>JARHVA010005212.1:87500-480000 GCA_037957365.1 Torreya grandis | reverse complement strand
GTTATGTTACTATCCCAATAACCATAATAGTGTCTTAGGGTAGTAACAGCTCTAGTTCCACATTGGAAGGACTCTAGATAGTTTTATCTAACCTATTTCAACATTCTTATCATTTAATAATGCTTGTATTATTCTAGATACTTAGATTTTCTCATTACACTTGCTATTTTGGGTAAATCAATTAGATTATCTATTCATTATATTTATCTATATTTAACTTATATACGTATCCCTTTAATAACCTAGGATTTATACTAGTGAACAACTTAAAAATTATATTAGGTGGCTAATAAAAAAGGCTCCTAGTTGAGCCACTCAATAGAAATATTTGTAGGTTCATGCCAAAATATCCTAGATCCAAGCATAGGGATCCCCTATCTCCTCTATACATAACATGATTAGTGACTAGATATATGAGAGCCTATCAATGGCCTTATTCCCCACTAACTATGAGGTAAGGATGTCAATGACACTCTTTCTTAGATTGGGGATTTCCAATCTCTCAATATAATAAAGTCTCACTATGTACTTCATAATCACATCAAATGCATTAGAGTCTCTATAATTTTATGTGTAGAAACAAGCCTCACAATGTCTATCAACCTCATAAATAGATACTAATTAACTAGTCATGGGAAGACTGGTAATCTGATATATGTCCATGAGAGTGATCATCCACTATTGAGGCTTTAGGGAATACAAAAGTGTTATGTTTAGGGTCCCAATAGGTTAGTAGTCACATAATAACCATATATAAGAGGGGGTGATCCACACATGTGATATACAAAGTATCCCTACTTTATTTAATAGGGCCAACACATAAGCTATGAAAAGTGATAAAACTTGATGGAGCCACTCATAATCTCAAGATCTACTTTATCGAATATAGACACATTACAATAAGAAAAGAGATCCTACATCAGTCAAATAAATCAACTTTATAGTTTAGATAAGTAAAAAATATTCACATTCCCTCAATGTATAAAACCACCCTTTTTTACAGGTGGTAGTTATGAAACCACCCTATGGTGGTTATAAAACTACCCTAAAGTGGTAATGTAACCAACCCAAGAATTTTAATAACTAATGTAAGACATAATATCATAATAACCTTGTAATATTTAATAAACCACCATGGTGGTTATGTAACTAACACCCTATAAAGGGTGGCAATTTCATAACCTAAGTAACAGTTCTACCACCCACCTACAACCTCCCCAAAATTCCCCTCAAACATAATCTAATCTACAAAAAACCTAATAAATTTCACAAATACATAATATACCCACAAAAAATGACCATGAAGTATTTAAAAAAAAAAACTAACTAGATTTCTACTAAATTTTGATTGAAATTTCAAATTTGGGATAAAAATGAAAAAAATGTAAAAGTTAACTTGATTATGCCTAGCCATGCCTCATAATGGTATGTTCACCATCCTCTCATTTACCTTATTTTCTTAATTTTTTCTATGCTCAAAATAGTCACTAACAATCCAAATCTCAAAAATATCTCTTAAGGCAAATGACACAAATGAACTATTTTGGCAAGTTTTTGAATATATTAGGCCCAAAACTAGTAGTTATGATTCAAAAAAATTCCATTTATGACATGAAATTTTTTTTAATGTTTTTTCTCACATTTATGAATTATGTTTCCTATATCTTGTGACTATTATTTTATCACCAACATTTTAACAAGTTTTTTTGTTCTCTTGTAGCAATTGTTATGGTTTTGCAAGTACACATGACTTGGCACTAGGTTTAGTCCCCTGAAAGGATGGTCTTGGTAGTATGATATCACCAACACATATGGTATATAATTTTTATATGTTTCAATTAAAGATCATGATTTTTTATTTTCTTTAAAATCACACTTCAATCTCATTTTTTGTCTATAGGTTGCATAGAGTCTTGACGTGCTTTGTTCCTCCATTTAGGTAACATAAATATTTATAACCTCTAATTTCCTTTATGTACACATTACTTGGGACTACACCTTTCTAAATCATGAAAAGTTTCCTTTATAAGGGGGAAATATATATGCACCAAAAATCTAAACATTACAACACTTTTGATACAAATCTAATGATGATGTAATGACCTCTTATTTTGTGCTCCACAAGGAACTCTCTAGCTCTATTCTTGACCTATCCTTTGTAGACCCCTTGATTATAATATTCGTAGCCATTTTAAATATATTTTAAAAACTAACCATAGGTGACATAACCACTTATCTAGGTAAAATAATTTACCCTCTATGTTATGCAATTGCCCCTTATTTCACACAACTACCATGGTGGTTGTGTAACTTAGGATGTAGTTTTGACAAAAGGGGTGGTATTACATTAAAAGGGTGGTGGTATTAAAAGGTTTAGAGGTATTTTTACATTTTAAATATTAACTTTTTTAACCACACATACATAAAGTAGTGGTTTTGTCATAATTGAAACACCTTCCAAAATTAGCTCCTATGACTCCAATTTTCATGCATTTTGCACAACTAGCTTGATGTTTCTAATTTTTATCACTTTATGTTCACCTCCAATCAGGACCATCTCACTCCCTCTTATATTTTTATTCTTATTCAATTCCTCTCAATTTTAAATTAACATCACACTTAGTTGAACTCCCCAATGTAATATCCCATCTCTTTCTACAAAAAGGTCAATTTTGGCCTAATTTTAGATCAAAAAATTGCAATTATAAGTTATTATTGAGAAACTCTTATAGCCAAAACCTTGATAAAATTTATATAAGATTTAACCTCTATTATTTTAGAGTCAAATACACATATGTAATTAAAGAAATGATCTTGGTAAAAGTGACTTAGACTTTACAAGCTAAGACATTAGCCTACCTTAGTTCATATGCTCTCCATTTATGGATTGTGTCTTCCACTTTTTTGATCTTGTTCCAAATATTTTGATTCCTCAAACTAGAGAGTTTATATAATTTATACAATATAATATAGAGTTAGCATACTAAGGATTCTCCTATCAACACACTACATGCACTTCAACTTATTTATTACAAAATTAGGTTGGAATTCCTTTAATTTCCAATATTTGTTTTTATTATTATACTATATTTACTTTAGCTTGTTTTTCTGTTAAATTAGTTTTCCATATTTATAAAAAGAATAAAATTTTATAGTGAAAGAGATATGTTCCTTTTCATTTATCTTTACTACAAAAACTTAGCTAGTTTTGAGTTATGCTTGCATTTTAGTAGACTAGTTTCCTTTCAAATTAGTAATACCTTTTGTCAATCAACCTAAAAGATATATTATAAAATATCCAAGTAATTTCTATTCAAAAAAAAAATATTTTTAAATATCTAAACAAGTCTCTTTCATTCTAAACAACCACCTAAACAAACATAAAAACATAGACAACCATAGATGCATACACAAGAGTAGTAAAATGTTGATATTGTTTGTTTTAAATAGATAAAAGAACTATAACTTTTATTTTTAAATTATAAAACCAAAATTTAAATCTCTTGCTTATATTTTATAAATTCATTCAGAAACACTTTTTCTTATCACATCAAGGAAGTTGAAAAGCTAGTCTAGTTTGTTTGTGAAAAAAAAATCATGAAAAGCATTTTATTTCTATTTTTTTAGATTGTATCTATTCTCATATTAATTTAATACATATATTAAATTTATAAATTTATTTTATCTCATACAAAATAATCAAAATGAATAAAAATATTTAATAAATTTTGCATACAAGTAAAACTAGGAAAAATCAACATCTTGCATGATAGCATTAGTTTATTCTCCCCTTGTTTGCATGAATCTCAAACATTGAAAAGTATAATAGAAATAATTTTTATTTTATTTAATTTCATATTTCTTATTCTCTTAATTTCAACACTTTATTTTTAGCTATTAAGCATTTAATCCTGCAAAACTAAGAAAAGTCCAAAAAATAATTTAAAAAAAGTAAAAAAATTGTCAAAATCCTTGTTAACACATGTAATCCATACCAAAATCCTTTCCAATATATGAAATAAACTAAACCCCACATAAGCATCATCCATCCATACATGCACCATATATCAAGCCTTACATCAATAATCCAATAAGCACACTTTACAAACTATTACCTAAATAACCTCATATGCTTTTCTCTGGGTTCTACCTAGTATTCTTTGGATCAACCTTCCTAAGATAATAGGTCTTGTATGACATGGTATATTACCTAGAGTTAGATCACCTAGTCCCACCATCATCAAATATTCTGACATTAACATTGAGTTGAGATGTGATGTCTTTAAATCCACTCCAATTCTCCACCTCCTCATAGAGTCTTTATCCACTGTAGAAGATAAAAAATGCATCCCTAATCTACCTATCATTGTCCTTCCATAGAACATGGTACATCAATACAATGTCACCCAAGCTTAGTCACCCATCCATTCCCTATTTCTTCTCCTTAGGTCTAGCCTCATATTATTTCATTCACACTTAATGGATCACATTGACGAGGTAGATTCAACCCAATATAGTATACCTTTTCCCATAAGTCATCCAACCCAATCTCCCTCATTCCATTGAACCTAACATCTAATAAAAAATCTAACTTGTGATATAAAATATTGAGGGACCTTAGATTTTTTTTTCCACATAGATCAATGTTGTTAATGAGCATCAAGATGCTATCGAGTTCTTTTGGTTCCATCACGAGAACCTATTTCCACCACCTATCCTAAATCCCATTCCACCAAAAATTAAACCAAACCCCTAGCCCATCCATTACATCAACTTACTTGACCATGCCTCAAGGAGTCAAATGCATAGAATAGTGTGTGTTATTCACACACATATACAATAAATTTTGGCTATATAGGTAACATTAGGTTTACGTAGGGTTTTATAAAGATAACTCAACTATTCACCTCACCATATTCATGCGTTTTATGTTTGATCTTTAATGTGTTTATTTTTTAGGAACATAGGTTTGTATTTTTTAGTTCTTTCATGTGGAGTATCGACACACATTATTCATAAAAAAAATCCCTCATATACTATTCCATAGACCTAGATTAAGAATTAGGCACACAATCAACTAAATTTTGGCTACAATAATTATAAAAGGCCATAATGCAACCCTATCCTCCTCCTATAGACTTGTCTAAGTGCACAATTAATTCTATATTTTAGCATGACATAGTTTTCAAGTCATTTTAAGTAATTTTCACTTAATTGAGCCTATACAATTAGCATAAACTCTATTTTAAAGAGGTTTACACATCCTTAGGCCTATTTACTATTTTTATTAATTTTTAAATTCTATAAAATTTTGTAGCTTATTATATTTTAATATCAAATTTATATATTCCAACATTTCCATTTTAATAGTTTAGTATCTATTAGTTGGAGTTCATTCAATTAAATTATATTAAATAGTTTCCACTAGAATATCTAAGAGGAGGAGGGATGTAATTCTAGTTTGATTGATTCATTATGATTTTGGGAGCTTTACTAATATATTTTAAGATTCTATTTTACATTTAAAGTATTTAATTTCTAATATAAGCTTTTATAAGAGTCATTTGTGCAATGACTTGTGAGGAATGTATAGGATGATTTGAAGTTGAGGATAAGAATTAGGTGGAGGATTAAAATTAGATGGATTATTCATAATAATGGTTTTGAGAGGAAATTTCCCAACATCAGTGTTGGTTTCCCTAAATGTTTTAGTGGGTAGAGGAAGTTTGATAAGACTTCCATGTTTATTCAAATTATAATTAGTGTTAACAACAAGGTTACTTATATGTTTTCAATATCTCCTTAATATAAAGTTTGAATAATTTGAACCAAGCTACATTTGATAAATATAGGATGAGATCAAGAGGAATTACACCATGAAGAATTTCCATCAATGGTGGACAAAATGACAATGAAATAAAAAACCACGTAGAATATGAATGGGTTAAGGATCCTAGAAAATATTCTAAGAGGGGATATCATGATGAATAACTAAAAATTTGATTTAGATGAAGGATAGTCAAAGGATATAGATGGTATCAGGAAAAATAATATAATCAGTTAATGATTATATAAAAATATATTGTATCATATCGGGAAACATAGTTACTAAATATAGAGAAGTAGATTGTATTTTTTTGGTTGACATAATTTGGAAAAAAGGTGGTGCTACTAGTGGCTACAAAAAATGATGGTATCAAGCTAGTTGATATAGTAATAAATAATATAGGTTAAGTTGGTGGATGTAGTATGATCATAAAATAAACTATATTGGGTTGGGTGTTGTAGTTGGATGGAAATTAGTAAATCTTGATGATATCAAGTTGGATGATAGAGTTTAAGGAACACCATTAAATATACCAATTTGGTTGATGTAGTTGGTAATAGGAAAATAAATATATTGGTTAGCTAATATAGTCTAGAAATTAAGGAGATAAATAGTAATAAATGAACACAAGAGGAAGGTGTAACTAAGTTGGATGTGTTTTATTTATAGGCTATCTAATATATTAATCCTAAGTTTTAATAGTGAACAAGACCCAAAGAGAATTAACTATAGATGATTCCACCATTTTATATCTACGGTAACATATATATGAGTTAGATGGAGAGTAATTTATTTAGGCTAACTGGTTACCAGTGCACTAGAAATTAAACAAATTAAAGGATTCCTATTGGATGAAAATCAAAACCCTAGGAAACTATATACTATGAGGTATGTGGAATCTAATATCCATATATAGTGTTTTACAATGGCATGAGTATTGGGTAAGTACCCATCACACCATGGATCACATAAAATTGATGACCATTTTTCCTAGAATGATATATCTTATGAGTTTTTAAATTATTAAACACAATTCTATGTGTAGACACCCAATTTTGAGACAAGATTTGTCTTATAATGTCTTTTAACCACTTTGCTTATATGGGTCTCTAACTAAAAATTAAGTACTAAGTGGTGCATCTGTTTTGTGTTTTATTTTATAATTGTTGATTTTATATGACTTTGTGGTTCCCTTTTCCCATCCACATCACTTGGGTCATGCTTAAAAAATAAAGATATGTAAGCCCTTATTATCATCTCAAGGTTACTCTTATCCCAAGCCATCTCTAACCATTATGATAAATATTGACCATCGATCTCGACCCTTGATCTTTTAAAATATTTATTTGGGCATGTTTCATTTTATAACAATTGCATTTATTTATTTGGTTTTATTTTAGGTATATTTTAGCATGCCACTAGGTCTTTAATTCAATTTTAAAAAATATTCCTATATATACATAATTGTTAGGAGACATTTAGGATAAGAATTATTACATTAAACTAGATATTAACAATCACATATTGATTATATTGAATATCTAGAGCTACATTTGAAGAATTGAAGGTTAAAATTACATTTTTCGTATTTGTGCCAAGGGTAAAATAAGAGGAAAAGCATCTAATCTTATATTCACAATTACACACATAAATAGTAGTGGGAAAGCTAAAATTGAATTTGATCCCTCTCGAGATAAGTGTAAATTTAGTGAAATTCTTAGTAAATGGGGGTTAATCAATGTCACTCTAACTCAATCCCTTTTGTATAATCTCCCCCCATATTATGTCTTAAGTGTTATGTAATAAACTAGGGTTTGATATTTTATATACATGCACACATGTTGGAGGGGATGAGAAAGTAGATTATGTATTTTTTGATGAAAGTGAAACATCACATAAGAATCAAGATCTTTCACACATAGGGTAAAAATATACTCTTACAATTTTAGTTTAATAGTCGATCCTATGTATTAATAATCAATATAAACAACAATATAGACAACAATGAATTTAAAAAAGGAGTAGACTACATTCCCTTTTACACATTATCAATATAGAGAGCATGCTTATGTATACCATAAAATATGATAAATAAGATGAGTTTCTCCTTATCCCTTTGTACTTGTTTATTGTGATATTTCAATTTACATGTTTGAATCATAGTTGTAAATCTATAGTTTGTTCATATTTCACTAATATATAGTTAGTTTTTTATTCTACTAGTTTCTATCTAATTTAAGGGTTATTATTTTTTAATCAAATTTTATATAAAACATATTGGTGAACCCTTACATTTTATTCAATCATTGATTATAAATTTTTGTCTCTAGGTTTTAGATAAATTCCTAAATAACTAACATTAAAATACATTTATTTCTAAATTTGATTCAACATTTGACACTGAATAGCTTTACTTTTATGTTGGACACAATATTTGACACTTAAAGAAATTTATTTTGACCTCATATTTGATATCTCACACTAAAATAACTTTTATTTAACCTTAAATTTTAGGGGAAGTTACTAATATCCATACACATAAATTTTTCTTAGAGTTTCTTCCTTCCCTATCTTATTCCTTCCAAATTTTTATTTATCCATCCATGAATGTGTTTTGGGAATAGATCTTAACCCTATATTTCTTTCCATCCTAGGCTTGGGTAACTTATAAATGTCTACCTCCACTAAGGACCCTAAAAGTCTCCATATTTTAGATTTTCTATTTTATAATAATTCTATATACTACGAATACTCTAGTGAATAGACTAATGATGATAATTTTATCATTAACAATGTTAATAATTTATATGAGTAATATGATTATGAATTAAATAACTATGATTATAATTATGAATAAGTATATAGTGATAAAGAGTATAAATATAATACTTCGAAAGTAGAAGAGATTAGCTCCCCTAGTTATTCTTTAGAATCTTCTCTTAATAATAAATTAGAACAAGAGGAACTTAATAATAATTCACATATTCCCATTGATCACATGTTACATGAGCTAAAATATAAAAAAAATATCTATTTGAGAATACATCTTGCTTATCTTTATAATTTTATAGTACACTTCATCACATTAATTGTTATAAAATATGAAATCATAAAAATAATGAACAATGAGTACATCAAAATTATGATAACACTAATCTTACATATATAGACATTCCCATGATAACACTAATCTTACATGTATAGACATTCCCATGATATAGACATTGAAAATGATACAAAATTAAGATGTGATTCTCATTTTCTCTCTAGATAATGAAAATGATACAAAATTTCAATTTTATTCTAATTTTTTATTTCTACATAATGTAAATGATATAAAAATATAATGTGATTCTCATTTTCTCTCTCTATACAATGCAAATTATATACAAATATAATGTTATTTAGTTTTATTTATATAGATAATTAAAATTATAAAAATTATAATATGATTATCTTTTTCTCTTTAAATAATGTAAATGATACAAACGCAAAATATGATTCTTCTATTTTATATCTAGAAACATCATGTGTTACCCCTTATCTCTCTATAAACATAAATAGATGGACATGAAAATAATATTTTCTTATCTCCTAAAAAATAATTTGATATTCAAATTGTACATGAATTATTTAGTGATATTAAATGAATACAATTTTTATTCTTTATTTATAAACTTCATGTGATACGAATGAATGATACAATATGCAATCTTTCCAAATTACACAATGATGTTATCTTAGAATGTAATTCTATGAAATATAATGATAGTAATGATTATTTAATAATACCTATGTTTTGAGTACATGGTAAATTAAAACTTATGAGTACACCTTTACAAACTACTACTATTCCTACTAGCCATATTATGTCAATGATGGATGTTATAAGACACCTTAAAAATTAAATATTGAATCCTAAATTTAAGTATTGATCATGTCATGCTAATATTAAATATAATATAATTAAATAACAACCTATTACATGAACCATATTTGTGTATCCATACCCAAAATAATTTATCCCTTATTTGATGGTCATGAAGACCCTGCTAGCCATTTAACATAAAACACCTACTCTTTTGGCCATTGGGCCAATAAAAAATTCATATTATCAAAATATTTCCAAATTATTATAACACAAGATTCTTTGGATTGGTTTTATATTCTTCCTAATGGTTATTTACCTACCTTTAAAATATTAGAAAATATATTCTTATTAGATTATCACAAGCATGGAATGTCTAAATTAACATTGGAATATATACAAGGATTAGATCAAGGTCATGATGAGATTATTGGAGATTAAATTATATTATTAATTAATGTTTTAGACTCTTTTGCATATCAACTCTTATATTTGGAAATACAATTTATATTTAGTAAGGGTATCATTCACCACTTTGAGAAAGAGCATTATGTAATCCTTAAAATTATTTTGACAAATTATATTTTGATGTGAACCACTAAAAATGTGATATATGGTAATAATAAAAGTAAATTAATACCACATTCACCAAATAAACAAATAATCAACCAAAAAAATAAATCTATTTCATCTTCTCTAAAATAAAAAAAAGTATTGACAAAGTCTCCTACAATGAGAAAGAATTGATAAAAGAGGGTTTTAATAACAAGGTTTATAATAAAACACCTATTATTTATCCTAAGAAATAAGTTCATAGAAATTAAAAACCATTATATTTTTAAAAAAAATAAAAAATAATGATTTTATATAATGGCACCTACAATAAAGGTATCTATTTATACTAAGAGGCAATCACTTAAGTTTGATTGCTTTAGAGATTGAACACATGATATATTATGTAAATTATTGGATAATAAGATGATAATATTCCTCTTAATTAATATCATCTACCTCACATGTTTGATAATATAAATGGTTAGCCATTTTTCACTTACCATGGTATTAATGGACATAGTGATAATGATTGTTATGATTTATGACAAAGATTGCACAACTTGATGATAAAGTAGTTATCACATTTTATCACAAGAAAATAAAATATCCCTCTCTTAATTATTCTATTAGTTATTATAATAATACTAAGACATCTTAAGATATGCCCAATAAGGAATGAATGGTCTATCAGCCTTTAAATAAACAAATCACTATAAGAATTCCTTCTAGTTCACATTCTACCATGATCAAATTATACCAAGATATTCCTAGTAGGGAACCATTGGTAATTTGAGATATCAATATATGTCATACTAAAAAAGGCATGGTTATAAATTTTAAGAAAAGACATGGTATATGTGTAACTATATCCTCTTTTAAATAAATATGGAATCAAAAATAAAATCAAGTATCTATAGATCAACCAAAAGTTAACAAAGTATTAAAACAACAAGAATTAAAATAATTTCAAATTGTTTAATAGAAGATTAACCAACTAAATTATAATGACATTTTTTTTCCAAATGGTTGGGGAAACCAATTTTGAGTAACATTATTACATAAGTGATACTAAAAATAAAAAATGATACTATAAAAAGAACATTATAAATGAATCATATACCCATATTGTTTTGATATTCCTATTGACATTTTTTAGTCCCCATGGAGGAGAAACGTATGAGTTACATTTAAGGCTTCAAATCACCTAAATTTTTTCAAATTTTAGTTAATTCAGGGGAAATAAAATAAGTATAAGGTCATACCTAGATGATTTTCAAATGCTTAGACATTTTGAGGAGGTTCTCAAGTGCACAATAATATTCTTCACCTCCATTTCATCCTTAGCTATAAACACAAATCACTCCTAGATTTTGTATCAGTAAAATAATAAAAATAGAACCATTTAAAGGATTTTTATTAGTGATAGATTTAGGTGGTGAAGAGATAAAATTTGATAGCCTCTAGTGGTGTTTTGATGATTTCCCATTTTTTTAGTGACAACAAGACATATATGTTTATTTTGAAGGTTACCTAGTTCCATGTGTCAATATAACATTAGTATTGAGCCCTTTCAATAATTTTTGAGTAGAAAAAGAGCTTAGTCATTTTTTTGTGATCACTCAAATCCACATGTCACTTTTCCACTCAATGGGAATTAACAATTTCTCTTTAAGGTCGCTTAGTGCCACATATCACTCTCCCTATAATCCTAGGCCATTTAAAAAGTCTTTTAAGAGAGTTGATTTTTAATAAGTTTCTTGGTGAAGAAATGATGTTAGAAAATCCCCATGCAATTGGGAAACCAAGATACTTAAAAATGTCATAATCCTGGTAACGTAGAGTATGAAATTGGTCTACACAGTTAAAAATACTATAAGATATAGGGTTAGTGATATGATTCCATGTGGAATAATCCTATTACCCCCATCTTTTAGTATATTTACATATAGCCTAGAGAGATGTTAGAGCCCTAGTTTAGTAGGTGAGTGGGATGGCACTGTGTGGCACAATCCTACTAATCTATAGCCCCAAATTATTCATGTAGGCCCAATAGAGTTTTTAGAGCCTCAATAAAGTGGGTAATTAAGATGATGCCACATGTAAAAATCTTTCTTCACCATATAAGGGATAATCAACCTCATACTTAAAATTGAAAGAGCCTGGGCAAGGGGTAGATAAATAAGAAGTTACCACATGAACCTAGCAAAGCCTAGGGATTTATATCCCAATAAAAATAAAATATTTGGTGAATATAGAATAGAATTAATAGTCTATAAAATATTGAGTACATGGGTCCTAGGGGGAATATACCTATAGAATTAGAAAATCTAAAAATGAGCTTGATGTTGACATGTGGCTAGACCTACCACAAAGGCATTTTTTAGTATCTATAATGGCACTAGTTGAGACAAATTTGATAGCCTATCTCACTTATTTATGTTTAAAACTCATTAAATGACTGTATAACTATATCATTAATATTATTGTCATTGATGTCAAAAGGAAGATTGTTGATGTCAAAAGATTAGTCACTAACAAGATTGATGGAGAGAAGATCATATTTTATAATTTCACAAGTGAAAAATGTTGTCATTATTTTATAGAGACCATTTATGGAGGTTTATATAGAAATGAATGGAATATTTGTTATGGTTTTTTCAAGTTCATCCTAGATATTTGGTTAGTAGGTTCAGATAAGGAGAGATGAGCCCATAGATGATTTATTTGAGATTTTAGACATTATAAGGTTTCTCAGTTAAACCCTAAGGGTTTAATTCATGGAAATAATGGGCATGTTATATTTCTATATTGAATTTATATATGCAATAATTTATTACTTAAGCTATATCTTAAGTCCTTGTCACTGATGTGCAGCTAGCCCCTTTGACCTAACAATTACTAGATAGAGTAGTGATCAAATATCGTAATATTTCTTAAGTCCTTGACTAAGTATTTATTAGATTTTTATTAATGGCTAGAACTTAATCACATTATGTAGATATAATGAAGCATATAAAATTCAATTTATCAAAGGCACCTATGAGTAAATGTGTTACTGATAAGTGTCACATTAATGGGATCTTATCAAAAAAATCCAATGAGTATATTAATTTGTCAAAAGCTGGTTATTTCTTAATCATGCAATGAAGATAAATGGAACATGTGGAGTCAAAGAGGTCAAATTGATAGTGTTAAAGACTGAACTAACAAAAAATTGATGGAGCATATTTATTCTAAGATGACTTGATGTAGTGATATGGTGACAAGTGCTCAATGTTTTACATCAAGCATAGATAAAGTTCATTCTACTTTTAATATATAAAGACACATAAGATCTTAGACCAAATAATCCAATGGATGTGTTTTAAAGTTAAATATATTGAATGAGGATCATTAGATCATGGCACAAAACTTAAGATATATGGTCAATATTTGAATATATTTTCTTCTCGATGGTTAAGTGATGGAACATGTTGGTAAGCTATATAATACAACACAAATTATGATATTGATTATTGTGATCAATCATAATCATATAAAATGGCATGTGCATCAAAACCAAAACCCAATATATGCTAAATATAGTAAAAGATAGATAATCATGGTGGTGGAGCATGAATTTAAGATGCGTGAAACTTTCTATTAAAGAAATATGAATTGAGACTAGAATTGGCATGATGTATTATAGACCAAGTGAGAACATAAAGAATAAGTGAGACCTAGATAAAATACTTATATATATGACATACATGATTTAATCAGAGGTTATTTTTACTATTGTTGAAGTAGTTGAATTGTGTCAAATAGAAAATATAAAGGCGTAGAGGTAGAGTGAGAGAGAAAGAGAGATGAAGTGTGTCAAATATATATATATATATAGAGAGAGAGAGAGAGGGGTAAAGTAAAATTGAAGAGAGAGATCGAGTGTAGAGTATGAGTAGTTATAGACTATACCTATAACATTTAATTGGAATTAGATTCCTTTGTGATTCAATTTTGTAATTTAGAGTTATAGCTCCATGATAAGATCTAATTGGTATGTTCCATCAAATAAGCTGAGTTGGTACTTAGTTAGGGAGTGGGTACTCTTAAATTAATGAATTGGTATCTCCTTAGGGTAAGTGCCCTTAAATGTGTAACTAGTGAGGTTTTGATTGTGAGGATAGATAATAATTGTAGATTCTAGTAGCTATTCTCACTTTGGTTTCTCCCATATTGGGTTTTCCATGTATATATATGGTGTTATGTGTATTTGTGTGTGTGTAATATCTACATTTATGTTTTAATCTACATATCCTTTATAGTTTGTTTTAAAAGGGATTAAAAGGACTAATTTAATCAATCTACTGATTCAACACCCCCCCCCACCTTAGTAGATATTTATGTTCCAATAATTGGTATCAGAGCTAGGTTCCTTAGAAGAAGCTTAATGAGCTCAAGTAGATCTCGAACAATGAAAATAAATGTCTAGTCAAGAAGGCTTTTCCTTGAACAAAATACTTCTCTTTGATGGATCAAACTATGCATTTTGGAGAATTAGAATGGAAGCATATATATCTTCATTAGGGTTTGATGTATGGATGTTTATTATAAATAAATATACAATTCCTACTACAACTATTACTAATCAAGTTTCCAAGAAAGCATATGAGAGAAATGCCAAGGCAAAGAATGCTATCATATGTGGATTATCTAATTCAATTTTTTTCAAAATGATGCATTATCAAAATGCAAAAGATATCTATAATAAATTTAAGAGCATCTATGAAGCTGATGATAAGGTCAATCAAGGCGAGTTACAAACATATAGAGGTAGGTTTGAAAGTATTCAAATGAATGAATAAGAGAAAATTGTAGACTAACTCCTTAGTGTAGATGAAATAGTCAATGTAATTTGAGGCCTTAAAGAAGAGATGAAAGAATAAATCATTTTAAAAAAGGTCCTAAAATATTTGCCATCAAGTTGACTCTAAAATATCTATAATAGAGAAAGCAAGAAATCAAGATAAAATCACTATTGATGATTTGCATGGAACCTTCACTGCCTATGAGATGATAATGGGAAAAGCAAATACTTCCAAGAAATAAGTTTTATTCAAAGTAGAAAAACAATTAAAAGTAGAAGCATCTACATCTATATTTGAAGAAATTGATGAATAAGAAGCCAACTTTATTAGAAGATCAAGAAATGTGTCTAGAAAATACAAAGGTAAGTTACCCTTTAAATTTTTTAACTATGGTAAGGTAGGACATTTTTCTACTAAATGCCCTTATAATAAAAAATATAACTCTAATCAAGAAGAGGAGAGTAAAAAGGTGAAACCCCATTTTTCCAAGAACTTCATTAAAAATAAGAAGGGCCAATACATAAAATAAGATAGTGACTCATTAGATGATAGTGATAACTTAGATTACAACCATGACTATGCCTTTATGGATGAGGAAAATGAAGTACTATTCATGACATCAAGATCAAATTCTATGGATCAAGAAAAATAAGTCACAAAATATGATGAATAAGAAGGAGAAGTGGATCTAGATTGTGAAATCATTTGTGCTCTAGATGAAATTGACAAGATGAGAAAATAGAACTCAAAGAAAAAGAAGATTAGATAAAAATAAATTGCAAAACTATCTAAAAGCCTTGAAAAATCTGATCAGATGGTGGTTAGCCTAAAGACACAAGTTAAAGAGGCTAAAATAATAGATTATGTATTCAAAATTGAACTGTAATCTAAATCTGATGAGTACATGAAGCTAGAAGCAAAGATAGTGGCTTTGAGAAGATAACTAGAAAAGGCTAAGGAAAAAATAGACAAATTTCTAAAGTTTAAAGGAGGTTTAGACATTACTGATGAGTTGATCAACTCTAAAAATCCATTAAAAGAGAAATCTAGTCTCGGTTATGAAAAAGGTAAAATTCACATACTTATTACATCTATAAAGTTATATGACAACTTCAAAGTAGAAGGAGAATAAAAAACAAATAATGAAAAACCTTGCATAAATGACTCTAGAGATACAAAGACAAATAGTAGCACTGTTGATGAGAATAAAGATGAAAAGAATCTTGAAGAAAGGAAGAAGATTAATGAGTCCATATTTGCAAACTTAAGGAAGATGTAGAAGACAAAGGTATCTAATGTAGATGGATACATAGAGGTGAAAGACTTGAAAAAGCCAAACTTAAGAAGACCTCCTCATCCTACATAAATAAATGCTATGACCAGGTATTCCTCATCTTTTTATGGTTATTGTTATAACTATAATCAATTTGGTCATAGGGCTAGTAACTATAAAGTTTTATCTAAAAGGATAACAAACTTTGTAATAATAAATTAATTTTCATGTTTATTAGATACAAATTAAATATGTTATAATTGTAATAATTTTGGTCACATAGCTAAACAATGTAGAAGAAACTTTGTAAGACCAAAAATACAAATTAGGAAGAAAGGCATGCCTCTCAGTGTGAGTAAAGGTGCACATGTTTCTAAAAAAGGTGAAAATAATCCGAACAAGAACCTAAGGATGTGGAAATTAAAATATAAGTCTATGATTTCACATACTACACTCCATGCCAAGGAGCATAATTTGTGGGTAATAGATAGTGGTTACTAAAAACACATGACTAGTGATAATAACAAGTTCATAAAACTAATAAAATGTAAGAAATGATATTTTAGCTTGGGAGATGACATTGTATTAAAGATCAAAATATTTAAGGAACCTTTAACATAGATGGAAAACTACCTATACATGATGTCCTTTATATTGAAGGATTGAAGCATAATATGATAAGTGTCAACTAAATGTGTGACAGTGGATATAAGGTCACATTTAATGTAGAAGGCTATAATATAAGGAGATCTAGAAGATTATTTGTAGAAGGAAAAATAAATAAAATCAATATTTATAATCTTAGTAAAAATAATGGAAATAGATGCCTCATAGGAAAGGTTGATGAGAGTTGGTTATGGCATAGAAGAATGGATCATGTCAACTTTGATAATCTAGTTAAAGTGATATTAAATAAAAGTGTTAGACACATGCCTAAGATAACTAAACCTACAGACACTAATTACAAGTAATGTCAACAAGGTAAGAAGACAAGGGTTAAATTTCAAAAAAAGGAGTATGCAACTTCAAAGCCTTTAGAATTAGTTCATACTGATCTTTGTGGTCCTACTAAGACAAGAAGATATAAAGGAGAAAGATACTTCATGTTATTTTTAGATGATTATTTAAGAATGACATGGATAACCTTTTTAAAGGATAAGTCTTAGGCATTTGAAAGATTCAAGATCTTTAGATCCATGATAGGGAATGAGATTGGACTAAAAATCAAATGCTTAAGATCTAATAAAGGTGGATAATTCACCTCAAATGAGTTAATAGAGTACTATGAGAAGCATGGAATCAAAAGGCATTACTCTATATCAAAGACTCCATAACATAATAGATTTGTTGAAAGAAATAATAGGACAATCAAGGAAATGTCTAGAACAATGCTAAAAGAGGCCAAGTTACCTAATGGATACTAGAGAGAAGTAGTCCAAACAATAATATATATCTTGGATAGAGTTCAATTGAGGGTAAATAGTGATAAAACTTCCTATGAACTATGGTATAGAAAACCTACCTCTCTTAAGTATTTTAGAGTGTTTGGTATCAAATATTACATCAAGAGAAAAGAATACAATCTGGGAAACTTTGAATCAAGATGTGATGAAGGAATATTTCTTGGTTATTCCACCCAAAAAAAGCCTACATATGCTACAACAAAAGTCTAGACAAGATTGTTGAGAGCATCAATGTCAAGGTTGAAGAAGGTTTGAAAAATTTTAAACCTAACAAAAAAATATATAATGAACAATCAAATTGTGAAGAGGAAATAACTCATGAAGAAGCTAATGAATAAAATGAAAAACTACCTACAAGATTTGTTCAAAAGGATCATCCTATAGAGTAGATCATTGGAAATAAGAATGAAGGATTTTAGACAAGGAAAAGAGTTTCAATGAACAAGGAACAAGTAAGTTTTTCTCT
Organism: Torreya grandis; assembly: GCA_037957365.1. NCBI lineage: Eukaryota > Viridiplantae > Streptophyta > Pinopsida > Cupressales > Taxaceae > Torreya > Torreya grandis. The sequence continues at coordinate 461,701 of JARHVA010005212.1, read as the reverse complement.
AATGTCTGAAATATAGCCTAGGAGCTATGGTGGATATAGCAAGGATGTGAATTGGATAAAATACTTAGAATAAGAATTGAGCCAAATAGAAAAGAACAAAACTTGGGGATTAGTTATAATTCCTTCAAACAAGAATGTAGTAGGTACCAAGTGGGTCTTTAGAAACAAGCTCAATGAGGATGGAACTATTATAAGGAATAAGTCAAGATTGGTGTAGAAAGTATATGCATAAGTTGAAGGCATAGACTTTGAGGAAACATTTACTCTGGTTGCTAGATTGGAATCTATAAGAATGTTTTTAGCATTCTCTATTTATAATAAGTTTAAAGTTTATTATATTAATGTTAAGTCTACTTTCTTGAATATGAACCTAGAATAGGAAGTATACATAGAACAACCTGAAGGTTTTTAGCTATTGAAAGAAGAATATTATGTGTGTAGATTGAAGAAATATTTGTCATGGTCTAAAATAGGCACCTCAAGCATGGTATTGAATATTATACTAGTACTTGAAATAATAAGGATTTAATAAGGGATGTGTAGACAATAATCTGTACTTTAAATTAGAAGGTGAGCATATGTTAATTATTGTTGTTTATGTAGATCATATCATTTTTGGTGGTAGAAAAAACATGATGTGCAAAGATTTTGCTACTCAAATGAAAAAAGAATTTGAGATGTCTATGCTTGGATAAATTTCTTTCTTCATTTGTCTATAGATAACACAAACTGATGAAGAGATATTTATATCCCAAACCAAATATACTAAAGAAATTCTCAAGAAGGTTGGTATGGAAGATAACAAACTAGTTGGTACTCCTGTGATAACTAGATGTAAGTTGATCAAAGAGGATGAGTCTCTTGATGCAAATTAGACTATGAATAGATTAATAATAGGTATCTTGGTATACCTAACTACATCAAGACTTGATAGCATGCAAGCAGTGTGCATAGTTTCTAGATTTCAAGCTTCTCTTAAAGAGTAACATGTCAATTCAGTGAAAAATATCTTTAGATATATCAAAAACAATTGAATATAGACTATGGTATCCCAAAGGTGAATATTTCACTTTGAAAACATATACAGATGCTAATTGGGCAAGAAGTGTGGATGATAGAAGAAGAATTAGTTATGGTGCAATTTTCCTTGGAAATTAACTTATTTCATGGTTGAGCAAAAAGCAAGAGTCAGTTACTCTTTCTACAGTAGAAGCAGAGTATGTTTCAGCAATGGCATGTTACACTCAAGTCTTGTAGATGAAGCAAATACTCAAAAAATTGAATGTAGAGTACATATCGCCTATCTCTATTCTTTTTGATAATTCAAGTGATATTAATATATCAAAGAATCTAGTGATTCATTCTAAAACCAAGCATATATCAATCAAGTATCACTTTTAAAAGAGAAGGTTGCAGATCAAGAAGTCACAATAATATTTGTGCCAACTAGGGATAAAATTATAGACTTATTCACCAAACCTCTTCCCAAGGAATAATTTGAGTATATGAGATAGAAGTTGGGAGTGGTGGCTCCTATATCACATCATTAGATCCTAGTGATAGGGCATGAGTCCAGTGGGAGAATCATAGAAGCCTTATTAATCCATAGAAGTAGAAAGAAAAGGCTACTCATGTATACATATTTTTGAAAATTTATAATGAGTTGATGGTTGCAAATTATTGGATAAACTCTTTTATATGATAAAAGGGGAGATAGTTTTGGACAAACAATAAGAAAGAGTCACTTTGTGATTGACGTCAAAGAGGGAGAAAAAATGGTCTCTATAAAAGTTTTAAAGAACAAATCATGTGTCTAAGTTGATTTTAGGAAAATGTGTCATTACCTAAGGGGGATCAAGTTTGGTATGAACAAATTTAGTTCAAATTTATCAAAATCCAATGAAAGTAATTCCAGAGAATGATAAGAGTTTCCCATCATGGTACAAGATCAGAGAATTTAGTTTTCCATCAATGTCAAAGAGGGAGATGGTTAGAAGTATGAAGGTCATTGATGTCAAAATGGAGATTGTTGATGTCAAAGGATAAGTCACTAATAATATTGATCGAGATAAGAAGATATTTTATAGTTTCACAAGTGAAAATTTGTCATGATTTTATATAGACCATTTATGGAGGTTTATAGAGTAATGAATAGAATATTTGTTATGGGTTTTTTGAGTGCATCCTAGATATTTGGTCAATAGGTTCAGATAAGGAGAAATGAACCCAAAAATAATTTATTTTAGCTTTTATACATTAAAGTTTTCTTAGTTAAACCCTAAGGGTTTAAGTCATGGCATTCATAGACATGTTCTATTTTTATGTTGACTTGATATAGGTAGGAACTGGTTAATTAACTTATATCTTAAGTCCTTATCACTATTGTGAAACCAACCCCTTCAAACTTACAATTACCAAATTGAGTAGTGATCAAAGATATTAATATATCCTAAGTCCTCAACTTAGTATTTATCCAAGTTTGATCAATATCTAGCACTTAATCACATGATGTAGATACAATGAAGCATAACAAAGTCAAATTTTTAGAGGCACCTGAGAGTAAACATGCTAGTGATAAGTATCACATTCATGAGACCTTTTTAGATAGAGATCTAATGAAGATATTAATTTGTTAGAAGATTTAATGGTTAGAACATAATCATGCAATGAATATTAATGAAATGCATGGAGTCGAAGAGGTCAAAGTGAAAGTGTTAAAGATCAAGCTACTTATAGAAAAATAATAGAGTATATTTTTAATGACTAGATGCAGTGAGATGGTGACAAGAGCTTGATGTTTAACATCAAGTAGAGATAAATTTCATGCTACTTTGAAGATATAATGGCATGTGGGAGCTTAGATCAAAATATCCAATGGATGGATTTTAAAGTTGAGAAGATTAAATGAGGATCATAAGATCATGACACAAAAATTAATATCTATTGTCAATATTTGAATATATGTTGTTCACAATGGTCAAATTATGAAACATGATTGTAAGCTATATAATATGGCACAATTAATAATAATGATTAATTTTATCCATAATATTCATGTAAAATGTCATGTACATCAAAATTAGAGCCCAATATATGCTAAACATAGTAAAAGATAAAGAATCATGGTGGTGGAGCATGAATTCAAGATGTGATAAACTTACTATTCAATAACTATGAACTGAGTCCAAAATTGGTGTGATGTGTTATAGACCAAGTGTGAACATAGATAAAAAGAGAGACCTAGATCAAATGTTTCTATATATGGCATATAATATATAATCAGAGGTTATTGTTATTACTATTGAAGGAGTTGAATTATGTCAAATAGAAAATATAGAGGTAGAGTGAGAGAGATAGATGAAGTGTGTAAAATAGAGATATTTATATACACATCGATAGAGGGGTAAAGTAAAAGAGAAGAGAGAGATGAAGTGTAGAGTATGAGTAGTTATAAACTAAAATTGTAACAAATAATTGGAATTAGATTAATTTATGAATCAATATTGTAATCTAGAGTTGTAGCTCCATTACAAGATCTAATTGATACGTGCCATTAGATAAGTTGAGTTGGTACTCAATTATGGAGTGGGTGCTCTTAAATCAATGGATTGGTGTCTCCTTAGGGTCCACACTCGTAAATGTGTAACTAGTGAGGTTTTTATTATGATTCTAGATTAGAAAAGTATATTCTAGCAGTTATTCTCACTATGGTTTATCCCATATTGGGTTTTCCATGTATACATATGGTGTTATGTGTATTTCTGTGTGTGTAATATTTGCATTTATGTTTTAATCTACATATCCTTTGTAGTTTATTTTAAAAGGGATTAAAAGGACTAATTTAATTAAATTAATGATTAACCCCTCCACCTCTCAGTAGATAGTTGTGTTCCAATAACTGGTATCAGAGTTAGGTTCCTTAGAAGAAGCTTAATCAGCTTAGGTAGATCTTAGATAGTGAACACAAATGGCTAGTCAAGAAGGCTCTTCCTCAAACAAAGCACCTCTCTTTAATGGATCAAACTATGCATTTTTGAGAATTTTAATAGAATCATATTTATATTTATCAGGGTTTGATGTGTGGATGTCTGTTGTAAATGGATATACATCTCCTACTAAAACTCCAACTGATTAGGCTACCAAGAAAGCATATGAGAGAAATGCTAAGGAAAATAATGCTATCCTTTGTGGATTTTCTAATTTAGAGTTTGTCAAAGTGATGAATTATCAAAATGCATAAGATATTTGGAATAAATTGAAGATCATATATGAATGTGATGATAATGTAAATCAAGCCAATCTAAAAACATACATAGGTAAGTTTAAAAGTCTTCAAATGAATGAAGAAGATAAAATTGTAGACTACCTTCTTAGAGTAGATGAAATAATCAATATAATTAGACGCCTTAGAGAAGAGATGAAATAATCAATCATTGTAAAAAAGGTCCTAATATCTTTTCCAAGTATGACTCTAAAATATTTTCAATAGAGGAAAAATGAGATATGGATAAACTCACTATTGATGAGTTGCATGGAACCTTCACTACCTATGAGATGAGAATGGGAGAAGTAGATACTTCAAAGAGAGAATTTGCATTTAATGCATCTAAACAAGTAAAATTAGAAGCATCTACATTAGGATCTAAGGAGATTTATTAATAATAAGCTAACTTTGTTAGAAGAGGGTCTATAAAATACAAAGGTAAGTTACCTTTCAAATGCTTTAACTATGGTAAGGTAGGACATTTTTCTACTAAATTCCCTTATAATAAAAAAGATAACTCTGAGCAAGAAGAGGAGATTAAAATGGTGAAACCCCATTATTATAAGAATAATAACTTTTTTGAAAATAAGAAGGGTCTATACAAAAAATAAGATAGTGACTCATTATATGATAGTGATAACTCAGACGATAGCCATGACTATGCCTTTATGGATGAGGAAAATGAAGTCTTATTCATGGCACTAAGATAAAATTTTGTGGATAAAAAAAAAGTCACAAACTCTGATGAATAAGGAGATGTGGGTCTAGAGTGTGAACTCATTTGTGCACCTTTATGTAATAAATTTGATCTTGTACAAGTTGTAGTCTATGTCTATGAGAGTTTATGTAATTCATAGTTGTAATTAATACCATTTGTGCTTCCTAATATAAGTGGTCATCCTTCTAGGTACTATTATAATCTAAAAAACTTCTACAAAAAACTTATGCCCAATATTCATTGGTGAATTGTGAGTTGTGTATGTGTTAATGCTCTTTGAGTTCATTATGTGTGTGTCTAAGCAAGTTGAGGTATTCAATTTTGGTGCATCATCCCATAGTTAGTCATATAAGCATATAAAATAGCTATGTATCTCTCTCTTTATATTCATTTTCAATAATTAATTTAGGCAAGTATCAATATTATTCATAAATGAAACCAACCCTCTTTAGAGGTTTACTACTATTATAGGTCACTCGTAACCTAGAAGTGATCCTATTGTGTCAGTTGGGTGAATAAGCTTGAAGACATTTCTCATAGGTGAAATTCCAACTTTAAAATAGTTTATGGAGTGCCTAGTGGTACCATATCTCATAAGACTACTTAATATTGGTTCTAATTTTAGTAGTTTTTAGCAGAGAGATTACTGAAGTATTCAACATCTAGTGACTCCATAAGTATCTAGACATCCTAACGGTAGATTAGTGTAGTTTTTATTCCAAAATTAATAACAAGATTATATACAAAAGGTATTCCTTGTGATTTTGTTGAATTACCTTTTAATTAAAAAAATGGTTATTTAAATTTAGGCCATACAACAAACATTCATCCACCTCATTACATCAGAACAACCCTAAATTTTAGTATGGGTACTAGAACCCAAGTTTTTATGTCTTTTAATGGTTGAATACCTTTGAATATTTCCCAATATAATGATATTACAATACCAAAATTAAATTTTTTACCTCTATTCACTAAATAAGATCAAATCACTCATGTAGATCACATTAGAGGCATGGCTAGCCTATGTTTTGTGCATCATGTTACCCAAGAAAATGTAGCTATTAGATTTCTTGTTAAATATTTCAAGGGAAAATATCTACAATGGTATAGACACCTTCATATCAATTCCATTGTATCCTAGGATGATTTAGGATCAAGCCTTTTCAAATAATTTAAGGACAAATCAAACCACCTCTTTCTAGTAGAGCAATTGACTACCATTAAGAGAGCTCCCCATGAATTCATGGCTGATTTCAACGTTAGGTTCTAACAGACATGGGATAGGATCCCTCCTATAATTAGGCCATATCCTAAATATACTTTATTGTATTTTTTAAGATCTCTAAATAGTAATATATTGGTGATGATCTAGTTAATAGCTAGAAGGATACTCCTAAATGTATTTAATGTGGCCATAAGGGTATAAAATAGCCTTATATAAGCTATAAAACATTCACCAAGGCTTAATATTTTATAATCTCAACCCATTACACACTTTAAAGTACCTACATTAGCCCTAACTCCATCTTTACCTAATCCAATTATAGTTCTTCCTAGCTAATCTAGTGAGTTGAGTGAACTAAAGGGTCTTATGAAATCATTTAGGAATGAAATGGCATCCATAATAGGTATTTATATCAACCTAATAGATCATATTAGCCTCATTATCAACATCAATATCAGCCTATTAAGTCTCCTTTTCAAAACTACCATTCAATTAAACCTTCCTACCTTAGACAAGGAGGCATTACACAATCTAGGTCATATGCCATAGCTGATCCAAGTACTCCCTCCTCTTCTAAAGTTATATTTCATTCTCAAAAACATCATGCAATATAAATAATGGTGTAATTGATGTAATCAATCCCATAGTGAAGCCTCTTTCCCAAATGGAGTATTTAATCAAGCTCTAGTTGTGAAAGGTACGTCAATGCCTCAACTATCAAAAATTAAAATGGTACCTCAAAGAGAGATACATGATAGTCAAGGACAAGTTAATTATACATTTTTGAATGAGAAATAATGTGATTATTGTTCCATGAATCAATAAATGGATACAAATAGGTTGCATCACCCAATAATGATTATCACAAGAATTAAAAGGAGAGAAATAGATGATGCACAAGAGGTACCAATTTTTTTTGATTTGTCTTCTTCATCTTATAAAAATATTAATGAGCTTCTTTCATCCCCAAAAGTTCAATAAAATCAAAAAAATTAGGTTAATGGAGGAGATGTAATATCTCAAACTTCTCATACTCAAAAGAGCACTATTGTTTTGAAGGGGAATTAAAGCATTAATGGCACTCTTATTAACATCATAGACCAAATGAATAAGGCACATTTTATAATATCAATGTATAACACTTTAAGTATTCTAGGACAAAAGTATTTTCTCCAAGAATAAATCTCTAACCTCCATATCTTAGCTAGATCAACAAGGAATGAAAGTGTGGTTCTCATAAATTTTGGACAACCTATTAAGTAAGAGGTACAACCATTTAAGGATAAATTAAAACCAAGTAAATATGGTAATATTCCTCCATTACATATTTATTTGATCATTGGTGATAATCTAATTCATAATTGTATGGTTATTAATGGTGTTAGTAGCACAGTTATGACAAAATAGATATTTGATAAGCTTGACTTGAAATATGAACCAAACAATAAAGGAATGTTAAAATTAGATGGTATAGCTACCAATATAGTGGGAATAATTAAATTTTTATATTTGAATTTTCATTCTTATAAAAGTCTGTATATTATTTAGGATGTTATAGTAGTTAATTTACCACCATATTTAGCATTATTATTCTCAAGTGACTTCAAAATGACTATTTGAGGGCACCTATATTCAAATTATTATATTTTGATAAAAAAATATGACACTAAGGTTACTAAAAAATAATAACATATTTCTTGATTTAATACAGAGCCTTACATGCCAAGCATTACCAATGTGAATTGTACTATACTTGATGAAAAGGAACATCCAAGTGATCAAGATCTAGACACTCTTCTTGAAGATATTCCTAATATTTTACTTGATGAGTGGGAAAGTGAAAACCATGAGTATGATCCTTACAAGCTGATTGAAGAAGAAGGTTTGGGAATTTATTATTTGCATAAAGAAGGAATGTATATACCAACTCTTGCTAAGCCAAATGAGTCTAATGAAGGATTGTGGAATATTTTATTTGATGACTTAAGGAATAATACTGGAGAAGGGGATGGAATGATGTTGATTTATCAATAAAATCAAAGGTAATACTCTTCAATCATAATTTAGTTTGGTTTTACTTTCAATGTAGCTAAGTATGAGGCACTCATACATGGTATCGAATGGGCAATAAAGGTATGAGCAAAATGATTATAAGTGTTTGGTGATAGTGAGATAGTTGTAAATCAGGTTAAAGGTTATAATTATGATAAAAATTTTATCTTGAAGTCATATAATCATAGGGTATGGTATCTCATAGAATAATTTTAAACTTTCAACATACAAGTTATCCCAAGAGTAGAAAATAAACGTGTTTATTAATTCATAGCCATAGGAGCTCAATTTGACATTCCTAATGATATAAAAATATAAAAATGTTAATATAACATAAATTTAGTGGTAAGGCCCTCCATGATGGATAATGTGTTGATTTATAAAGTGTTTGAAGATGATAAACAAATAACATGTTTTCTGTAAGAAGACACTAAATTCTCTTCTAGAAATTAGAATATATTATAATATAAGTATGAGGATCAATTTATGCAATTAAAGACAAATAATATACCCCAAGGAATTGTCACACTTGAGATAATATTAAATAGTGATGACCAAATGAGGAAAGAGAAAGTGAAAATGTCCACAAAAGAATAAAAATATGAAGGCATTGTCATATTCAAAGATAAGTTTCTCAAACTTGGAAAGGTATGTTCAAAACATGAAAGAGAATCATTTGTTTAGTTGTGTGAAGAGTAAATTGATTTTTTTTCTTGGTAATATAATTAACTCAAAGGGTTTTATCTAATATTTCATCAACATACTATAGATCTAGAATCTAATGCTAAATCGGTAAGATAAAGGCAAAGGCCTATTAATCCAAAGATGGAATCTTTGATGAGAAAAGAGTTGACTAAGTTAATTGAGTCAAGAATCATATTTCCCATAAATAATTACTCATGGGTTAAAAAAATTGTGCATGTGAGGAAAAATAATGGATAAATAAGGTTGTGTGTGAATGTTATAGATTTGAACAAGGATTCCTTAAAGGATCACTACCCTTTACCATCCATGGAGCAAATTCTACAAATGGTAGTAGGTTATAAGTGGTTTTATCTTCTTGAGGGATATCGTGGGTATAATTAGATTTTATTAATAGAGTAATACTAATATAATATATCCTTTTTCACTAAATGGGTAATCTATGATTATAAGAGAATGCCCTTTAGATTGTCAAATACAGGTGCTACATTTAAAAGAGCCATGGACATGGTCTTTCAAGGTTTGTTAAATGAGATAGTTTTAGTATATATAGATAAAATAAATGAATTTTCAACTAATATTAATGATAATTTGATTCATCTTAGGTAGAGTTTAGAAATGTATATGGAATTTGGGGTCTCTCTCAACCCAAATAAATGTGTCTTTTCAATCTATGAACGCAAACTCTTGAGCCATGTTGTTTCAAAGAAAGGATTGACCATTAATATTTAAAGGGTAAAATCCATATCGTCCTTGTCTTTGCCTCAACACAAGAAGGGACTAAAAATATTTTTGGGTTAAATTAAATTTTTAATAAGGTTTAATCTGATTTTGTAAGTTTATCTAAGCCACTAATAGCCATGTTGAAGAAAAATCATAATTTTAGTTGGACATAGGAAGGAAAGAATAACTTTGAGTCCATCAAGAAAGTCATTGCCCAAGCACCTACACTTGAAAATCATGATTTATCAATGGATTTTATATTGTATGGATTTGTAAATTTGGAGAGTATTTCATCTATGCTAACGAAACAAAATGATGAAAAGTTAGAGAAACCAATTGCCTTCTTTAGCCAAGGTTTTCAAGACTATGAGGTAAGGTACACTTTTGTAAAAAATTAAGTACTTTAAGTTATTATAAGTCTAACAAAACTTAGACACATGCTATCAAACAACAAGATTAATGTTATGGTATCTCACCCAAGTATCAATAAATTTTTGTTGAGTAAATATTTAAATGAGAAGAGTGTTGGTTGAATCATAAAAGTGATGGAATAAGATGTGGAATTTAAGGTAACAAATATAATAAAAGGTTAGAGGTTATGTGAACACTTAACTTTAGATTTAGAATAAAATAAGGTGGATATCTTATAACTCCAAGATGAGCTACATGTAGATGCATGCAGTTGCATCTTCATCTCCTACAAGTTAGACACAAGATATGATACATTGCTTGCATACTAGTATGTTCCCTCAAGATTTGGATAGGACAAAAAGAAGGTATTTTGGACTTCAATTTATTCCCTTTATCCTTATTAATGGTGTGTTATTCAAAATAGACATTAATAGTGTTCTTATTAGGTGTGTAGATTTAAATTAGTTTGATAGGTTTATAAAAGAGTTAAATGATGGTTTTTCATGAGGTCATTATGATCTAAGAATTAAAACTCTCAAAATCATGAAAGGAGGCTACTATTGGCCTAGTATCTTCAATAATTTATATGCATGGATCAAGAAATTCAAGAAATGTGCCTTATTTATGGACAAAGAAAATCTTGCAACCCTTCTTATTCACCCCATTTTAATTGAGTAGCCATTTATGCAGTTGGTATTGGACTTCATAGGGTAATAAATCCAACATCAAGTTTGGGATGTAAGTGGATAATAACTGAAACATATTACTTTACCAAGTGAACCAAGGTAATTGCTTTGAAAGAGTCAAATGAGGCCAATATTCTTGAATTTTATGAGGGGATTATAACCAAGTTTGAGTACCTTATACCATCATATCAAATAATTCCTTGGTATTTATTTGCACCAAAATAAGTGAATGGCCTATAAGAAATGAAATTCACTTGAGTACATATTCAAATTATTATCCTCAAGGCAATGGACTTTCCAAATCCACAAATAAGAACCTTATAAAGATCATCAAAATAACTTTGGATGAGAATAAGAGGGAATGACACACAAAGTTAAAATTAACCTTATGGGATAATAATATTACTCCCAAAAGTTATATTGGTAACTGAACTTATAATTTTATCTATGGTAGAGAGGTGATATTACCAATAGCCCTTGAATTACCAACCTTAGATCTCATAAACTAGCTTGAGATTATGGAATATGGAGCCTTGGAAGTAAGATATGTAGATATGACAGAGTTAGATGAGCTAAGAGACCAAGCCATGCACATGGAACTTCTGAAAGCCCAAGTGAAAATTTATTTTGACAATAAATTAGTGTCAAGAACTTTTCAAGAAGGATACCTTGTCCTTAATTGGAATAGGATAGAGAAAAGTTAGGTAAGTACACCAAGTTTTACACAATATATAATGGTCTTTATGCCATTTCTAATTAAAGATCACATAATTATTTTTAGTTGTCAAAATTGAATGGGGAGGATTTACCAATCCTAGTCAATGGATATATCTCAAGCAATGTTATTAAGGTGAAATGTCATCTTGTACATAGTAGTGTTTATATTTTACTTTCCTCCAAGTGCCACGACACATTAGTTTAGAAATTTTATCTTCCCTAAGTTCCTACATGCACATTGCATAATTTTGGTTGTTTTTATATTCCTATAAGTGCCTTTGGCATAGTTTGTTTGTTTCATTCTCTCTTTCATTGGAGGAATTTTTAGTTTCATAATTGGATCAAGGAGCAAGTCCAAAATTAGGGTAGAATTAGAGCTTTAGGGAAGATGGAATAATGTATGAGGGGGATCATAAAGCTTTGATAAACTAAAGGGGTATATTAGAGATAAACCTTGAGAATGTTTTCAAACTCTTTGTAAGTAGTTCTCAATTCAAATATTCAGTGGTTAGCCAAGTAAGTTCCAACAATTTTTCACTTTTAAAATCAGGTGTTTTGTGTGCTTCTACAACTCCATGCCTAATGGATTACTTCAAAGGATAGGAGGATATTGCTTACTAGGTAATTATTATGCATAAGTCACCATATTATTAACCATTTTGGGTTACCATAGAGGAAAAACATCCAAGTTTCATTCAAGGCTTTGGATTTCCTATAGGTTCTCAAAGTTTAGTAAATTTGGGTGAAATAAAATGAGTAAGAGGTCAGGCCCAAATAAATTTCAAACACTTAGACATTTTGAGGAGGTTATAAAGCATGAATTAGTCTTCCTAGATTCCATTTAAACTTTCATAGTGAACATATAACACTCTCATAGCCTGTAGGAGTCAAACAACAAAAAAGAAACCATTTCAAGGTTTTTTTTAGTGATGACTTTGAGTGGGGAAGAGATAAAATTTGATGGGCTCTTTATGATGTCTTGATGGTTTCCCATTTTTTTAGTCACAATGGGACATATCCATTTACTTTTAATGTTTCCTAGTGCCACATGTCAATCTCACAGTGGCCTTAAGACCTTTTAAATGCTTTTGAGTAGCAAAAGGACTTATTTGATTTTTTCATGTTTGCTCAGAGCCATATGTCACTTTTTTACTTAGAAAGACTTATCCATTTGTCTTCAAGGTCACTCGGTGCCACACATCTCTCTCCATAGAGTATTGATATAGTTAAAAAGTATTTTAAAATACTTAGTCAATTTTCAACAAGTTTCCCAATGAGGTAATGACATCAGCAAAGCCCTGGGTAAGCAAGCAAACATGATTCTTCCACATGTCATAATCTTGATGACCCATAGTCCTAAAATAATCCATATAGTTCAAAACCCTCTAGGATATAGATTTATTGGGATGATTCCATGTGGAAAAATATTGATGCTCTTCTCTCTTAGATATTTATATATAGCCCATAGAGATGTCAAAGCCCTAGGATAGTGGATGAGTGGGATGACATTATGAGGTGAAATCCCAATACTATGTAACCTCTTAGTTGTCTGTGCAAGCCAATTATACTTTTCATTGCCTCAAGTAAGTGGGTAAGTGAGATGAGACCACATTTAAAACTCTCATTTCACTATAGAAGGAACAATTAATGTTGCACTTAAATCTAAGAGAGCCTAGGGAAGGGGTAGACAAATAAGAAACTACCATGTGAGCCTGGTAGAGCCCAGGGATTTATATCCTAGTATAAATAAGATATTTGGTGCAACTAGAGTAGGATTGGGAGTCTAAAAAATGTATATTACATGGGTTTGAGGGGAGAATATACCCATATAATTATAAAATCCTAGAATGATCCTAATGTCACCACATGGATAGACTCACCAATAAGGAGTTTTTTGGTGCCATTGGTAGCACTAGTTGAGATTAAATTTATGGCCTCTCTCACCCAATAATACATAAAACTTAATAATCGACTATATAAATACACTAATTTCACAAAATAAGTCTTGGAGTGGTTTATCATGCAAAGCAACATGACTAGCTCAGCTCCAACTAGCAGAGTGGAAAGAGGAGATGAAGTTGTGCATTATCAATGCACCATCATAATGTTCATTAAAAATAAGACCTAAATAACTTAAATAATATCATCTCTTCCCTCTATGATAAATTCAAGGAGAAGAATTTCAATTAGACAAAGACTTTTATGCCCCTCACTAGGTGGAGTTTCATCATACAAGTTAAGAGGAGTTAGTGAAGACTAAGAGGATATTCATTATGCAATGTTAAAGAAGTGAAGAAGATGTGAATTGAATTTAAAATTCAGCTATGTTTCATTTTTCATCCTTAATGTGTTCATTGATGATACTAAAGACTCCTTTCCCTATATGTACATGATTTTATCTAATTATTTGGACATCACTAGTTGGTTATGGCTTAGCCTTGACAAATTTAAAACTTGTAATAACCTTATTAAGTAATAAAGAAACTAATTTTACCTTCTCATATGTTTTTTATTGTTTAAAATTGATTAATTATTGATGTAAGTTTGTGATAATTATAGTCTATCCTTAATTTATGTCTAATTTTGTGCACTTCTATGAAACAAACTTGATCTTATGCGAGTTGTAGTTTGTATTTATGAGTGTTTATGTAATTATCAATTGTGGTGAATGAAATTTTCTCTTCCTAAGACAAGTCGTCATCCTTATAGGTACTATTATAATCTAAATAATTTCTACAAAACACTTATGCCCTAGATTCATTGGTGAATTTTAAGTTATGTGTCAGTGCTCTTTGATTTTATTCTCTATGTGTCCAAGTAAGTTTAGGTATTCAATTTTTGTGCATCACCCCATAGTTTTTCATATAAGTATAAAAATTAAATGTGTCTCTCTTTATTTTCATTTTTAAGTAGTTTAGGTGAGGATAAATGTGATTCATCAAGGGAACCATTCCCGTTGGAGGTTTACTTGTATTATAGTTCACCCACAACATGTAGGTTATCCCATTATGTTAATTAGGTGAGGAATTTTGAACACCCTTTTCAAGCATGCAAGTCTAATTTTACAACAATTCCATTAAAAATATTAAATTATGAAACTCATAATGTGTAAATTAAAACATAATCATTAAAATAAGATAAACACTAGGAAAGTATATCATATATTATATGCACACACATGCACACACACACACACATCAAACAATCATTTTTATAGTTTAAAAAAATCTAGTCAATGATTGGAGAATCCTCATCATCTAAAATATAACTAATAACTATACTCTTATCATGTCAAGTTAAATCTCCATATGGTCCTTCTTATACATATGATTGAGACCGTGACCTATATCATTTGATATGCCTCTCAATAAATCCTATTTGAATCATATCACGTATATAATTGGTATATAGAGTATAATATCAATTGGTCAAATCCATTGATAGATTAGAACCACAAGTAGACACAAGCATCTATCAAAATATGTGTTCAACTCATCTCTCTCTCTTTCTCCAATTACTATAGTATATGTAGTGGTAGTAATGGCAAAAGGATAAAATAATGACATATTCTCACTCGTAAACTAGTTAAACTACTTAATTAAGCCACCACAACTATGTCATAAGGAATATTATGTGTCAAAGTATAGATGGCCACATATACCATAAAATACAAATATGTGTCACTTTTAATACCAATCACATGAGTAAATTAGCAAAAACATATAATAATATCAATAATAAAATTAATAAAAATTCAAAAAATCATGCTTAGACACAGTAATAGTAATAACTATGGAAATAATGGTATCCACATCAATAGGCTATGGTAGAGGTTGTGATGTATACTAGGACATAGGTTGTGCTACAAGTGTTCCTCCTACTCCATATGCATCTACTCTCCCATATCATTCATATCCACCATATCAACCTTATCCATATTCAACCCATCCACCATGTGAAATGTGAATGATACTAGGATCACCTACCATGACTATCAATAATATAGCCCATCAATAATTAATCCACCACTATGTATATGTTGTCATTCAACCTGCATCATTACTTGTTACTAATGTAACCAAAGGATCCCACTGTGTCATTAGTAAATGATACAAGTAACCCATTTTATGTCCCATCCTTACACCATCTATGATATCAGCCCCAATTTGCCACTTCTATGGGTAAGGTTCTAGGGGCACATCCTAGATCAATGGAAACTACTGACTAACCACTTGTATTTAAGATTCTCAATAAATCTAGGATATTAATTATATAACCACATACTAAGTCATATGTAATGCATATTTATATCATCATATATCCACCTACCATCTCATCCATACAATCTCATCAACCATTTTTACTATAAGGAAATTTACAAATGCTCAAACTAAAGTGATAATGTATTTCATCGATTAGGCATTTTGGCAACTTAGAGCTCAGTTCATACCATGAAAAATGAAAATTAAATTAAAAAATATTTTCAATCCTACTATTTATTTGAGTTGAGTTTTATCGATATTATTTACTATGCCTATTGGAAATATGATTAAATTATTAATTTAAAATTCTACAAGTGATTTATTGAGTATTATTTATCAAAAACATGTCCTATTAATTGTGTGAGGACACATGTGACAAATAATCCCACATAATTAAAATACATGATCACCGATGTTAACCATAAAAATGGTAAATTATTTATACATTAATACAAATGATGATATCTCTATACAAAAACTAATGCCTTTGGAAATCCTATTATCAATTGAATTTGACTATTTGTCATATTATCATCTATACTATATTATGATAAACGTTATTTTCATAAAGAAAACATTAAAATATATTATTATATATTATAACCATTATAATTTTTTTCACATTTCTAAATTCATCATATATTTTTATCTAATTTATTTGATAGTGTTATCTCTTGCCTCAAAATGGTGCATATATGTGGTATATTACACAAATAATACTTATATAAAAATAAAAAAAACATATATGGGGTTATTCATTATGACACAGTTTAGCCTCATGCATTTTTAGATATCAGAGATGAATAAAATTCATAATAAATGGGTACAAATCTATGGGGCATGATACATATTCATGCAAACATTATACTATTTCATATTTAGGGGGAATGATATAGATTCATGTCATACTTACATTAGTAATTTTTATCTAAGGCCATGTTAGTCGCATGGATGCTATCCATTCTCTTTACATGGGTCTCTATTTAATAATTAAGTACTTAGTGGTGTATGTATTTTATGTTTTATATGTTGATTTTAATATGAATATGTGGTACCATTTTCCCATCCACATCACTTGGGTCATGCTTTAAAAATATATATATCCAACCCCTTTTTATCATATCGGGGTTTCTCTTATCACAATTAGGTTATGACTATCATGGTCAAAATTGACCATCAATATTGACCCACTTCAGTCAGTCTTGACCCTTGATATTTTAATTAATTTATTTGTGCATGTTTCCTTTTATATCCATTTCTTTGGTCCCTTTTATTTTATTTTGGGTTTTTTAGCATGCCACTAGGTATTTAACTTAAATTCAAAAAGATATATATATATATATATATATATATATATATATATATATATATATATATATATATATATATATATATATGTAGTTATTAAGATACATTTAGGACAATAATTATTATATTAGAAGAGCAATCAAAATTTTCATATTGATTATACTAAATCACTAGAGAACCATATGAAGTATTGAATGTTAAAATTGCATTTTGCATGCTTATGCCAAGGTTAAAATAGGATAAAGAGCATATAATATTGAATTTACCATTACAAACATAAAATTAGTGGGATAAATACATTCAAGTTTTATCCCTCTTTAGAGAAGTGGAAATGTAGTGCAGTTCTTGGTGTATTAATGGGTATCAACCAAGGTCAGTCTAACTCAATCCCTTTCTCCCAATTTCCCCCCATTTTATGTCTCAAGGTTTCATGAAGGAAAATATACTTTGATATTTTAGTTTCATGAACACATGTTGAAGAGAATAGGAATGAATAAAGGGAATTACTGATGCAGGTGAAGTGTCATAGTATACATCAAAATGTTGCACCTACAGGTCAAAATTTTTTTGTTGCAGGTCTAGACTGATAGTCAATCTTTTCTACCAATAGTTGATATCAACCAGAATAGATAAAATAATCAATTTCATAAAGATCATAATACGATTCCTTTTACACATCATCAATACATATAACACGCCTATGCAAAATAGGGAAATTCAATAAATAAACTTAGTTTATCTCTATCCATATGTGCTTGTCTATTATGATATTTGAATTTTCATATTTGAATCATAGTTTTAAATATGAATTTTATGTATATTATAGTAATATATATATATATATATATATATATATATATATATTTTGATTAGTTTATATTTAATTGAATATTTATAATTTAAATAATCCAATTTCATATAAAACACTAGTAAGAAAAAATAGTAATAAATATGATTTGGGTTGAATGTGAAAGATAAGAAATGCAATGAAAGAATTAAACATTTAGAGTTGTATCAAGATAACCAATATAATAAAAAATTATAAAATTGAAATATATCAGGATGACTAATGTAGTTGGTAAGCAATATAAAACTATATTGGGCTAGCTAATGTAGTTTGAAAAATTAAATATTGTAGCAGGTTGGCCAATATAGTTTTAGATAAACAAGAAATATATATCAGGTTGGATGATATAGTTGGAATATAAATTTATGATGTTTTTGAAGATGTCTCTAATAATCTAAAAGGATAAACATGAAAATTTTCTAACCATAAGTGGGATTAGATTCATATTAGGTTCATCATAATGTTGCATAGGATATGATGATCTATAATTATCCTTTCTCTCAATAAACTATGACTCAAATAAATTCAATAAATAGATCTCACGTATACTTTGATGATTGGGTAAGGACCTAGAATAACCATAGACCTAGTAGAGTGTAATATACACTCAAATGTCAAGAGGAAATGGTCCAAATTCTAATCCTATGACATGTATAGCTCTTAATAGGGATCAATTATTGGTAAGTGATTATAAGGATGATTGTAAAGGTGCAAGTAAATTATATAATGACTATTTTTAAGAGATGTTTTAGGTAAAATATCTCAAATGGAAAGATAATGACATAAATACCCTTATTTTAGGAACTCCAAAGACCTCTCCTATTTAGCTTCAATGACACCACAAAAGTAGTACAAGATCAACCATGCTGATACCATTTAAATGGTATAAGATAAACTAATAATTATATCAATTTGGCTAATATAATATAGGGAAGGGAAAAGTAGGAAACAAAGTAAATAAACCAAGATAATTCAATAGGATATATGATAACTAAAAAATCTATACAAAAAGTAGATAGAGAGGTAAGATAGAAAGAGATTCATAGGAGGTTAGAATGATAGTAGTGATGGTATGAAAAAATGGTATGAAATCAATTATCACAAAGTATCATGAGTCAATCCCGCCCCATTCTAGTGTACCCTTTAAGGTGTACACTTAGGGAGTTTTATGCATGGATGGTTTATAACAAGATAACATGTCATTAAAGTGATAAATTTAAAATATCAAGTGTACACATGGATCACTAGGAATTATAGTTTATTACCATCAAAAGAAGATTAAATTAGAGGCATATGAAATGGGTGGAATTTATTTAGATATATTCCTTTATTTTGAAACATATAACTAGGAAATCTAATAAGGTTGAAAATTCCTTTAGGAGGAGAGATATTATTTTTAAGGATATTAGATTTTAATTTTTTTGTTTTGACTTAAATACATAATTATATGAGAATGTTGAGGATTTTTGGGATGCTTGGGAATCATGCAAGAATATAATAGAAATGAATAGAATGCCATGAACTGAGTAAATGATGGACTGGTTTATTTTAAAAGAGAAGAGGTTATGCATACCTTAGGTCTTTATGAGGGAAAACATATACAAGGAGAAACATAATAATGGTTTAGTTGGTCATTTTGAGTATGGAAAAAATTTAGCATTGTTGAATTTTCAATATTATTTTCCATGATTCAGAGTAAATGTAAATAAATTTATACAAAGATTCATAGTTTGACAACATAAAAAAGGATAAATATAGGATAGGGGTTTATATTAAACATTATCTAATCCTGATAGACCATGGGATACATTGAGGTTGGGTTTTGATCTTGGACTACCAAGATATGAATGAGGTAATGCATCTTCTTTTTTGATATATTTAAAAAATCGTACATTTTATAGCATGTAAGAAGACTAGTGATAAAAAAATATTGTTAAACTATTTTTCAATGAGGTCATGGGATTAGATGGATATCCAAGGATTATTATATCAAATAGGGATAATAATGTTTTTTTAAAATTTTGGAGAACATTGTGGCAAATCTTGGGTATGATATTATATTTCACCTCAACCTATGACAATCAAATATATGGTAAAATAGAAGTAGTGACTTATAATAGTGGTAAATTATTGAAATGCTTAGTTAGAAACAAGCTCAAATAATGGGATTTAATGTTAGAAAATTCTAAATTCACCTAAAAAAATTAATCCCATTAAAAAATATATATGAATCTTTTTAAAATTATACATAAAAAATGTCTTAGGGTTGTGTGTTAATTTATTAGTAGAGCTTAGTTGAATAGAAGTGATGAAGGTGTAGATTATGAATAGGTTAAAATGAGATTACATGAAAGTGAATAAATATATAATGAACATACTGATACTAAAAGAAGATAACATAATTTTAAAATTAGATACTTTTTTTTAGTTCATTTGGGTAAAGATAGATTTATAAAAGGTGATTATAACAAGATCAAATGGAATAAAATAACACATTTAAAAATTCTCATAAAGTTATAAAATAATTCTTATTAAATTAAATTTCTAGATGGGCTGGTTATCTCTCCAAATTTTTATGTTTAATTTTTTTATCCATATGTAGTAGGAAAAACAAAGGAAAAAGAGCTAGTTATGGATTCATCAAATGTTGGTTAGAAGAGCATCTTCCAACCAATAAGAAGGAAGTAATAGAGGTCATTATAGATAATTCAACTAGAAGGAAGATGAGAGGAAATGAATACTATGAGTACTTAGTTAAGTGAAAAAATAAATCATCTCAGGATACATCTTGGATGAGTGCATATAATATTGTAAATCATTGGAGATTAGTTGATAAAATCAGGTTCATGAGTAGTAGCTCATGATAAATTCTAGTTACCTTAGGTATTTGATTTAAAATCATTCAAAAAATATGGGAAATATTACAACACCCAACTATATTTTTGAGTTTCTAATTTTTTTAAAATAAGTGGCTTGGGGTCACAATCAAGTTTTGTTATTAGAGTTAAAATTATTTACATTTAGGGATAAATGAGTTTATAGGGATCATATATTGCGTGAATTACTTTTATTATTTGAATCTAAGTTAATAATAACAATAGCCTCATCCTATTGACCCAAGTTAATAAGGGTAGTGGTGGCCACACTTATATTTTTATAAGTCTCAAGCCATCAAGTATTCATAGTGTTTATTATGTTTAAGGTATAAGTATCTAAGTTCATGGGAATTGTGTTCACCATGTTTTCTATCAAATAAATTTATCTCATAAGCTAATTTTTTATCAATGAGTTATGGGTAATTCTTGTATCAACCAAAACTATCACCTTATTATTATCAATACAACCAACCACTTTGAGTGTTTATGGCACGCTTATCCCATTTAACGCATGTAGAGAGATAATAGGATGTTATTCCTCTTCACAATTTTCATGATCCTATTCCACTTTTGGTTCCTCATTAACTAAATCTTCATCATAAAAAAAATCATTCTCAATAGCCATTAGTATTTTCTCAACACTTGAGCACTTATGACCTCTAGAACATTTACTGTCATAATGCTTAAATAGGTCATTTTATATTTTCTATACCTCTTATTGATGATAAAAATTAGTAAATTTAAATGGGAATGCACCCATCTTGACACTCATAAATTTTGTTTGAGTGGTCATGGTTGGGTAATATGTTGATTAAGATAAATTTTACAAATTTAAACAAAATCAAGTTCAATTCCCATAGTTAACTAATAATGTAGTTTATACCATTGATTCTCAATAAATGATAAAAGATCCATGTATGTACTATTTTTTATAAGTTCAAAACCACACGATACCTCTCACTCTTCTTGAAAAACTTGAGCTCTTAACTATTAAAACATCATAGAATAAATATGAAACCTTGTAGACATTTTTAATAATGTCTTAGTTCCTTTCCACATTTTGTATCTCTCACTTACCTCACATCTCACTCAACACTTTAAGATATCATAAATTATTGTGGTATCTTAGTGTTTTCCCCACACAACCCCATGCATGACATACTCTTTCCCCACACAACCCCATGCATGTCATACTCTTACTTTGTATCCATCATAATTTCTACAATCCTATGTAAACACTTTTAGACACTCACATATTTTATATCTGTTTACACCTCATGTCATAGTGCTCATAGTTTATGAATGTATTATTAATTACTTCTCTAATGTTATGTGTCAGCACATATGGTATATAAATTTTGTGATGTTGAAGAACACATCACATCATTCATATCTTCTCGTGGCATTATACATTCCTTTTTATCCTTTCTTTATGTAACCATACTTACATATTAATTCTTTGTATGAAACATGTTATTGAAACCCTACTTAAGAGAATTACACATCAACATTTTATAGATAGTACTTCACTACCATGTGGCACACTAGATGGCACACTTCATGCCTATGCCATGTTAGGGATTCTCCATAGCATGTCATGCATCAATTCTAAGCATCACTCAATCAGGGAAGATAAAATAACTTTATAACTATCTCCTTAGATATTATTGTCATTTTAAGTGTTATCTTGTAACTCATGGGCCAAATCATAATACTATGTTCCACTAATCAATAAAAAATATTTTAAAAATGACTAATAAATAAATCATTTAAAATACGTAGAAAACATTAATGTTTTTGAAAGATGCCCTATGTCTTTGTAGATATAAGATAATAAAAATATGTGTATGCTCATTTTAGACATTTAAATTCAAGTTTTTTTTAGTTTTAAATATTTTTTATTGTATAAAATTTAAAAAAAATGGGACACATTATTATGTTTTCACCCTCATACATGTATAAATATGTATAGTGACCAAATTTGGAAACTGGTTACATAGTTAGCAACCTATAATCTATGCACCTATACATCTATGGATCAATAAAGCTGAAATATCACACATAAACTAAACCCAATTTTATTTTAATTTAATATAACACTCAAACACATATGTAGTCTTGTATTATTTCACAATTGTTTAGGAAATCAACATGGAATAATTCTCATTCTAATAAAGAGATTTTGCTTTTAGATTTATTTACTAATTTTACACATTAGTAGTTTCACCTATTCAACATATTAATTAAAATTTGATTTTTTACATATAAATATTTCACTTATCCTAAATGTGTTTGAATTTATTAATATATTTAGTCCTTTATATGCATCTATAAATCAACCACTTATCTCTAAGTGACATTTTTTCCACTACACACTGGGTCCTATGCAACATTTTGTAGATAATTAACTTTTCCTATCCAATGGTTTTCCCTTATGGATATGTGTAAGTAATTTATATTATCTATAAAATATTATTATTTTTATAATCTAACATTATGTGTTAGGGTCTCCTTCTTAGGATTAATTTCATATATTTTATAATTTACAACAAACATTATCCATCACGATGGATCCTATTAATTTTAATAAAAACTAGTAATGGCATGTGTTGATGAAGATAAACTATAATGTAGGGATATAAGTTAGTTATAATTCATGTACCAACTCTAATATGAATGTGGCCATCATACTAGCTAGGTTTACTCCCTTTCTACTATTACTTCCCTAATAATATCAATGAGAACATAATCAACTGAGATATAAGGATAAACATTTCACTTTCTAATTTTATGGTTAATATGATCAATTAACATGCATATTTATAGGTTTAGATAGATCATTCACTAATATCTTATCGAACACTAAAATAAAACATTCCTTATTGATTTCTAATAGTAAAATTTTAATTTTGAATAAGTACATTACTAAAAGAGCCAAATTAGATGTAATATCCCTATTAACTAATCCAAACATCAACGTTTATAGTTTCAATTTTTTTATATGAATGTGTAAATAAAAAAACATTTTTACATACCTTTTTTATTTGCTTTATTTTAACAATATGATAATGCATTTTTAAAATAAAATTAATTTGGGTTTTTATGCTACATAGTTAGTTCAAGAACCACACAATATAAAATTTCCTTAAAAAATAGGAAAAATAAAGTAATGTCTTGCCCTATATTATTAAAACTATGAAAATTATATTAGGATTATGATTTCATACATATATCACTCATTGATATCTCCATTTAGTAATGGGTTAGTTCTTAATGTCTTTTCCATGCTAATCAAGAATATATAAACTTCTAAGCTTTACCTTATTCTATATAAATTTGACATAGGGTCTAGGTTTAATAATGACATTTTATCTCAAATTAAGATATTAAATTATATTCAAAGGTTGATGAAGGTAAAACCATGCATAAATTTTATATATCAAATAGGCCCCAACTTAGCTACTAGAGACACTATATAGGTACCTTACTAAAAACACTTCCTAGGCTAAAGTGAACTCAACCTTTTATTTCCATGGTAAAAATTAACATACAATTATTTTTAATGTGAATTTAATTATAAAAATGGGTTTAACAATTCAATTCACTAATTACCACTCCCATGTTCTAGTGAAGAGTGATATAATGAGTTTCTAATCCACTTCAAAATTTAATATTCCTAGAATGAAATCTACATTTAGAATAATGATTTCCTAGGTAGTGTATTGGAAAGGTTTAGGAAAAATTTCCTACTCTAATAAGTCAAGTTATCACATATTCAGATGTTCAAAAGGATTCATAATGTGAGATTAAATTATTATTTCATTCATAATACTAGATATATCTCGATAACTATATCAAGACCCTTCAATTTTATGACATAGTTATCTATATACTTACATCGAATTCAAATTTATCAAGTCAATATTTATAGGAAATAACCTAATAAAATAACTAAGGGTTTTGATTTCCATAATAATAGATAAAAATCAACTACTAGGTATTAGCGATGAAGAAACATCTACTCCAATTTTCACCCTTCACATTTACTCATTATTATATGGAATTATAGTGACCTATAATATATAGAGTTTTAACTAATAGTAATTGTAAACTTCAATAACATTACCAAATTTTAATACTTAATAGTTTCATTAAGGTTGATCATAATAACATGATTAATATCTCTAAGCTTCTACTTTACTTATTTATCCACTATATAGCAAACCAAAATGGTATCTGACCATACCTAACAATTATTAATTTTATATTACTCTAAGAGATTTTATACTATTATATTATCAAGAATAAGATCCCTAGTTTTCATTTCCATGTTTAATCCTAGGATTATTTTAGTGAAAAAACCCTAGTTTTTTATTCAATTAGCAAGGAATACCATCATAGGCACTGTAGTAACCAAGGATAAAGTGCAATGTTTTTAAATTAATGAAACATGGTTGAGGATTTGATCTTGTTATGAATAGGATAGATGGAAAGGGTAAAAAAACACCTTTGAGTTTACAATGGATTAAGAGTACCTTCTATCCAATAGTGACCACCTTATAGGTGGATCCATATTGAAATCATATTACATAAGGTTTTATTTTGGGTTACAAGATTACTAAGGACTGAAAATACTAAACTAAAGATCACATAAACAAGAGTAACTACCATGTATTAAACTAATTAGGGAATTAACTACTCTTCCAACTAAATCTAAAAAAACATATAATATCATTGATTCCTATGAGAAATAATCACATATATAGTTAGCTTGATTTAAGAAACCAAACAAGGCATTAGACACTTCCTAGTATTGAATAAAAAAGAAGGAAACTATTAAAGATAAAAAATTATAAAACCCATTTTAAACATGATTAAACTAATAAAAAACAAGAGTTGTAGGTATTATTTTAATACTAATCTCAGAGTTTGATACCAAAAATAAGTTCCTTCTCCATGAAATATTCTATCACTATGTTCCTTCTCCATGAAAAATTCCCTAATATTCTATCACTATGGTCATTCATACACAATCTAAAATACCTAAACACATCAATAAAAATAATATACTAATTTATACTCCTAGAGAAAAATTCCCTAATTAGTCTTGTTACAAAAGTGATATATTTATGTTTACTTAAAAAAATAGATTGAAAATAGGTAGGTTTTGAATCCAAATATAGTCATAGGAAAAAAACCAAACATTATATTTGACAAGGTCTATAAAGAGAGAATGATCCCACCATTCTCTCGTAGGTTATTATTTCCTCACATCAATATTTATAATGAAATGCAGGCAGAAATTAATAAATACCTAAACCACATAAACATCACTTATATATTTATCCTGACATCACCATGTCATTCATCCCTATATAAAACATCTAATATTCAAATTTATTTTAGAGTAAAATAATTATAAAAAATATTCATTACAATGAGGCTTATTGAAATAAATTTAATGTGGAATTCAAGGACTAATGATCACTGCAAGTGATATATTTATGTTTACTTACAAAAGGATAGATTGAAAATAGGTAGATTTTGAATCAATACGGTTCCTGTTGAAAGTGGAGATATTATCATTGAGACTATGATACATTTATTATTATTACGATGTAAGTAAATAAATCTACCAAACATTACCCCTATATAAACTAAGTTAATAAAACTTGACCATAGGTAAAGTAACATACTATCTGATGTAAAGGGTTTCAGGGCCCCTTCAAAACCTATTTTTACCTTAATCTAAAACATACTAATGCAACCATAGTTAGGGGTGTAGTTAAGATATGTCTTAGACCTTGTATCCTAGAAAATACACAATAAAATATGTAAGAAAATGCATGAACACAAATTATATGTTTATTGTATCTCAAAAAAAAGGAAATAAAATATACACAATTACAATAATTACACCATAATATCAAAATGATATGTGTTATAACATTAGATCCATAGATTAATGTTTTATAACTCAGATTATTTACAAGTTTATCCTTACTCTTAGAACAATCACTCTAAAGTATGACTATGATCTAATAATATATCAAATTTTATAATAAACCTTCTTTACACAAGTATAGGGGCATGATTGTATAGGCACAAGACCCACTTACTTACATTAATATTTTTACACCAACTAAATTAACACAATTTAATGTTCTAAAAATATTAATTATTTTTCACAATTCTAGGGCACTAGGATGTTACAACTTAATATATCATGGATTAATACATCACATGTAAGTATTAACTTAATCCTTATCATCTTTCCATGATCTAAGGGTTTAAATTACAAATAGTAAAAAATGGACCCTTTCATAAAACATCCCATGAACATGTGAGCCAACTTGTTGTGAATGAATAAATTCAAAATAAGTCTCAAGTCTTCATAACCATAAAATGTGCTAGAAACCTTTGTGCCATGATACTTAGGTATACTCAACGACATTAACACATAATAAAATACACACACCCAAATTACTATAAAATTATTTCATGATTTTTCTAATGAAAAACAAACTCCTCTAATAAACTTCATCCATTGTGCTACTTATGTAGAAAAGAATAAAATCTATGATTTTATAGAAGATGTTAATTTTTTTTTAAAAGATTAAAAATATATGAAATACTACACTTACAAAAGTAATAACAAAATATATTGATTAAATATTCATAATATTATTTAGATAGACCATAGATGCATATGTGCATAAAATTATGTGGGTAGAACATTAAAAACATATTCACACTTTCAAGAAGCATAAAAATCCATAGATATATGCACTATCAAATGTGAAACAAAAAATGTTAAATAATATTTTTTTAACACAAAATATTGCACAAACATAAAATAAAGACACATGTTCAATAATAAACTTACAAAAAATAACATTTAAAAAATTACTAAACTATCATATTTTTGGTGTATTCAAAATTACATGTGAACCTAGGTCATACACCCTAGGTAACAAAAGATACATGATATATTTCTCATGTACCTTCTAAAAGATATGATAATGGTATTCCTTGTTTTTTTAGTTTTTGATTCAGCTATCCATGTCACAAATTCTATTATTTATCCTTTATAATTCATTAATATTTTGTGGATTCCTTTTTATACATATTTTTTCCAACTTGTGTGTCAATTACCTATTCCACTGCATTGTACTCTTTTTTAGGCATCATATATTTCCAATCTATTTATTCAAAATCTGCATTTGTGTTTTTAGTACTCTATCCTTCATAATATGGATACATATCAACCACATTGAAAATAGTTGATATGTCTATCCCTTTAAGTAACTCTATTTCATAATAATTATTTGTAAACTTTCACAAAATTATACATGATCTAATTTTTTCCATTTCAACTTATTATATATTCCCTTAGGAAATCTCTCCTTTTACATGTTTTTTATGACTAAGTATAAAACCTAATATTATAATTATCTTTTATTCATGTTTGTGTACTTCTTGTATCAAGTATTATTTTTTTTCTTCTATTTTCAATATTTGTTATGTACTTGTCTCATATGTTCTACATAATCTTCCACTTCAAGACTTCTATATTTCTCAATTTTCATGTCTCATAGTTCTACATCTTCTATAAGATTAGACCCATAAACAAATTAAAATTGTGTCTTCTATTTACTTATATTCACTAAATTATTTTATGCAAACTCAACTTGCTACAAAATATTATCCCATGTTCCTAGCTTACCTTGAAATAAACATCTTAATAAATTACACACAATTATATTGACTACGTATGTTTTTTCATTTTTTTGAGGATTGTCTATATAAATAAACTAAAAATTAGTTCTCAAATTATTCCATATATTTATACATAAATGTCTGGAAATTTTTAAATCTCTATCAGAAACTATGTTGCATGACAAACCATGCAACCTTACAGTCTCCTTGAAAAGTAGGTTAACAATTTTTGTTGCATCACTAGTCTTCATACATGCCACAAAATGTGCCATCTTCAAAAATACATCCACAAATATAAATATGGAATCATTTAATTTCTATATTATAGGAAAACCTAAAATAAAATATATACTTATATCCTCCCATGGTCTCTTTGGAAAAGTCAATGGTTGATACAACCTTGCATTATAACTTTTTCCTTTTTCTACTTTGTACACTCTACACTCCTACACATATTTTCACACATCCAAACTCCTTAACCAAAAATAACTATCTAGCAGTTCAAAAAAAGTTTTTTATAACCTAAATGACATGCAAAACCTCCACTTGGATTTTCCTTTACTAATTTATCACTCATTAAACCTCTGAATATACATAATTGCAATTATCATAACAATAATCCATCTTGAACACAATAATCTAACCATAGTTATGTATCTTGACTCACTAGTTTATGCACATATTTTCCATGCTTCCTAAAAATATTCATCATTTTCATATTATTACTTTATAAAATCAAATCTTATGACTTGCACTCTTAGTTTATTCATCAAAATAACTCTAGATTGTTCAACTCAATGCATTTACCACTCTATTTGATTTTACATTCATATTATTAGAAATAAATAAATATATCCATAGAATTAAAACCACTTCATATGTCTCTAAATTAATTTATTTTTACTATTAATAATTTATAAAACTTGATGATCTCTATACAATAAAAACACTTTAGGCAATAAATAATTTCTCCATTTATTTAGCACTTGAATTTTTTCATAGAACTATTGATCATATACTAAATATTTGAATTTTACTTCATTTAAATTCTCACTAAAATATGTGATATATTTTCCTTATTTACTCAATACCACTCCTATTATTAGGCTACTTGTATAAAAATATACTTGAAATACCTTACCAAAATCTAGAAATGCCAATATTGTCTACTCTATTATCTTCTTGTTCAACTTATGGAAACTATGTTATTATTATACTATCCACACAAATTATTTTTAATCTTTGTGCATCACATAATTTATTATTGTGCATGTATAAATAAAATATATAATTAACTTCCTATAAAAACTTGGTAGTTCATGAAAACTATGTATTTCATATGAATTCTACAGTGGTGTCAAATTTAATATAACTCACACATTCTTTGGATCCCTCTTCTAACATTCTTGAGAAATCACAAATCCAAAGTATCCCCATTATTTCTAAATTAAATACAATTATTTAAATTTGTGATTAAATTTTCTTCTTGAAACTTCCTTAATACTTGGTATAGATGTCACAAGTATTTTTCCTTTGTTAAAAAAAATCCAATATTTCATCAAGATACACAATTTAAATCTGCATAAAATGGCTTAATAACTTGATCAATCTTATAAATTTACACAATGCATTAGTTAACCCAAATTAAAAAAATAACCACTCACAAACACCTTCTTGTATATTTAATGATATTTTCCATTCATCACCCTCTTATGGAAATTTGGTGATATCCACTCTTAAAATAAAGAGTCATGAAGTATCTCACTCCACTCAAGAAATCCATCAAATCATCCATGTGTAGAAATGGAAATATATATTTTATGGGTATCTTTTTAATGGATCTATAATTAGTACACATTATCCATTATCAATTATTATTGGGTGTTAATACTATTGGTAGTTCACATGGTCTCAAAATCAATATGATTAACCCTTTATCCAATAGCTCTTTAGCCTATCTTTTCACCTCTGTATTCTCTTTTAGAATCAACCTATATGCCAATTTTTTAGTAAAATTAAATTAAATATATTATTTACTTCACACCAAAGTATTTATTTTATTTATATTTCTGTGTTTACTTGTGCTAACATTGAAATGAATGCATACAATACATTCTTTTATTTAATTTCCATTAATAACTCCTTTCTCAAAATAAACAATACCTTTGGAATCTTGTCCACTTCTTCGCACTTATCCTTCAAAGTATTTAAATTATGTGTTTTCTTGACCATCATATTATGAATTATGGTTAAAATTTGAAGGCATTCTAAGTAAAATATGATAAACATCCACAACCATTATGTCACATTAAACTCATTTTTTGGTACTAATATTATTTTTTACTAAAAATTATTCATTCACTATACATTTCAACCTTTCAAAAACCATAAAAAATTATATGGATTCACATGAAAATTATTTTAAAACTAAGCATATCTACCATTTCTTTTGAAATAATATTATCTATTCTATCATGATTAACAATCAATTTTAAACACTTACCTCTAGACTTACAACTAGTTCTTAACAAATTATTTCTCTGCATGGGACTATCATGTTGTTTTGAAAGTTTCAACAATACCCTCTTCATCATGAAAGATTTTCTAGTTTCTAATTCATCTATGCTATTACTATATGCAACTTTATTCATCTATTTATGTGATATGCACACTCACATTAGTTATCCTATTTAGTTTAGTATAAATATGTAGACACTCAAATTATTTGTCATTTTTCACCACATATAAAACATGTACCATTGAATCCATGACCCCTATCATCCATAGGATAATCTACCTCTAAAATTAATTTTACCTATTTGGGTATTAGAATCAGTGTGTTACAAATTACTTACCTCACATTATTACACTTGTTATGATTCCTCCTCCTTTTATTCTAGATGGATATATGAGTCTTAACACTCCAAACATTCTTTCCTTTATGTGACCTAATCCTCCTCTATGTTCCATTTCATGATAAATCTAGATTCATAAACCAAATGATTATCTTAAATATTAAATTCAAAAACTTCTCTTACACCTTCTCCAATAACCTATTTTTGGAAGATTTTTGTAACTACTTTCTTCCCGCAATCATAAATGTAAAAAATAACAATCACTAATAAGGACTATAACCTTTATATGATAAAAAATTATACAATTTTATTCTAGGGTCTCTTTTAAGATATACCTTACACCATGCAACCCTTAGAATTAAAAAAATATATATGTAATAAAATCCATGAACACAACTTAGATATTTATTATAATTTAAAAAAAGTAAATAAAAAGGCATAATTTCAACAATGACACTATAATATCACAATGAAATCTATTATAATGTTAGATTTATAGAGATTTTCTTGTTAACTCATAATATTTTTAAGTCTATCTTAACTCTAATAACATTTTTTTATCTATTTTGTAGATTAGACAAACCTATTTAAGATATAAAACACTAAATATGTAAGATCCACACAATACACATTTGCATTCATACAACATAAATGATCCTATGATTTATCATACAACATAAATATATTTTAAAATTATAAATAATGGATAATAAGGATCTTATCTTATTTCATGGTTAGTTTTATATATCATATATATAAATGCTTTGTCAACATATTCTATAATTACTCTATTATGGCCAAATTAGGGATTGGTTATTCTATAATTAGGTTTTAACCATCGACATTATTATTATTTTTATATTAGTACTTAGTTTTTTAATCAAAGCTATAACTGGTTCTAGGTCACAAATTAGGGGCCTAGTCCTTGAGAGAACTATAAAACTATTAACACTTAACCACAATAAAACCATTGACTAAATGGCCACATCCAACCTATAAATTCCCTATAATATTTTAAATTGGGCTGGTTTGGGCATAACCATACCACTCCACCAGTCCTTCTAAATTTCATTGGAAAGTAACCATTAACATTATTATCTTAGAGTACTGTAATTTATTACTTTTTGTTTAGACAATGTCTTGGCTTCTCTAATGTCATTTTTCATCTTCAGTCACCTTGTACCTACCTAAAATAACATGTATTGATTTTCATTATCTAAAACCCTAGATCTTGCAATCTTGATTAGGAAACCCTATAAAATGGCTAGTATTTTAGGTTGAATATATTTATATACCCCATGCATATAAGTGCTTCCTAAATTTACAATACGTTGAAGAGGGATAAAATCACATGTAGTTCTCCCTCTAATGTGAGTGTGTGGAATATCAAGTGGATATCACTAAAGATTATATTTTGCTTAGGCCTAACTAAGTTAATACAAGCATGCAAAAATATAACTTTGACCTTAATATACTTCATATTTTATAATTAGTAAATAACTAAGACAATGAGTACTTTGTAAAAAGACTTTATAATAATCAATGTTTATACCGTAATGCCTTAAAGGGGATTTTTATATATACAAGTCTCAAATTTGAATTATGAGATTAATTGACATGTAAAATTTGACCAAAAGGGGTTTAATATTTAAAATAAATGGTCAAATTCAAAACATTCCTAAATGAATTTGACAAAAGGATCCTATACATTTTTGTCAATATTGGTAACTAGTGTTAGAAATTCATACCTATAATTTCTAAAACCATCCTGAAGCTTTATAAAATTCAAAGCTAAGTAGAATAGGACCAAGGATCCTTATGACATAGTAAATTAAATTTGGAGTGATAAAATAATGTATCATGCAGTAAAGTAAACTCAATAAGATATAAGAAGAATAAGACAAATGTGAAAACAAGTCCTTATTTCATAATTGAGACTCAATATGTACAAAGTCAAATAAAAATAGTGTGTAAATAAGGCATGTACTAATTTTGGGTATCTACAAATGTCCTCCTTTTATATAGAATTTTGGTGTAACTATAAATATTAGAACTAATGTGATAAAGTGAATGTAAACATACATTGGTGTTGTTAAACTTCTATTTTCACTTTTCATAGTGCCCACATGTTTTCACTTGAAAAATAAAATGAATATTATCAAATATATAGTCATTATAATAAATAAAAATATATCAATTAAAAAACTACTCCTTTTTATGTGTGTTATTATGCCAATCTTGGAGTGTGATCATGATATGGAGAATGGACATTCATGGATCATCATTTGAACCAACCAATGGAGAAGGATGATTATAGTCTTGTTCACTTCATAGCCAAGGAAATGAACAAACTTCTAAGAAGTAATGGGAAATTAATGTGTAGACTATTGAGCATCACTAAACCTAAACCACATTACTTGTGTACCTGATATTGATTATAAAAGGAGGAATACCTTGGTAGACTCATAGAGTGTTTCCAAAACCATTTAATGTTTCTAAAATTTAACCACACAACCCAAGAACTAATATTGCACTGATCTTCAACCCTAATATGAAATGTTGGAATTGTAGAATATGTTCACATGGTATGGCCATTGAGCATCCATCAATGTATATTACCTAAAATATTATGAGTTAACCACTATAGCCAAAATTATATATTCAAGGTTATTCCACACTTGAAAATAATTAAAAGCACTTGATACATAACTACCAAAGTCAAAATGTGTAAATATGCATGAACCAACATCATGACTTATTGAATAAATGCCAACTATGATATGAAATAGTATATATGCGCATGAACCAACATCATGCCCCATTGAATCAATGCCAACTATGATATGATATAGTATATATGTGCATGAAAAAACATCATGACCACTAAATTAGTGCCCATTTGATATGAAATGGAATTTCTGTGTATGAACAGAAATCATGCCCCATAATGTATATAAATATATAGTAATATGAAATATATTGTTCATGTCATGTGAAATGAAACACATATGCCCTACTTATGTCCTCTAGAATACGTTTTAATCTATAAATATTTAATTTTTGAACCATTTTGAGTAACTGTATCATCTAAATATCTATATGCAATGTAAAAAACCCATTATATGTCCCATTTTGATATGAGGGATGAAGTTATGTAATCATTTGTGTCACAAGGTAGGTATTCCTAAATTATTTTATCTTAGTGGATATTGAATGTAGTGATATTTATTATCACTTAATATGATAAATTGATAACATATTTCATTTTGATGTAGTTATGTAACACTCCAAATTTAAAATAATCACAATTTGTTTGGAATTAGGTGTACATGCCAATTGTGTTGAATTTGATATGTGTTTGATATATTAGTTATGGTCAACATTTACATGTGAATAGTGTTAATAATTTATCTTATCCATATTAAGCAAATTGTGATTATTGGATAAATATTGCCTAATTTTATGATTAGGGAAAGTGATCATATAAGGAGTATATCCATGAATGTATTAATATGGAAACAATAATAAGTCATATCATAAATAGTATCATGTGGAAGGTCATGTTTCACACATTCCAATGTAACTTACAATTCATGTTCTAAATTTATGTTTTGAAATATACCATGTGCATAAGTTTTAAAAATCTTAATTGACAACTAATCATATATAGGTAATATTACAACATCAACCCATATAGATTAAAATTTTATAATTTAATAATTCATTTGAACATTTTAGTGATAGTGATTTGAGTGACCATGATACTGAGCTAATGAGAACTTCTTCCCACTTGATTTGAGTTGATAGAGGTTGAAATACATGCTCAACTACTAGAGGACATGATATCTCTTAAAATTTCACATTTTAAATCCTTTTTAAAAAATGAAATTTAAAATACTAAAAAATATGTAATTTTAGGTATGTGTGAGCGTATTTGGCTACTTGATAGTAGTGTCCATCAAAAGGTAGTATCACTAGAATCTTGACACTTATATCCTAAAATCTAATGAGATATCCCAAGGAAGTGTCTTTGACCAACATTTATGTCTAATGCAATAATATATAAGTGGATGGATATGGACATGGAATGACATTAGTTGGTTAATAATTTTTTAATAATGTTTTAAATTATGTATACTAATTGATAATAATATTTCATTTGTGCGTATTTGTAGAGGGATATATAAGATCACAAGTTACAAAATGGGTGTCACATGAAGACCCTCAATAGTTTGAATCTTTTAGATGGTGATATATAGGTTTTTTAGAGGGATAATATTAGTTATTTAGGGCATATTTGTCATATAAACTATGAAATGCACCACCTAACCACTTTAAGAGAGAGGTCAAATGCATATATTTATACTTTACAGCTCCATACTAAGAAGATGATAGTGATACTAAAAGATGTTTGGCATATATTAAGGTTTTGTATAATTGGTCCTTGAGTTGTAGTGTAATTTATGGATGGATAGGGGTATATTATATGTGCATATTGGTATATGATTGGTAAATCTAGGGGATACCAATATCATGATGATAATGTTAGTGTATTATTATAAAATATTGTTCTTTCTATTTTTTTATGATTGTGAAAATATTTGTTTACCATGTTGGTATTTTTCATTTCCATGGATGTTGGGGAGATTTATACCTCATACCATGTGTATCATATTATTTGATCATTTTATGAGTAGGGGACTAGAAGCTCATGGGGACACACTATTTTTTGGCCCATTTATACACACACACACACACACACACACACATACACACACACACACACACACACACACACACACACACACACACACACACACACACACACATATATATGCATACATATACATATACATATATATATATATACATATACATACATACATATATATATATACACACATATACATATACATACATACATACATACATACATATA
The DNA here is from genome assembly GCA_037957365.1 of Torreya grandis. Classification (NCBI taxonomy): domain Eukaryota; kingdom Viridiplantae; phylum Streptophyta; class Pinopsida; order Cupressales; family Taxaceae; genus Torreya; species Torreya grandis. The sequence goes on along the minus strand of JARHVA010005212.1, from coordinate 425,394 downwards.
TATATATATATATATATATACATACATACATACATATACATATATATATACATATACATATATATACATATACATATATATATATATATGTATGTGTGTGTGTGTGTGTGTGTGTGTGTGTGTGTGTGTGTGTGTGTGTGTGTGTGTGATTGTATATAAATGTTATAGCCTTGGTGTTTCAACCTTATTGTATGTGTTATCCAATGTACATATCTATATTATTTATCAAATTTAGGGACATCATGATGAGTAGGTACATCCATATATTTTTAAAAATTAGTGGGTATTGGAGTGACATATGATTATGACCATAATGTAGTATCATGTGATTTTGGAAAGGTTCACTTCTAAGATAATTTTATCAAGATCATATAGAGTTTTTGGTGGATGGGATTAGTATGTGGTAGAGTTATGTCTTATTAAAGTTAGCATGTAGCTATATAATTGGGTTCCCAATATTTTAATCAAATTTAGTGAACTAGGATAATGTTAGACCCTAATTATACAAACTATTGTGTAAAATTAGAATGCTATAGATATGTAATAAATGACACAATTTTATTTATAAATTACTAAATATATAAATATACTAAATATATAAAGTACAAAAGAAAACATAAACTTAGCTAAAAAAAAAGATGTAAACTATTTCTAGAGCTGAAATTAGCAAAGAGACTATGTTGAATGAATGTGGACCCAAAACAGGAGTTGAAAGGAATTATGGACATGAAAATTATAAATGTACATTAGTGTAGTTTGTTATTATCCCTAACGAGTGTCTTTGTGTCATAGGTAACTGAGATCTAAAATTTTTGGGGTGGTTATTTTATGGATTGTGTAGGACATTTTGATTCAATGCAAAAACCAATTAGTATCTGTTTCAATTAAAACCCTTATTTAATGAAATAATACTATGAATGAAATCATAAAGTAAAAAATGGGTTAGCATTTGAATTTTTTCATGACCTCAACACGCCCTATGTTGAATGTTACCTACATACCAATACTCTTAAGATGTGTCATAATACATGTATTTATCTCATGATATGGTAGTGTATACAAAATAATGGGTAAAAAATAGATGATAGTGTAATCATAGTGTGATTAAGTGCATCAATAATGACATGTGACCTTGGATGTGTATTCATACTTTATCTCAGGGGTACTCTAGTTTTATGCAAAAATAATCTAGATAAATATAGAAATTATCTCAATGTGAAATTATAATCATGGTAATATTAAGTGTGAAATCCTCTTGTGTAAAAAATGGATTAAAATGTGGATATATAGTGGTATTTTTGGAATTCTTTTAGATGGGGATTACTAAACTTTTGGGCTAGCCCTTTCATGAAATTTAATTTTGGAAATTAGTTATTATTTGGTAGGAGGAAAAGAGCAATGGATCTAGACAAGAAATTAGTGTGTTATTATCTAATTAGGGTATTTATATTTGAGGAGAAAATAACTTATTTAGGTGTAGACACCACATTTATTACACTCTAATGATTTAAATGCTCATTAATATCTATTTAAAATTATCACACAATCAAACCCTAATTTTTTCTATCATCTAAAATCATTAAATCTAATCACCATTTTCATCCTAAATATGTCATTACATCATATTATATCATAAATTTCATCAACTTCATATTGAATCAAATCATCTCTTTAAAAATTTCACCCTAGATTAATTAAATATATATGTAATTCAATATTAAAGAATGAAAAAAATCATCATAAATCAAATAAGGGAATTAAAGCTAATCAAATCATGAAAATTTGGATGATATAATTATAATTAAAAATATATTGAATTGGATAATTCCATACTTATCTACAATTCAATAATTAATTTGGTCCAAATTAGTGACATCATTAAAATATCTTCAAATTCCCATGTAAAGTCATAAACTTCAAGGCAAGGGGAAAGTATGAAATACAATCAAATATAAAACTTAAAATTTTCCCCTTTCTAAAACCCCTTTCAGTCAACTCTTATTATAACACAAGACATCCCCATGATTTATAATACAAAAAAATTACATACTCCAACTCCTCATATATACTCCTCCAACTCCCCTCTTTTTTAGGATGAGGACTAATTCTCCACCCTTGATATTGAGAACAATCAAATGGTCTAAAATGATTCAAAAAACCTATAAATGGGAGGTGTGCCCTCTTATTTAAATAAACTAAAACCATATAATGAATTATTGTCAAATCCATCATCCAAACTTTAATCAATTCATCTAATCATCAAGTCCAAACATTAATTTACAAGGGGAAGTGATGTCAAAATATCCACATGTTATCCATGAAATTTCAACTAAATTACACATCATTTGAGAAAGTCTCCATGTCAAAAGGGTCATCTTTTCCTTGTGGAAAATTAAGGTAATAATTCACTAATTCATCTTAGATCAATTAAAGGTACTCAGTTTCAATTTTGTTTAGAATTTCATCTATTTTTTGTGGAATTTTATAACACTTGCATTATGCTAACAAATTTATTATGTGTATATATCTGGCATGCCTGATGGGACCAGATCAGATCCAAGGTCCAAAGTAAAAACAAAATACACTATACCAATGAGTTAATTAATTTCCAAGTAAAACATAATTATGACATTTTTGTTGGATAAATTATTAATAATAACATTACCACCATCAATTTCAAAGCTTAATATTTTGTTGTCACCACTCAACATCTTGTAGTGAATATTCCAAGTCCATATAGTAAAACATACCCTAAGGTTATTATTTAAGACCATTTCACTAAAACACCTCTTTAATGTTTTGATTAAAGGCCCTTATTCATAGAAACCTTCCAAATTCATAATTCCAAGCCCACTCAAGTATGGATAATATATCCCTCTTAAACAAATGGAGAATACTACAACAAAAATATCCATCTTAGATCTTCCAAAATCATCAACTGTTCATAAGGGTGTTCTATTTTAAGTCATTAAACATTCCAAAATCCCTAATGACATTGACCCATTGGAATTCTAGGCACTTATATGATATTTATCCATAGGCCAATGTCTCATGTTTGACCACATTGACCTTCTTATAGTAGGTCCATCTCAACATATCCCCTTACATATTGAATTTATCATTAAAAAACACAAAGTCAAAATGGTAATCATAAAAAATGGGTCTTGCCTCAAGATTTTCACATTAAAAATAGTTAGCCATCTTGGGTACTTAGAACCAACATTGGAGGCCAACATAACTACTATAAAAGTATATGATAATACAAAGAGAGACTCAACAAGTAATATACATTTTCCCATAAAGGTTAGTCCTTTCACATAAAAAACTCTCTTACACATCATTGATATGAAATTACCATATAACATACTCATTAGACATCCTTGAATCCATGTTATGATTTTTATTCCTTACAATTTACATCAATGCATCAAATTCCCACAATCCAACATGGATGTGATAGTCCCTAGTGATCCACAACCTTATCAATACTATAAAATGTTAGAATCCAAGTAAAAAATCAATAATTGTCCTATAATTATGCATGTCACTCATAAAGACAAATAAAAATCCCTAGAGGCTCCTAAATAATCATCCTACATACATACAGATGATATGTCATCCATGTTAGTAATACACATCATAAAACCTCACCCCAATTCATAATACAAGATAATGTTGTGGGGAGTATGAAATTGATAATGCTTTATATATATATATATATATATACACATACATACATATATATATATATATATAAACACATATCTATATATATATACATATATACATACATATATATATATACATATATACATATATATATATATACATATATACATATATATATATATATACATAAATACATATATATATATGTATATATATATATATATACATACATATATATATATATATATATGAATATATATATGTATATATATATATATATATATACACACACATATATATATGTATATGTATATATATATATATATATATATACATACATATATATATATATATATGTATGTATGTGTATATATATATGTATGTGTATGTATATATATATATATGTATATATATATATATACACACACATATATATATGTATATGTATATATATATATATACACATACATACATATATATATATATATATATATATGTATGTATGTGTATATATATATGTATGTGTATGTATATATATATATATACATACATATATATATATATTCATATATATATGTGTGTGTATATATATATATATATATATATATATATATATATATATATATATATATATATATATATATATATCAAAACTCCCTATTTCCTAGAAATATTATGGTAGGCCCATCATGTTTTGGTGAAAAAAGATAGATTTACACAAGGTTGGATCTATTTTCTTTGCCAAGAATGGTCTTATCGATAATGAATAACTCCAAGGTACAAATGAATCATGATTATATGATGATGGATTCATATCTTACTATCAAAATAAAAAATATCCAATTCTAAATAATATGTTTAATAACATGGACTACAAAGATACAGTTCTAGGTATTCATGAGCAAGGAATATTTGATCATATTCCCCCATCTAAGAATAAAGCTTATAACAATGTAACCATGTGGGGGTGACCCATATGATATCATGAGTGATAGTATTATTATGTCCAATGAAAACTCTTCCATAAGTGACATAGAGTCCATTTATATCCTTTATTATGAGATCACTGACACCAACCTATTAAATAGTAATGTCTTCCTTACCATTGACTTTGATCTCTATTACCTTGATATCATAGATTTGGACTAATAATATCATATAACCTTGGATGTTTCTCATAATGATGAGGCTATCAATTTTTTTTTGAGACTTTGAGAACATTTTAAATCAAAATATCACAAGCAAGGGTTTGAAATCACCCTTAATACATATGCTTACTTTGGTGAGTAAGAATAGTTCCTTAGTTAAAAAAATTAAAAATTAATAAAAAATTAATGTCCCTTGGTAGAAACCTCTCTAAGGCACTATCAAAAAATTTCAAAATTTAAAATAAATATGTGTTCACTAGTGAAAAACTCCCTTATGCACTAGTGGATAGGGAACTCTACTCTCCCCATAAGTGTTAGATTATTTATGAAAATGAAACTTGTTTATTTATGTTTTAGTTTGTATGGGTTGGTTATACCTATTAGTTAGTTTTCTTCAAACAACTCCCATTAGCTTATTAAAAATCTTACATTTGTGAAAAGTAAAATATGTTCTACATTGAATAAAACTCTAGTTTATTCTTCTTACCTTGTGCTAATAGTGGTATAATAGCATGGTTTCCTCGAGGAATGTAAATTTGAAGGTGAGTTAATTTAGAAGAAAAAATACTATTACAAATCTTCTCATCAATATTGTTTCACTTATTTTCATGGTGTTGGATTACAACCACTAGTTGATTCACTGCCTTCTTGTACTTTAAAATTACAATGATGAAATCTCTTTAATTTTAGTTTTGATGATATTTTGAGACATTATTAATGTTTTTGTTATTTATATCAATAGTGTTTATAATGAACAATCATAATTTTTAGGGATTTGATTAAATTTATGGGAAGTCCATTCTTGGATAGTGTTAAAAGCCAAAAATAAGCCTATCAATTTTTGGTGTGATCTAATGTTAATATTATGCTAATGAATAGGTAGGAAAAAATTATTCAAACACACAATCATTAATTTGATTAGCATTGTAGTCTTTTTGGTATCATTGAGATGGTTTTCTATGGAAACATGATTCAACCAAACCCAATACGACTCAAGAGTTTTCAATGATGATGAAGGTCAAGAGTTTTTATTTCTGGTTTAAAACTATTGTTGTAATCTTTGATCAACATAGATGAATCAAACCAATGCAAATTAGAACAATGACACCCTAGGCTTTTTTTAGGCTCCACCAGACAAAGGTAATTTGTGGTGATAATATTTTCACATTCATATTTTTTCAAAACTATTGATTAACAAATATAAACATTCTACTCCAAATAAATTTCATGAAAGTTTAAAGGTGTGTTCGTTATTCAAATTTTACAATTCACTTGTAAACAAGAGAAGGTCATGGATTCAAAACCTATATTTGGGATAGATTTAATTTTACATTTGATTTTTTATAATATGATTTTTGTAAAGGGAATATGTTATTTTAAGAGACTTTATAAATGTTTTGTAAGTGGTGTAAAAGTTAATTTTTGGTGCAATAGGGGTGTAATTATTTTATATTTTTTTACAAGTCTCAGAATCTTTGTAATCAGAATCTATCCAATGGGTTAAGGCCAAAACCCAATATCTTTCCTTGATTATATTTTTGATATTACCATGACAAAACTTATGAGATTAATCTCTAAAAATTGAAATTATCATAAAAAACTACAAGGAATGGTTGATGAATATGGAAAACATGCTTATTTTTAATGATTTGTGGGAAATAATAGAAAAATGAACCACATTACCAATTGAAGCTACCAAATTTCTTGAGTTTTAAAAGCATCATAAATGTTCCCTTGCTTGTTGAAATCATCATTTTTAAATAAGGAAAATATACATATATAATCCATTAAAGGTAATTCCTAGAAATATTAGAAAGCATTAAAATATCTATATGACAAATAACTTACCTATAAGAAGATTTATCTATTAATGTAATTGTTTAACAACAAGCTTAACATTAATGAAGATGAATATCTTTCTTGCATGAACAGATTGAAGTGAATGCTACACAACTGATGGAAATATAGATGGTGACATGTTGATTTCCATCACATTGAATGGAATTATTTCTACATACACTAATTTTGTTGAAAAACTATAGCTTAGTGATAAGCTTAATGATGGCACATTTGACTCTATTAATGAGTTGTTGACTCAACATGAGTGATAATTTTCAGATAAGAAGAGTACACCTATTTAAGATGATAAATATATAAATAAAAAGTCCCATTATATAGATAATAATGATGTATAATGATATTTTTAGAAGCATTATTTAAAACACTCTCTGAGGGACTCTCTGAGTCATTCTTTGAGACATTATCCACACCATTCTAGATAGTCTCCACAACATTCTCATTAGCACTCTCCAGGATATTCAAAATAAAGAAACACCATATGAATTCTTCTCACTCTTATGTTTCTTATAATTATTTAGCTTCTTCTAGATCTCATCAACATAGGAAAGAGCCTAAATGTTTCAAATGTGGTGGTATTGGACATCTTGCAGATGCATGTCCTTCTTGATGACCCTACTCTCCACATAAAAAGAAAGTTGAGGAAAATTATGTGGATCATTATCATGATAGATATTCTAGTTACTCCATCTATTTTGGTTATTGTAACACTTCCTCTAATCAGGAGGCATCCTATATGGTTGAGTTCTATGGTCTTGATGGACCTAATAACTTGTTCTAAGTGATAAATGATTCACCCATCTTATGTGATATACTAGGCTCAAGATTGGGATCTATTATAATAGTAGTTTTTTATCTTATACTTTTATTTCTAGTTCTATTTTTGGATTTATATATATTATATTCATGACATGGATCAAACAAGATTGTTTGATTTTGTTTCTCTCTTTGCATAACTTCTCTCATCTTTCTTGATAGGGGGAAACATATAGCACTGGTTGGTATTTGATCAATCATCGGTGATAGTATGAGCTGATAGGATTTTATATCACCTTCAACATCAAGAAAAGGTTGTTAGTGTTTTTTAGACATTAGGGAGAAGTGGTATACACAGTATGGGTTAGTTACTTTGATGGGTTTCTAGGCAAAGCCTTATGTGGATCGATGTAGTTAGACAAGATTTTATCATGTTCTACTATATTAAGGTATTATGATCATAGGGTATGAGTGGGCCTTAATCATTTTCATTAATATTTTATTCCATAACTCATAGGGTAGGCTTCTATATGGAGTGACATCAATTTTGGTCAGTACCAGGATGCACATTGTGCTAGTTATAGTTTTTTAAAAAAAATTGATGACTTTAGAGTCATTTATCTCATTACTTCATCTTATATACCCCTTTGGGTCAAGGGGTTTTTTTGGATCATTTATCCAAATAAATTTTTTCAGTTAGTTTTGTTTAACCAAATCCCATAAGCTTATTAAAAATCTTATGTTTGTAAAAGAATAAAATATGTTATACATTAAATAAAATTCTAAATTTTATTCCTCCTACTTGGTTCCAATAATAAGTGGACTTGATATTTGGATAATCCTAAAACCATCAACATTAACATATTTTCTAACTCCCCTAAATGAGACATGTGTGTAGATATAATTAATGATTTTTCATGTATGTTTACATGGAAACTACCTGACATCAATAACTCATATTCATATTTCATGGGAGAATTAGATGAGTCTATAGATCCACTAGCCAATGAAGAATTTATCCTTCTACCTATGTTGAAACTGATCTAAGATGGTTCCACACTACTTGTGGAAGACACCTTTGATGTTAACATTAGCAAGGAAGAAAATTATAAATGAATTTCACTTGGTGTTTCACTCACACTAGAAGAGAAATAAATTTTCATTACCATTATAAAGGATTTTATTGACATATTTGCATGGTCATCTACTGACATGATTAGTTTACACCCCTCATTAGTGGTTCATCACCTTGTTGTATAACTACATGCTAAACCCATAATAATGTTACATAAAATTCACTCTTAGAAGATAATATTAGACTAGAAATAACTTGAAAATATCTTGGAATAAGGGTTCATTAGTCCCATTTAATATTTTGAATGGATTTCAAACATCATCACCATCAATAAGAATCCAATGGAAATTATTCTATGTATATATTTCTATGATATCAATAAGGAATATCCCAAACATGATTTTCCATTTCTAAACATTAAAATGATAGTCAAACATATAATAGGGCATGAAATTTTATCCCTCATCCATGTATTTTTAAGATAAAATAAAATCAAAGTTACATCTGAGGATCAACATAAAACTACATTCACCACTCTATAGGGGATGTTTTATTACCAAGTCGTACGTTTTGGCCTAAAAATTGTAAGTGATACCTATCAATAGGCCATGACAATCATATTTCATGACATGATGTATGACATTATGGAACATTACATTGATAACATCCTTATAAGATCTGAAACTTGAGTTGAACATCCAGTAGTTTTGTGCCAAATAGTTAAAATACTCAAAGTGTATAAAGTGGGAATTAATTCTAAAAATGTGTATTCTAGGTTACATCAGGAAAGTTTCTAGGGTTCATGTTTTCATGTAGGGTTATTAAAGTGGATCCAAACAAATCATATACAATTATATAAATTCCTCCACCATCCAATCTCACGAAATTTCATAGTTTATAAGGAAAAATATAGGATATCGAAGGCTCATTTCATAACTGGACAAAAAGTGTCACCCCTTCACATACCTTAAAAATAACATCTAGTTTCATTGAAAAAATGAATGACAAGAATAATTTGATCATATAAAGGCAAATATATCTAATCCTATAGTGTTATTTCCTCTAACTTTAAGCAAACCATTATTTCTCTACATTTCCATGACTCGATGTGCCTTGAGGTAACTCTTGGTTTAAAATAATGAAAATGGAAAGGAAAGGGATATGTATTATATCAAGTAGACCTTAGTATCTTATGATCACAATTATTCATCAATTATTATTATTTTTTTTGGTTAACTTTTACTTCTTAAATTTGGGAATTATATGCTTAATAACAAGACCTTTCTAATTTACAATGTTGATGTGCTTAAATATCTCCTGTCTAAAGAAACACTCACAGGTTAAATGGATAAATGGGTCATGTTACTCGGTGAGTTTGAAAATGAATATAAAAATCATAATTAAATTTAAGGGTAGGTACTTTAAAATTTTCTTGAAAAGTCTATGTTATCATAAAAACAATGCTTGACCATCATTTTCCTTGATAAATCCACTTTATCCCTTGTTGAGTCAGAACAAAAGCAAGTGTATTTTCATGGGTCCTTCACATCACATGGCTCAAGGATAGTATATTATTCATAAAACCATATGGGGATATTATTCCCTAGTATTTTTTCATTATATTCACATGCAAAAACAACATTATAGAGTATTCGGCCCTCATTAAAAGACTTTAACTCACTATATAGTGGAACATTAAGTAGTTTTCAATCTTTGGTGACTTAGTGGATTATTAAGTAGGTTACTAAAATATAATAAAATAAAGATTAAAATTTCATCATATATAATAATATTATGGATATAATGAAATAATATTTTGAGGACATTTAGTTCGAGGAGGTACAATGTGCAAATAAAAAAATCAACAAACATGTTGGCCACCATTGGGTCACTCGAAATGTTTCCATACATTAAAAATACCAATTAAAGATTGAACAAACTTATCATCCTAACATTTAATTATCTATAATATGAGGTGTTATGTGAGATTATTAGTCCTAAATCTCCCTGGTATCATGAAATTTACACTTACCTACATGATCACACCCTTCTTTCTCACATATCCTGAGCCCAAAAAAATACTTTATCCAAAATGACTCCTGTTATAGCCTTTTAAGTAGTACATTTTATTTTAGAGGTTATGACATAACCTTGATTTAATTTTTAAAATCAAAATAGGTTGAACTATCCATTAAATACTTTCATGATGTCATCTATAGGGCACATACTAGTGGCATGGTCTTTTCCAATAAACACATTCATATGGGGTATTATTAGATAAACATATAATCAAATTCTTATATCTATGTTAAGAAGTGTGTTTCATGACATAATCATGTTTATTTAATTCATGCTCCTTCTCAAGTGATGTTTTGGCCCTTCTCCACATAGGGACTCAATCTCATAGGGAAGAAAAATCCCACATCCTCTAATGGTCATAAACACATTCTTATTACTACTGAGTACTTCACTAAGTGGAATACATTACCCTCACTTATGTAACTATAAATTAGATATCAAAATTCATACTAAACCATCTCATTTATCACTATGGAATTCCATCCTCCATCATCACTAATAATTGTAAGTTATTCAAGAATAAGGATGTTAAGGTCCTTTACAATCAATTCCATATCAGACACATGTTCTACTCATTATTATCCATAAATAAATGACCGAGTTGAGTCATCTAATAAAACCATTGTTAAAATCCTTAAAAATATTTTAAATGATGCTAGTCATGATTGTCATTTTTTATTATTCCCCAACTTGTGGGCTTAAAACATAATATATGCACACCCACTAATGCCACTCCATCTTCACTAATCTATGACACTGATGTTATCCTCCCTATTGATATCGAGTTACCTTCCTTGAATAGTAATTTAAATAAATCATCAATGGCAATGAATGCTATGTCACATGGATACAAGAGTTATAAATCCTAGATTAAAAATGACTAGCTGCACCAAATCACCTCAAATATTATCAAAACAAACTACACCATCCTTATGACAAACATACAAATCTAAATATTTTGAAGTTTGGGAATTTTTAATAAATTAAAATAAAAGGAAAACAAACATTGATCAATAAAAAAATGTAAATTTGATCCTAATTGGCTTAGTCCTTATATCATCATAGCTATGTATGGAAAGGTACCTAAAAGATGGATACATAATATGGGTAGGAACTTGACAATATCATGGACATCATAAGTATTAAGCATTTCCATGCTTGAGATATAATAATTTTATGAGTGCCCTTATGATTTGGGGTAGGTCCATTTCCATATATCCATCCATCTATATCCTAGTTCATCCTATCATCCACATATCCTCTTTCCTATTTTGACCTTTGTATCGATCGACAAGTAATATAGGGCACAACAAGGTTGATATATTAAAAATAAAACAACACTTCATCTATAGGATATTGGAAGGTAAACATGAGAAATCTATAGTTTATGTGGTCCTTTAAGAGATTCAATAGTTTCCTTCTATCTATCCATCACCCATCTTGTATTCCTTAATTTATTCCTAGTCACCGAGGGAGGATTTTACTTTTGATAGTGGATCCTTGTATACATACATACATATATATACATATATATATATATATATAACCTAAAAATTTGAAAATCCTAAAAATTAGAAAACCCAAAAATCATAAAAAAATCCAAAAATTCCTAAAATAAAAAATCATATCCCAAAATGGGATATAAAGCCATAAAATATTTATGACAATTCAATAACTATAATAATTTATAGTCATATTCAAAGGTTGTCTTCAATCCTTGATCTATTTTTGAGTAAAATTCATATTGTTTAATAAGATTACATCATTTCTCTTTTTGTTCATCAAACATAAATGTATCCATAAAAATAATTACTCATCTTTCATCAAGTATTTTCCTTTAGTGGAGAACTACATCATCCTAAGTTTCATTAGAACTATGTAGGCAATGCTCACTCATATGGGGTTTTTTAGGATAGCTCAACCATTCCCATGATCCCAATTTTTATCCCATAATTACTCCTTTCTATCAAATCAATCGACCAATAAATCACTCATCTAATCCAAGATCACAATATTCCACTCCCTCATATATATCCTTGTTTGGGGAACATTAAGCATGGATCTTAGCATTTCATAATGTCATTATATGTTTGATCTATTGAATTTATCCTTTCTTATGGGACATCCATATTTAATCATTAAAAATTAAATCATGTACTTTATAAGTCCACTCCCTCACATGTAACCTTTCTTCGGGGAATTGCATAGTCTATTATTATCAATCATATTTAATGCATGAATTTTAACATGATATATAACAAGATTTTTGTTGCAAGATGATTTTTGTTTCTTGTTATTTTTTATGCTTATATGTGTCTTTTTTTAGTTATTTGTTTGTTTGTTTTTTTTCTATTTGAGAGTTAGTGTCAGTGAACACTATAAATAAGAGTATCATGGTGTATACTATCATGTAATATATCAAAAATTAAGTTAAAACTATATGTGAGACACATATAACCATGGAAAATTATCCATGCACTATCATCACATCATTATATCCTACATCTATGATCATTTATAATAAGAAAGGTTAAGTATGATAACATGATAACATCTAAGCAGGAACATATAATATGGTCATACACATCATAAAATATAATGAAACATTGAAAGCTTAAACACATAAAGAATCAATCCAACATGTACATCATCTACTATCCATGTATTGCTAAATCAAATCATGAGAAATAAATAAATACATATACATCCATGATCATAAGAAATACAAGAGAGAACTATGTCAAAATATCCAAATCACATATCAATATATAAATCAAAAGGTCCACATATACATCAAATGTCCATGAGTACATCAATATATAAATTAACCATGTACATCAAATCATCTATATAATGTAAAATTCATGCTTGAGGCTCATTTCTCATTCTACCCATATGGAGGTTCATACTTCTTGGGGAGAGAATGTAATGATATAATAGTAGTCCTAGTCTATGAATACGATTCCATAGTCCACTAAATCTCTACATTATTATGTTTTCCCTATCCTACCATTATAACCTACTCATAGAATGACCTATAATACTTGAACCTCCTTGGTTGTTCTCATCACCTATGTAGTCACATGACCTAATATTTATGTAACTAGTAATTCTTATTACATGTCTCTCTTAGACCATAGGCATTGACTCTATGCTTTTAACTAAGTGATATTTGTTGATAAGGTAGTATTTTACTATCCATCTCTACTAACTCTACATCCTTAATATATGCATGACATGATAAACTAACTATCTTAGTTTCCCTAGATTGTTAGGTTGTGAAGCTAAAAGCTTCACTGATACAGACATGGAGGAGGTTACAGGATGAGTTAACATTTTCCTATAAGTTAGTAATGACCCACTCATCATTCGATGACCTCACTGGATATAATGGTCCATCCTAATCTACTATACATATCCTTGACATCTCTATCAAGGATAATTTCACCCATGGATCTATCCCTATATATACCTATGATGTAATCAATATTTTAACCATTAGGAGGCCCATGGGTACCTATCTTGTCTGATCTAAGGAGTATATGATCAAATTTAGGGTCCTATCACCACCATTTCCTTCATATCTCCCATTTTCCCCATCTCCACCCTATTATACCCCATGTCCCCCATCACCCCATATCCCCCATCTCTTAAATATTTTTTGTCTCCCCCATATCCTCCCTCTACACCATCTACCACATCTATATCAACCTATCTTCCATCATACCCATCCCCATGTCCATCTACATGTCCCCCATCCCTTGTAATATGTCCTTGTATTGGTAATCATATCACTCTAGCTTCCCTCCCCATAACTAACCTCTACCTATACCATTGTAGTTATTCTTGTAGAACTACTCATATCCTCTCCTATAGTGGTCTCACATGTGAAATTGTTATCAATAAAATTTACACCTTTTTTAAGGTATTTTAATCCTTCCAAATTTTATGTAACATTGAAACACCTCAAGGTTGTGAGTAATTTATTAGAGAGGTGAATCTCTAGGTTAAAAGGATATCTCTCCTTGGTGAATCACTTAGGCTCAAACACTAATCTAATAATTTATTTCAAAAGGGAGATAAACATATTATAATGGAGGTGATGTAAAAAATATGATTTAACGAGTACCAACTAACCATAATTGCATTTCAAACAAGAGACTAACCTATGCATGGCATTAACCCAAGTCTGCCTTTCTACATCAATGTTTTTCATGAAGGATTGTGAAGCAAGATTGTGATAATATGGCTATTCAAGAGGTTAAGAAATGACACTAATGAAATTAATACACATTAAAACCCTACACACTCTAATTGGACATTTCAATAGACCTACAAAAAGGATTCTAAACTGAACATGAATTCTAAACAAGGATAAACATGTGAAGGAAGTAAGCCTATCACTTAGCAAGATCAAATAATCAAGCATACATTTTGAAACCATTCCATGGAGAAGATAAAAATAGACTATTATCATTGATCTAAGGTTGAAAATAAGTAGGGATTCATCATACCTAGGTGTAGGATACAATATTAGCCAATTAAGGTTCAAGATATAGAAAAAGTGAGAAGATAAGGATATAACGGCATATGAGAGAGAGACAAGTGTCCAAAAAAAGTTAAAAAAAGAAATGAGTTTGAAACTACATCATCAAGTTCTCAAAGCTAATTTTTAGTCCTTTGAAGATGCTCTTCTACTCCAAGTGGCATGGAAATTTTAAACCTTATTTGACACCTTACCTAACTCTCTTCAAATTTCACTTTGCTTTGGGTTATGAAATGACAAGTGGCCTTATTAATGGTAAAATCATGTTGATTTACATATTTTATCTGATTTTGACACCTTCTAACTAATCTCTATAGGTTCTCTTTGACACATCACTTCATTCTCTTACTAGGTGTCTAAAAATCTCTTCATCTCACTAGGCTAATCTTGCTTACAAGTGTCAAAACCTAGATTCATATTTTACAACTCATTAATTCTCTATGGATGTCCCATTAAAATCATATTAGACCTAAAAAAAATCTTTTCAAAGTCTCAAACTAACCCTATGAACTTATTCTACACCAAAAGATCTAGTTAGGCCTATTTTCCTTGTAGCGTTAAAATCATGCAAACCTCCTTGTGTAGAGAAATTTATAGATGGTAATAAAAAAATAATAGAACTATTTGAAGATAAATTATGTATTTAGATATTAATTCCATACTCTGAGTGGAAGTGTCTTTTTTCTACCTTTCTCTCTCCTTAATTAGGCCTCCTTACCTATAAGCTTGAATTTCTGCTCCATATCTCTCCCACACATTTTAAACCACACAAAATAATTTGATTAACTTTAAATATGATATAAAAAACCTAGATTTAAAATTTTAGGCCCTAAAACCCTTTAGAAGTGTGAGAACCATGAAATGGCCTTGAAACCTAGTCTCATTTTAGGTCTGTTTAGGACTACCTTAGAAAATGAGAATTATTGGATCACTTCCAGGATATAATATATATATTTTTGGATTTAAAGGATGAAATACATATAAAGTGACTTCCTCTAATGGCTAAAATGTTCTCCATTGCTCAAAACCCCTACAAAACACCAAAAATTATGTAAAATAATGCATTTATTATAGTCTATACAACTACAAGTGTAGAAAAATTACTCACGGAGAATACAATTGGTTTCCTAGAAATTTTTAAGGAGGATTTAGTACCAACTCAATAAATTTCATGCACTTATGATTCCATATCTCTTAGTTAATCACTGATAGGGTTTAAAGTGGTTTTAGTTCTTAATGATTGTTCATAAAGAATAGATCATATTTATCTCTCCTAATGAAAAAATATTTTATTTATGGGAACCCCAAATCTTCTCAAAACACCATTTTTTTTCATGAAAAACCTCATGAAATTTCTCAGTGAATGATGATATCTTTCAGGTTTCAATTCAACCATTAGAGAGGGGTATGAGTTCTTAATATTTTTTCATGCATGTTAAAGACTCAATGAAAAAATTGATGCCAAAATAATGAATTATGGAGACCTAATTATCATATATTAAATCATATTATCTCCACATAAAATATCATGGCCTCACCAAGTAAGATAAACTCAGATTTGAAGTGTAGTAACTTATTCAAGGAGTTTGAGATTGTCTTGTGAGGTCAAAGTATACTTTTATTTCTTTCATTTTATTAAGAATTAATATCAAGGGTTTGAAATAACATATTAAACCTTCAAATATATTAAAAAATTAATACCATCCTCACCAACCTCCTTTCTCATGACTGTACCTAGGTGTGCTTATGTTAGGATCTACAAGCGTAGATAGGGTTTCTACTATTTATTTCACTTTTAGGTAAAATTTAGGTCCTTATGAGGTTATTTTATAACTATTAAATATTTATAAAATGATTCAACTATCTTATTACCTTATTTTTTCATTATAAACAAGCAATCCTCTCTTGGAAATGTAGGCAAACCTAAAGACATCACTCTGATTGTGTAGGCAAGGGTTTGAAATGAGTCATAAGTGCAATTAGTTATTCTCTAACTTTATTTGTGTTTAATTTGATTTAAAATTAACTCAAACATTTTCTATCACTTCATCCAATATCCAATATCACTTACTATAGGTGAACCTCTATTTTCAAGCTTTAAACATATCCTATCTTGCTCTTCAATATGTAGGTGATTACATTGAGGTGTTCTAATTACATTCAAAGATTTTAAGATATTCATTAGAGACTAATGAGATATTTCAAGTTTTTTATATAGTTTTGTATTTTATAACCCTTATCTTGGTAACCTTAGACATCATACTTTTATGGATATATAATACCCTTCTTACACCTCTCTAATCATGACTGTAAGTGTCATTTATTGAAGGTTTTGACCATGTGTTAGGGTTTATAAGATTGTTGAAAGTAAATAAATATGAAAAAAAAACATAATGAGGGTTTTAAAATATCTTCACTAACCCTATGAAATTCATTCAAGGTAATAGATTTTCATTATATGCACTAATTAGCTTATACCTTCCAAGACATGGTTGTAGTGGACTATTGGAGAGAGTTTGATCATGAGACCTTGAAGTTAATCTTGAATTATGTCATGAAAATTTGATAGGATTCCAAATTAAAATGAGTTTACTTCGCTATACTAAAAATTCTTACAACCCCTTTTATGTCATTTTCAAACCCTTGCTCACTTGCTTTCATAAGCAGACATGTGTAGGAATGTTAGGCTTGTGAACTCAATCCCATCTGACCCTCATTGGATATCCAACACTTAGATTATTTCATGATATTTTGCATTTATTTACCATCTATAATTTATGAAATTATTATTTACCCTTTTTTTTTACCCTATTCTTGACAGTTGATTTTGGTTCAAAATGAGGACCTATAGGTCTAGGGCCTATAGATCTTCATTTTGCTTGTGTCGGATATAAAGAAAACTTCTTAAGCCTTTAGACAATTTTATTGTTTCATAAATTTTTTTACCATTGTATAACACCTCTCAATAGTCATTTATACCTTTTGACCAATCATTATTTCATCTTTAACTTGTCTTTCTGGTATATATAGGTCTATACATACAGTCGACTCATGTGTAAGATATGTGTCTAAGAGTTGGAGTTTATTCTTTCAATTATGATTTTTATGATGGTAGTGAGGGGTATATAAAGGTCACATGGTTTTTTAAGGGGATCTCAAGGTTATTTTAATATTTGAACACTCTTATCCTCAACCTCAGACTCCATGAAATCTTGCTTATAGGTTTGCAAACTTGTGAGTGAATAAAACAGCTTATAAAATTGTTTGAGATAAAAAAATTTGATATCATCTATTATTATTTGGACTTAAAAAAAATTCAATATTACTCATTAATATTATAATTGAATTATCATTGCCATTAAGACCTAACCTTGGTATTTTAGACCTAGAGAAAGTTGTTCATAGACTGTACATGCTTCCCAAAGAACAAGACACATAGAGAATGCATATAATGGTTACATTACAAGAAATATGAAATGAATTATCTAATAATGAGTATATTTTATTAAAAATGGATTAATTTAAACCTCTAAAAGTGACAATCCTTTAAAAAAACTAAAACACACTTGCAACAAGGTGGTATGCTAACACACTTGAGGCATCTTTTCCTCTTGTTGAATAAACTTCATGGAGTTGAATTGGCTGATGAAAATATCATTTAAAATAAATATTTTACCTATGGAAAAATCTTACAAAATCATTATTATCCATCAAATTTTGAAGTGGATAAATAAGAAGAAACTCAGACCCTACTTGGATGCATAAGGTTTAGTGACCTACTATCATTCTTAGTGATTTTTCATAAAGGACACTCCATGAATATGAAAAAAAATGCCACTAATTTCAATATTATTATGACCCCTAACAATTTACAAATTTTTAGCTTCTCTCTCTCTCTCTCTCTCTCTCTCTCTCTCTCATGGCCATACCATGCATCTAATTTTTGCCTTTCTAAGATTGTGAAGGCAATGATGGAGGAAAGAGAGTGCTTGAATCATATGTACAACTTAAAGTTTAATCTAAATGATAAAACTGATCTAAAGAAGCCTAAAGGACACTCTTAAACCATTTTCAACTAAAATATGATCTTCTGAGGCTGTACAAGTACCTAATAACTATTGTAAAGTGATATTTTTCTTATTATAAGAGTTGATCCTATAATTTTAGCAGTATCTAACCATTCTTAAACATTATTTGACATCATCTACATTGGGTGACCTTACTGAAATGTTTTCCTTTGAATATGGTATGTACAAATCCTCACAAATATGCCAAAAGGTGACTAAAATGACATTTTAGCACATAAAAACATAATAAAAGTTTAACACATGATATTATGACATTAAAGACACATTAATAAATTTTTATAATTAATCTAAACCATATCAAACCTTTGACCATTCTTGACAACACAAAGACCTTATGAATGAACCCTAGGAATAGACAAGTACACATGAGAACAAAACTTAGACAAGGTTAGAGCATGACTAATGTGACCATATGGAGACAATTTAAGACCATTTAATACTACATATAAGTTTTGATAATCCTATGAATAGTTTTAACCTAGAGGGGTTGACCAATTTTGTCCTAGGGTCAAAATTTGGCTAACAAGAACCACTATCCTAGTCAACTAGATGATCCTAACCTGAGCCCATCATGTAACATAAGCATCTTTAAAACTTACATCAATTTATCCTCATAGATAGTCCCAATTAATGGAATCCACTTTGTCCCAATATATTACATAAAATATCTAAAGAATGTACAAGCTCCATTATCCAGTCTCCTTGTATACATGCATAGAAACATGTGGTCCCTTTGATACAACTTGTGGTAACCTAAATTAGTGTACTAATTAGTTTGGTCTATATCACTCCATAAATAAATCCTAGTGCCCAATAATATAACATAATATAATCATATCCCATGTACTACTAATTATTAGCCCATCTAAAATGCATCCCCCTTTATGGCCTCTTGATAATGGCCTCCTATGGTAGCTCATCAATCAAACTTCTATAGTTTTTAAGGTCACCTAAATTTACATGACACCCACATACTAAGATCAACCAACCATACACTATGGGCTGATCAATATACCTATGTTTTCCTATTCGCATTGGCCTCTCAATCCCAATATGATCTTAGGACCACACTTACATTAATGTTGATGGTCAAATGATCTAAACATATCTATATGCTACTAGGTGTGTATATATATATAGTTGTGCCAAAACCACTAACCCCCAAGAAAATACAACTGTATATTCTAACATATATTTAATCACACATCCTATCCCCATTTGGAAAATTGACCACTCTTGTTATGTAATGTGTTGTTATTAAAAATATCCATGAGTATGATAGGTAACTGATAAATTATATGATCTACAACCAATTAATCAATATTAATGAAATAATCATAGAGATATTCATATATGATATCTAATATCTAATATAGTAGATACATACTCACACATTCACACCAATGAAGTGATCATATGCATATTAGAATTCACAATATCTACCATACATCTTCTAACCTCATTCTAAGATCACTAATCGATAAATAGAACATGCTCATCTTAAAATACCATTATTTAGACAAGGTAATGCTATAACTTAGAATTTAAATCCTTGAGTATATGCTTATCTATCCTCATCCATGTGGCACAATGGAAACATCTCACTTGTTGTGGGTAAACAATTGTTGTAATAATCTCTATAAAGGCTAGTTCCCTTGATGCACTCTTTGTAGTACTTTCTTACCTATAAAATTTACATGAAAAGGGTTAAGAAGACAAAATAATAAAACTAAATTTTAATACACCAATATTTAATTTCCTCTTATTGACTGAACTTATAATACTTAGAGAAAAATAAAGTTTTTTTCACACAAAACTCACAACTCAAGATATATTGTTACATCAATGTTTCATATGCTAGGTTTAAGAAGTATTTTGATACTTAGTAGTGTAATGAATGATTAATTTGGATAATATAGTCATGGACCACTTCTAAAACACTTATAAACTTAAAAGAGAACACTAACAAAGATTTTTAATAATTACTCTTCTACACACTTGGTGAACAATCAAGGATAACATGCTAGAAAAGATCATCTGCTACTAGACAATACCAACAATATTATAAAAACACTCAATTGTACAAAACATAAGTAGGAAAATTCAATTTTTTTATTACTTAAGAGACATTAAAGTACAAAATTGGCCAAGGTTTCACCATCAACCAACAGAGGCTACTCAAAGAGCCAAAATAGTCACTACTTATAGCATTCAGGAGAGGGGTGAGATAAGGGATGTAAAAAGGTCATTTAGACACATATAAATCTAATAAAATAGGATAAATTTTCATTATAAAGATATGTGAAATGAACCATGAAATTTTAGGAAGTCCAAGTGTCCATACAAGTCATGAAACTTATGAAAAGTGGCATGAAACTCCTTGTCTTGGCTCAAAAAATTGCCTTCATGATTTACACCTATTTGAATGTACCAAAACTAGTTATATACATGCCTAATGATTTTAATTATGGGTAAGTATTTCATATATTCATCTCCATTAAATGTTTTCAATCATACTCATCTAAAAACTTGTAGAAGTAAGACATAAATGCTTGTAGTCTAAAAAAATACTTTTTAGTCACCCCCACACTTGGACTCAAAATTGGATTTAATTTTCCATTAAAATCCATGGGATGTATTTTATTAAACTTTTAAATACTCTCCATTTCCTTATACTTCTCAGGGACACCTTAAAAAGGCTCACACTTAAAGTTTTCACCCTTGTCTCAATTATGTTCACTTTGTTATTTTTGACTACCTAAGATGAGAGATATTGTTTGAACATTTATAAGTTTTTAAAAATCATTATATGTACATATTTAGTTATTTAAAGTACATATATTCCTCCCAAACTTTATTTCATTTTCAAACTCCTTCTAGAACATGCATAATGCACAAAATTATTAAATAAAGCCATTTTGTACCATGTCCATATAGGTAGGGTAGTATAAACATGATGAAGAGGATACCTAAATATTCCTATACTCCATCCAATAACTTTCATGGTCATTTTATCCTAAATATATATCTCTCTATGCTTGTTTTATCCATCGGGTCTCTTCCAAGGGTTTAGTAGGGTTTTAGGCAATTTTTACTCTTAATCTTTGTTCATAAACATCTAATGTTAAAACTTCTAAAAATTTCCACAAACCTAGTATTAATTGACCTTGATAACCTCTCTAAACTCATTTTTCATCCATGAAAAAATTCAAGAAAGATATGAGCATTTGAAACTATCCTATCAAGCTTGTCTTTATAATTATTGCATGCTTGGACTATCTCTGAGCTAAAATTAGCTTTCCCATAGGTTTATCTATATAAAAAATATAAAACATGTATAAATACATCTCATTAAAAAATTTCAATCAGATAAATAGCTTACCAACAGCTATAAATGAGGTTGGACCCCCAATTGACTCTAGGTCCCTTCAAGGCCTAATGGGCTTAGCATGCACCCTACTAGTTTTGGCTATTTGGAATGATATTTCATAGTTTTATTTTGGTGTATAATTATTATTAACACCTAATTTAATATAAAAAACTCACTACACAACTTTCCAATCACTCTTTTTCATTTCTTCTTCTCATTCCCCAACTAGGCCTAATTGAAACTTGTCTAGTTAGACTATGTGCAGGGGTATTTTATAGTTTTGAGAAGTATGATCCTAACCTAGTGATTCCTATAAATTATTTACCCTAAATAAACCTAAAAATATGTTACTTGAGGTTTCCAAATCTTTCTATCAAGCCCTTTTCCCATTTTGACTTCATTAGCTTGTTTTACCAAACCTTGATTTTTATTGACTCACTATCCTCTGAGACAAAAAAGTGAGGTATATCCCTAGTCACCAATTTAAATTTAAGATAATAAGATTTTGATAATGTCATTATTAAACTTTTTACTGAATGTTTTACCTATATTCACTCATTTAGGCACCTAACTAACTCAAAATGCCCAAAAAGACCTCCAAAAAGGACTATTTCTTATATTTTCTAATTTCACCTAAGAATGACCCATCAAGGCTAAAAAATAAGATTAATAGGTTTCTTAAAAAAATTGAAAATATCTAATTAATTCCCAACAAGTTTTTCATTCACCAAAAAACACTCTTCTTCATTAGATTCCTCATTCTTACCCATTGAGCAAAGAGTCGATAAGTGTAACTATATAGACTGTTACCTTTGGGCTAATAGGAAAAGTAGATGATAATATTGAAGGTATCATAGATATTTTTTTTATTTTTTTCAATAAATATTGAACCATTTTCAAGTTTCTTTTAACCTTCTTTCTCCCTTTGCATATTCACCTCTTACCCTCACCAAGACTACACACTTAGCTATAGGTACATATAGGGTTATAAGAGGTCCGTATAGGCTTATTTCATCATGGAAATAGTTAATTAAGGTAATAATGGATCTAAGTAATTTTTAAAATTTTATTTCATCATGTTAAATTCACTTCTATCCTTTATATGCCATTTAAATTCATCAAACTGAGTTATCCTTGATTGACTATGAAACCTTGTCTTTAGATTCTTGTAGGTGCACATGAGCTTCAATTGAGCTTGGTCATGGTGTTTATAGGACTTATCTAAATACATATATGTCAAATATTATATTTTTATACTTTAAATAAAATTTAATGCCCTAAAAACCATCTAGACACCCTACTCTTTGATCACTATTTCCATTTTAGCTATAGGTACTCATTTTCCATTAGGGAGACACCTATAGGTGTGTGTAAGCTTTAAATTGGATTTGGTAATGGTTTTTAGAGTCCCTAATTAAACCTTTGGGTAAAAAATAATATTATAATTATTTTATCCATCTTGAATGTTCTAAAACATCACATAGATACCATGCTTAAGCCACTATCTGCAAACCCTATTGTAAGTGCATATTTCATGTAGAGGGACACTTGTAGGTGTCCATGAGCTTAAAAAATTATTAATACATATCCTTATAATTAAATTAATGATATTTTATATACAATTAAACCAATGGAACCAATATATCCATGAGAGAGTGTTTTGTTTGTTCCTTAGGATATAAAAAGTCATTCAAACCTCCAAACCTGTAGATGTTAATGCAAGATTTTAGTGTTTTTTAAAGAAACTTTGAGGCCTTCAAATTACACCTTCAATAAATCATTCTGACTCAATATTATTCATTTATATTTTCCATACTAGATTATATAAGGTTCACCCATTTATATTTTTCAAATGTCATTACAACCATACTGTAAGAGACCCACAAAAACAGCTTGAACCTCTATTTTCACATTTTAGGGAAAGTTTCCCTAAACTCAGTCATCTACTTCATCCAAGGTAGCTTAAATATTATTTTAACATTTTTAAACATTATATATGTTTGTTATGTCTCTTACACATGTTTGTATTTGAAAAAGATCCTAGCATGTTCAAAATTTCCCATTCTAAGGCCTCCAAAGTTCTGAGGTACCACCTATAAGTGGTCATTAGCATACATAGGTAGTAAGGTGAACCTTTTGATATTATAAAAGATAATAATGTTTTTTATACTTTTTATTCTCTCACCAAATATCCAAATTTACCCTTCAATAATCTTAAGATAATAAAAAATCTCCCAACTCTTCACCTTCAGCATGATGCCAACAAAGGCTTATGTAGGTGTACATATAAGTTATATGCAGATAAGGGCATATAATGGATTATAAAAATGTATGAATGGTCTCAAAGTAAATAAAAATAATTTTAAAAATTATAAATTTGTGATTTTTTATAAAGGAGGTCTAAATTCAAGGTGAAGAACATCTATCCCAATGTGAAAAAATCCTACAAACATGTCGAACAAATCAAGTAGGGGTATCTCATGACTATTTGGTATGATGAATGGGTTTATATCCACACTTATCCCTTATTTAAGAATAAAAATCAACTCTCTATAGTTACTAATTGTTTTAAAAAAATAATATACCCTAAGTACAACTCTATGAAATAGCTAAATAAGCTTTATACATGTGTGTTTCAACATGAAACTAAACAACTAGTTGACTGAGCTAAATGGCAAGATTAAAACTTATCCAAAGCATTGATATGATGAAAAAAAACATGGGAATATATGATAATATGGACCTAATACTTGTGGAACACCATATTCATTTCACATGAAACCTCTGTAGAAGACTAACATTTTGTAACAAGGAAGAATTGATTGAAACTTCACATTGACGACACCTTCCTATAATATGAGACAAATTTCTCATAAAACATCATAAAACATGAAATTAATCATGTGAATCATCTGATAAGTCATCCAAAATCCTATGTAGTAAACATTACCAACTAGTTCATATGGACTTGTCTAAAATGGAGAAAAACCTATAGGGTGCAGAAAATAGTGAGCAAAAAAACACAGCCAACTTATAAAGGATGGTTCATAAATAATAGTTGAAAAATAATTGAAATTTTATTATATAAATGAATTTATATAATTTTAATACCACATAAAAAAATAATTTGACTTGAAACCTCCTCATCTATTTGTACTAAGCACAAACTTATGGTCAGTTTTGTATGTCTAGAAAGGTAAAGAAGGAGTAGAATAATTTTGGATTAAAAAATGGAACTTATATAGCATGTAAATAATTTATATGATTGTGAGGAAGATTAATATATTTTCCATCACATTTTCCCATGTGTCACCTTCCTCTATGAGTCGTATAAGTGCCAAACTTTGCCTTTTTAGTTGGTTACCTTATCTTCAGTTAGATAACCTACAAGATTTTGATTAAACTAACATTCCTAATAGTGAAAATAACATATTGGAAAATTTAAATGAAAATAAGACACTTGGAAACCTTGGGAATCATTCCATTTGCATTTATGACCCCTTAAAAGTCCACTACATGACTTAACATGACATATAACTAATTACACCATGCCTAAAGATATAAAAGTATTTGATAACATAAAATGACTATAATATAGCCTAAAAAAGTATTTTACCCCTAAATATATAAAAAATCCAACTTTTTTACCTATAGGGGTTTAAATTTGACCTAAATGTCAAATTTGGTCAACAAGTAGTCAATAGGGATTGATCAATGTGAAAAAATGGCTAGGATATGTAGTACAAACCCATTATCTCTAAGATTCCCACCATCTCATCAATCCACATGTTAATCTCAATCAATATTTGTGAAGGGTACCCTCATGTCATAGTGATATAAAATTTATCTCATAACCATAAGTGTTATCATACTTATTCTTTTCCATAATTTATATCATATACACATATAATTTCATAAAAAATGCAAAATTAATCATTTTCTTATTTCTAAAAAAATATAAAAATATCTAAATTAGTGAATCTACCAATCATATGGTGAATCCACCACTACTAGGGAAAATATACCACTATCTTAAGGGATCAATGAGCTCAACATGAATTTTGTGATGTTGTCAATTACCCATACATTCTTGACCTAAATTTTTTGATGCCACTAAAATGTGACAAAATTTAAAGTATGTGTGATACTTCCACTTTAGGTGATGATTACACCATTTATGTGGATGAATCTACCACAAGAAGTTTTATTATCATGTCAATTTCACTACACGTCACTTAATAAATTCTATCAAAAGGCAAAATTTTAAAAATATGAAAGCACTTACCAGTGGCCCTCTATCAACTATTTTTTTTTCTTTCTCATGCTCACTCTCTAAGATACCTCTCAATTAGAATACACAACATTTTTTAAAAAATTGTAGAGTGAAATTGTAGAGCATAAATCTTCTATGGCCTAGGTTGAAAATGAATAGTTTTCACTCCTTTAACCTCTATTTATACATCCCAACCATTGAAAATTTTAAAATCTCCACCCATTCCCCCCATGCATCCATTTTTTCACCCTTAGAGCTCATTTTTCACTCCTTTCATCATTTTTCTTCGTAAATTCATTTATTTTCATCACTTTTTTATGTGTTCTACATCTTTTTGTATCATTTTATTCCTTTTGAGGGCCTATCCATCTAATTTATTATTCATTCAACCCCTTCATGGGACATTACATCCTCATTAATTACTATCTCGGGCATTCTTATGAGCCCATTTTTTGTGTTTATATAAAAACATACCCTCTAATCAAAGTCATTTAGTAATATTATCACTAGGGCATGCCTAAATGCTCATTTTTTAGTTTTTTATTCTTTAAAATGTTGTCACTTCACCAGTGTCTCAAAATACCATATCAAAGAGGGGAAAATATATACATCACATTTAATCTATTCTCATGTTATCAATGTTCATTAATATCTATTCAACATTATCATATGATCAAACCTTAATTTATTATATCATCACAAATCATTAAAATACATCCATAATCAATGTCATCACATCATATCATAAATTACATCAAATTCATCATAAATCAAATCATATCTTTGAAAATGTCACCATGGATCAATTGATTGGACATATTATTTGATCAAGAACCTTAAAAAAATCACCATAAATCAAATCAATTATTATTATCTAATCAAATAATTTAAATTTTGATAATATAATCCTAATAAAAAATAGATAGAATAGGCTAATTCCATATTTATCTAAAATCCAGACATCAATTTGGTCACAAATCAGTGTCACCATCCAAATCTCTTGAAATACCCTATGCAAAATAACAAACTTCAAGGCAAGGGGAAAGTGTGAAATAAAATCAAATTTTAAATTAAAAAGTCTCCTCCTTCAAAATCCCATTAAAATAACTTTTCTTACAAAACAACTCATCCCCATGGTTCATAAATCCAAATATTTACACATTCTAACACACTAAATTTACCCCTCCAACTCCCCTCATTTATGAGGAGGACCAATCCTCCACACTTGATCTTAAAATTAATCTAATAGTCTAAAATGATTCACAAAACCTATAAATGGGAGATCTTCCTCTCATTTTAAAAATATAAAATCATACAAAAAAGTGTCGTCAAATCCATTATCTAATCTTTAATCAAGTCATCCAATTATTAAGTCCAAACATCAAGTTACAAGGGGAAGCATTGCTGAAATCTCCATGTGTTTTCCATAGTGTTTCAAATACATTCCAATTCATTTGAGAAAGTATCCATTTTAATATGTTCATCTTTGATCTATGTTAAGTGATTTATCTCAATATTATGTACTTGTTTTCAATTTTGTTTAGCATTTCATTTATGCTTTTATTGAATTTGATAACACTTGCATTGTGCTAGTAATTATTGTGCGTATATACACCTAGTACCAAGAAAATTCTATTGGTGAGATTGAACAACATTGCATGAGTAATGTGGATATTTTTATTTCATTGGTTTGATTATAATAATGGGTCATCCATGTGTAAATGTAAGGAGAGTGGTCAAAAGGCCCTAGAATAAGTCATGAGCTAAGTGTGTAAAAATGGTGGTCATAAGTGCATTATTTTACCTTAAATGTTAATTGATGTGTCTATGTTTTCCTCATTTTATTCTATTAATGCAACAAAGTTAAATTACTATAGAAAATAAAAAAGTGTGACATGTGTATCCTTAAATGTGAGCCATAACACTAAATTTTGATTCATGCAAACCTAGAATTACACATGTATAAAAACCAATCCTTACTTAAGATAAATATATATAAGTAAAGACAAGAAAACTATAGATCTAATAACAAGGAATTAATACACCTAATTTAGTAAATGAACCATTGTGTTTTCTTGGTGAATCAAATTATAAAAATATAATGATTGTAGAGGGTAAGACCTTCAGAGATTTCATTTGCACTAAAAAACTTGGATTGGATTCTGCATGCCCAATCCTCATTGATATGTGAGTGTGCTTAAGAACTCAAGGTGTGATTGAATCCATCATTGTATACCTAAATTAGTGAAGTAGTTTAGAATACAAGTATAAATTCCAATATATTATTTTTGTGTAAAAAATGGTGTGAAAGGGTGAACCGATTGTTATAGATGGAATAAGGCTCATTTCTAGTCAAAATTAGCACAAAAATCATGCAAAAAGTTGGTATAATATAGTTCTAGTGTATATATTATGGATAATGACAATCATTGCCATTCTATCTATGAAACTAGTGCAAAAATGAACATGGAATAATTTATATATCATGCACATGCCCCCAATCTGATATCTATTGTATATGGATTCTCAAACTAAGTAACAACAAATGAAATTATGAATAACAAATTATGTGCTAAACTAGAACACATGTTATGCATGATGATCCCAAACTAATAAAATATGAGATAAACTTGAGTTGTTTCTTAAAATTGTAACTATAAACCTATTATTAAATTTTATTGATGAGACCAAGAAATGGCTCATTATATCCATAAAATAACATAATTTTTCCTTGCAGAAAGAAGTGGATCTAAGTGTAGTTTTTGAACTTATGATTTATTTAAAATCAAATAGATAAATATACCTTAGTTATTTCTTTATAAATCATTATCTTTTTATTTTTTGATTCTTGTTAAAAAATCTTTGGAAAAATATATTAATGTGTGTATATGCAGCCCATAATAATCTATATTATACTTAAGCATGAAGACCCAACCAAATATTAGCTTTGAAGTGAGCTATAGGCACTCTGGGCATAGCTATGGACTCACTCAATTCATATTAATAGACTTGTCCAATAGCTTTACATTCATGTAGTTTGTTGATTAAAGACCATTTCAAAGCATCACACATCAAGGGGAGCCATCATAATAATCAATAGTTTGAAGAATGCAACTTGAAGAAAATCTATGGACTCTACAGGTTCTAAAATCTACATACTCTATAGGTATTAAATATATAGACTCTATAGGTTATGAAATCTATGGACTCTATAGGTCTAAAATCTATGGACTCTATAAGTATATCTATAGACTATAAAGACATATCTATAGATTGTGCAGGTCTATCTATGGACTAGTTCAAGATTGTATCTAAATTTAGATTTATATAATTTTATTTCATAAATAATTCTCTTCGTATTTCATGAATATCGATCTTATGTTGTCAATAGATAATAATATCTCTCTCCATATTTTTTGGAAGATTGAGATAAGCTATACTATCTAAGTTGTTATGTTTCTCTCTTTATTTGGTGGAGATCATCTAGGATTGGTATTCCTGAATAAGGAGTCAGTTGGAAAGCAAGATATTATAAATGAAACATCCCACACCATTGTAATAAATCTTTATCAATAATACATTCAAAATATTTGTAACATAAATATAGTGTTCTAATTAAAATCCTGTTCTGAGGAATGAGCCAACCACTCATTTTAAGGAAGATGGATAAATACATTTTTATTTATTTATTATGTAATTATGCTTTTGAATTGTTATTATTTATTTTTCATGTAAACATTTATTTTTTGTAAATTTTGTTGTGAATTTGTAGGTGTTTTATATGTTTATCATTTATTTTCAATTCAACAATTTACTTTCCTTTATTTTTAATTCAATAATTTACTTTCTATAAGTGTGATTTACCTTTTTGCAAAGTGTGGTGTGATTTAATTTCCTACAAGTGTGATTTAATTTTTTAAAATGTGATTTACCTATCTCTAAAGTGTGATGTGATTTACTTTTCTACAAGTGTGCTTTTCAATTCCTGTAAGTGTGGAGTGTGGTAAAAGAGACTAGTTGCTAGAGATATTTTTCTCTTATTGCATGCAGCCTTGGACACCAGCCCTAGATTGACATTATTAAATGATGAATTGATGAATCATCATTTTTGGCACCCTTGTTGGGGACACAGTGTTATTAGAAGATTTATAATTTGTTAACAAAATTGTCTAGTGATAATAGATAAATAAGTTCCTAGTGAGAGGGAATGTCTCTTAACAAATTTTGTGATGGGAGATAATTAATGGTTTTTTCAAAATTTATTTTCTTAAAAAATATATTAGTATTTATTTTCTTGAAACATTGATTAGAGTTTATTTTTATCTAATTAGATTTAGAAATTTTAATTTCATGCAATACCCCCATGCCATACTAACACTAATGTGTAGAAAATAACAACTTCCAACACCATATAAAAGGATTTAAATGTTGATGTAGGTTAGAGGAAGAAAATGATGATCTGAAATAGTGTTAAATATGGAGAAAAATGGGATAAATTTCTACAAATATTCACAAATAAGAATCTAGAATTTATGCAGAGGATGAAACATAGTCATACTTTTTCTAAAACTGAGAATCACATAATTTCTAACTCTTGCAGATATGGGACAAATGCACAAATCAAAAATTACATGTAAATAAATTTCCATGCATGGATTTAAAGTGGTTCAATGTGGGTCAATGGATTTGAAAAGTCAAAAATAATAAAATTTGATGCAAATCAGATCATGCCAGAAGTGAATCTGAGTTTTGATGGAAGAAAAGTGACATTGGTTTGCATAATTATTTGAATGGATTGTGTAATAAATTTGGCATCTAGATTCTACATGTAAAAATAAATGCATTCTAATATTCAAGGTAATCAATGATTTTCTTGAACAAATCACTACTTTTTAGCATAAACAGTTATTGGGGTTGTTTCTCATACACTAGAAAAACTACAATTTCTATTTTCTCTTTGATTTATTACTAAGTTGGTGTAAAAAAATTTAGAATTATTTTAAAACTATAGTAATGACATCTTATAGGAATTATAAATACATTTGACTTGCATGCAAAGTGGTAGTGTTTTCTAAGAATAGATACAGCCTAAAACACTTAGAAAGTTATTTAATTTGGTCATCATGGTGGTTGTTTATTTTATTTTTTGTGTTTAACTATTAGTTTGCATGAATATAGAAGTCTAGATCATCAAATTTAAAAAAAAAAAAAAAAAATAGTTTGCATAGATAGTGAAGTGTAAATCATTACTAAATTTAAAAAAAAATTAAACTAAACTATTAGTTTTCGTCAATAGATAAGTTTAGATCATTATTTTAAAAAAAATACTAAACTATTAGTTTACATGAATAGATAAGTTTTAGATCATGAAATTTAAATTAAGAAAAAAACTATTAGTTTGCATGGATAGAGAAGTTTTATATCATTAAATTAAAATATTTTAATTTTTTTTTATTAGTTTGCATGGATAGAGAAGTTTACATCATTAAATAAATTTTAAAAAAATAGTTTGAAATGATCATTATTAATTTAAAAAAAAAATAGTTTTCATGGATCCTTATTAAATAAATAAATAATTAAAAGAAAAATTCCAGCAAAGACCAAATTATATAATACAGTTTTTTATAAGGGTGTGAAATTTTAGATTATGTTAACCATACAATTTGATCGAAGTATGAAACCATGAAATTAATCATTATCTTTTGAGTGAATTAAACATGTAGTATTATTAATTTATAGGACATTGTAACACAATATAAAATTTTCATCTTTTTCTTTAACATTAAGGGATTTTATGAGGAGAAAAAAGGTAAACTAGTTTTGGCTTTGAACTGCTCTTCAAAATATTCATGTATGTTTTTAGTTTGGTAATTGCATATCATTTATTCATCAGATAATATACATAAAAATCATAGGTCATTGTATATTCCTTCCATCCATGCATTATCAGTTAAGGTATGCTAGATTTTTATCAAATTAATAGCTTGTTTTAGCTAAAGATTTTTAAAGATATATCATTATCCTAGTGCATATCATAGTTATAATTTCTTATTCAACTTGTAAATAAAAATATTTGATGACATTTATATTCATTTCATTCCATCCATTAGTCAAACCCATATCCACTAATCATAATAATATAAATTATCTAAGGGAGTTCTTGTTTCCATAATAAAAATCCATTAGAATTTTTGAACCACCAATCATTCTTAAATAGGCTAAAATACATTCATTCATCTATTTTTAAATTTTCCTTCCATTCTTCATATTATTGAAATTTATAATTATTTAATGTGGTTGATACTATGTTGTTCTAAAATTTTTTTGTGGTTTTGAGTTTTTGAAGGATAATTTCATGAAAATAGATCAATAATCATTTTTTAAGGTAGAATAAAGGAATACAAATTTGCTTCATCACAAGGGTGAATTAGCTCATAGGGTTTCTCCTCAATGAAAGAGATCAGAGGAGATAAATCAATAGGTAGGAGTTTAAATGGAAAAGAATCACCTACATGCTTACCACCTTTTTATAAATGAACTCAAAGTTTAAAGATTATGGAGTCATTTGAGAAGATCAAAATAACTCAATTTCTATCTACAGCTTCATCAAGTACCTGACACTTTATTCTAAGAAGAATAACAAAATTAACAAGAATCTTCCACCAATGATTGGTCATCACTACATAGACCAATGATGAAGACTGTCAAATATGTAGAAAATTTACCGGTACATTTTAAAATCGTATGAGGATGCATACAATATATTTCTAACATTTTCTTTATCATAATTTTTGCATATACATAAAAAAAAACAATGAAAACACTTAGGCATTGTTGGTAGTCTTAGTTTGAAAAATAGCTTGCTGGTAGGCCAAGTACTATAAAAATGAGCCTTAATTAGATAATCAGTTTTACTCGCTAGTCAAATGCAAAAAAAAAATTGGAAAAAGTTGAAAATCAGAAATGGCTACTTTTCCCACTTGTAAAAAGTATTTGGTTGCGGACTTTTTATTCTCTCATTTTTAGCATTGCATGGGCTTCCATTCTTTAAATATATTTTCCAATATTCTCCATGAGGTTGACATCAAGAAAAACAAGGTGAACTAAAGTTGTGCCTAGGTATCTAGTTTCTTTTATTTCACTTTTAAATTTATTTATAAGTTTTGTTATTACATAAAGATCCATTTTTTTCAAGAAAAAGGAAAAAGAATTGAATATCCCCACACTTTATACATATTTACATTGGCATGGATGAGGACATGCATGGGATTAGGTGTGAGAGAGAAGAAGAAAGGAAATAGTCTTAGTAATAAATAAAGAATGGGGATTAGTAAAATCAGGTTAATGACTTTAATAATGGTATATAGTTTTCAAAATTATTTAAATATTTAAAGCATCAAAATTTATTTTATGCCAAGAATTATTTTGTGGTCAAAATAGAATTATGCAGGCACAACAAGAAATTCTCAACACAAAAACCTGCTCTCACATCATTTAAAAATAAATAGAGGGCAGCATGATAATTCTACACAAGACCCTGTGTCAAAGAGAAATCAAGGATTAAAGGAAAATTTCCACACAAGAACCTATCCTTGACAAATGTATTTTATTGACCACTTTCATTGAAAAGTTTTGCTTATGAAATCTAAGAGGATTCTACAAGATAAAAATCATTTTACTCATACAAAGTCAAATTTAGAAATACTATTAGAAAATGATAACATCTAGTTCATGCATTTGTATCCTAAAGAATTTTTTGATAAAAGGATGGCATGCATGAGGACATGCATGAGGTTAGGTGTGGGGGAGATGATGAGACCATAAAATGGCTCATTATATCCATGAAATAACAACTTTTTTTCTTGCATAAAGAAGTGGATCTAAGTGTAGTTTTTGAATTTATGATTTATTTATAATGAAATAAAGAACTATACCTTGATTATTTCTTTATAAATCATTGTCTTCTTATTTGTTGATTCTTGTTGATAAATCTTTGGAAAAAGATATTAATGTGTGTATATGTAGCCCATAATAATATATATTATAATTGAACATGAATACCCAACCAAATATCAACTTTGAAGTGAGCTACAGGCACATCTATGGACTCACTCAATTCATATCTAGAGACTCAGCCAATAGCTCTACATCTATGTAGTTTGTTGATTGAAGACCAGTTCAAAGAATAAAGATCAAGGGGAGCCATCATAGTCATCAAGAGTTAGAAGAATGTAGCTTGAATAAAATATATAGACTCTAAAATATATAAAATATATGGACTCTATAGGTCTAAAAACTATAGACTCTATAGGTTATGAAATCGATGGACTCTACAGGTCTGAAATCTATGGACTCTATAAGTATATCTACAAACTGTGTAGACATATCTATAGATTGGGTAGGTATATCTATGGAATAGTCCAAGATTATATCTAAATTTATATTTTTATAATTTTATTCCATAAATAATTATCTTCATATTTCATGAAGATTGAGCTTATATTGTAAATTGATAATAATGTCTCTCTCCATATTTTATGGAAGATTGAGATAAGCTAGAATATCTAAAATGTTATGTTTCTCTCTATATTTGGTGGAGAGCATCTAGGATTTTTATTCCTAAATAAGGAGTTGGTTATAAGCATGAAATTATAAATTCAACCTCCCACACCATTTTAATCAATATTTATCAATAATAAATTCTGAAGCTTTGTGACATAAATCTAGTGTTCTAATTAAAATCCTCTTCTAAAGAATGAGCTGACCACTCATTCCAAGGAAGATGGATAAATGTATTTTTATTTATTTATTATTTAATTATTCTTTTGAATTTTTATTATTTATTTTTCATATAAAAATTTATTTTTTGTAAAGTTTTTTGTGAACCTACAAGTGTTTTTTGTGTTTATCATTTATTTTCAATTCAACAATTTACTTTCCTTTATTTTCAACTCAAAAAATTACTTTCTGCAAGTGTGATTTACTTTCCTACAAAGTGTGGTGTGATTTACTTTTTTTCAAGTGTGATTTACTTTCTAAAAGTGTGATTTAATTTTCTACAAGTGTGCTTTTCAATTTTTGAAAGTGTGGAGTGTGGTGGAAGAGACATGTTACTAGAGATCTATTTCTCCTATTGCATATAATCTTGGACACCAGCCCTAAATTGACATTATTAAATGATAAATTTATGAATAATGAATTATGTACTCCTTTATATTATAATAAATTCTAAAAGTGACTATTTCTTTACCTAATTGGATAACAACACACTATTTTTGATAATAATAGGGTTTGCCCTTGTCGAAATTGAGTGCTCTTATCCAAAATTATGATATATTTGATTTATTGGTATGTTATGTGATCCAATATGTGAGTTATATAAAATTATACTTGTGTGTTTCATTTTAGAAGCTTAGTAACTAATACATGCCATTATGTATGCCCCCTTTTTTTGAGGTGAATTATTCAACTTGTACAATAACTTAACTACAAATAAAATTTATGTGATAAATATTATGTAAAAGATGTAAATATGAGTAATAGTGATAACATGGAGGATCATGACATCATATATATATATATATATATATATACACACACACACACACACACACACACACACACACACACACACACACACTTATCATAATTATAATAATGTGAATTGCATGTATAAATAAGAATACAGAGTGAGATTGTCAAGGCATATGTTAACAATTTGGCAAGCAAATTAAGTGGTCAAAATTAAGTAGTGAAATCTAAATAGAAATACTTGGGGAAATATGAATGATATCCATCATGGAATCTAAATTTTTGGAAGATGAATTATATCCATCATGGAGATTAAAACTAAACAAACAAGTGTCATGGGTATCACACACACAAACAAAGAGTGCATGTAAAGAAAATACAACATGCAATAAAAGGCATAAGGACCTCATATAAGGGACATGTTTAAATGTTACTCACATGAATATAAACATACAATGATTCCTTGTATCCAAAAATAAGGACATGTTCAAATTTTCATAATCTAAATATAGAATATGTACAAGACATGAACCAAGAAGGAAAACATGAAAACATTTATAAAGACATGTAGTTGATCAACATAAGAAATATGTAACACTAGAAAATTTAGTAACTTAGGTAACAAATAGATATCAATGTGTTATTAAGTGATTAACATCGATAAATGGTATGCCATATAAATAATTTAGGTATGAGTAATAAAGGATAGCCACATAAGAATAAAACATGTATAAAAGATGCCCCTCATGAGCTTACTAATGTATAAACATGATGAACGAGGTTTATGTCTAGTTTAGATATAAGAAATGATAGGCCATGCTCATTAGGACAATATAATGGGAATATAACAACAATGTGGTGCCCTAATGTCTAAATAAGGGGTATTTTGTCTATTTATAATATTTGAGTCTAAGAAAATGAAATAACCTATAACTCTGTCTAGGGATGGCATATGTATTCTCTGCATTCATTCATGTACACTTGTGAATAATATAACATATGAAACTATATATAAATAAATACTAAATAACTATACAAAAAATAACCAATGTATATAAACTAAAGATAAGAATACATACATCCTAATTTTGGTTTTTTTCTAGGATATCTAATTATTTTTGTATTTTTACATTATATAGAATGGCAGGAAAAGAAGTTATATATAAGGAATGATGATATTAGAATTTGAATATGTCATCAATGGGATGCCCAAATATAAGCCTTGTATCATTAGAATCATACCAATATAAATTATTATATGAACCATTATTATCATTGTTGTGATCATATTTTGTATATGTGTTAACTAACTACCCAATATTATAGTATTTACCTTTATAATTTCTCTTTTGTAATATGTATTGTATCATGTGCCTCTACTAACATTTCATTAGTTATACCTCTACGTATACTAGTTAGAGATATGGTTTCTTTTTTATTCCCTTTCTATAAATATGTTCCCTCTTTGGAAAAGGATGTGACCTTGACTTCATGATCAAATGATATGCAAGATATTTTCTTAGCAATCATGGATTTTATTGATGATCCTCTAAGCACAACATTTTATGAACTTGGATTTGAAATAACATGAAAATTAATATAGTACTCTTTTGAAGAAAATTAAAATCTTAACGTAATTGATCCCACACATGTTTTAAGTGCATTAGTTTGATCTAATTATTATATCTGATTTCTAATAGATTTAAAAAATTATATAGAACACATATTTAGCTTCTAATTATCCATGACCTTGACATATATAAATTGTTTTCCATTTATTATTAGTGACAATTAAAGGATTTTTATATGATTAGAGACTTTTAATTTCCCCTTTTGTAATCACATTTGAAGAATTTCCTTTTGTAGGCATATATTTGTTTTGAATCTATTTTTCTATAAACCCTTTCCTAAATATATTTTCTTTTTTAGGTTGCACTTTTTTGTGTAACTTATGTTCTTTATATTTTTGTAACATTTCCTCTATTATACATTAATTTTTTAACTAATCTTGTTCATCTTATTCCATTGATAATCTTGATTTGCATCTTGATCTTTTTGTACTCTTGATTGCTCTAATTTTTCATTTCTTATCTTTTCTTTCTCTAAATTGTCCTTTGGTATCCATACTTGTCTTTATTCTTTTTTTTACTAATTTTGATTTTTTCACTTATTTTACTTGTGCTTGTTCCAATTTTGGTTGATTAAATTATATACGTTCTATAGGATCACCATTGTCAATAACTTTTTATTTTCTTGTTCAAATCCAATGAACTATCTGTTTAATACCCATGCATTATATTACATGCACAATATTATTTTGATCTCCTTATAGGATGTATAGGAGGTAATTTAATAAACATTTTTCTAAGAATTTTTCTTAGAATTTTATTTGAACTCGTATTATACTTTTTCATAATTTTGGAATCAATTGTTGTATATGTATTATGAAGCCTTGTAAGGAAAAAAATATATATATGAAGAATAAAATACATTATTAACACTATCATAATATATATTTTGTGTATATGTAATATAACTATCTAATAATGTGATATTTGAACTAAAATAATAAATTTTATTTTACAACTCTTATATTAACTTGTTCATAATGATGATTTGATCCCTAAGGGATTAAAAATCACAAATTCTAGGTACTTGTGATTGAATATGCATAAAAACACCATCAAGAGGGGTTTTGGTAGGTGGAAGGGTTTGAAGAAGGATATGTTGGTTATTTTATTTGGGTACTATAGGATGAGATACCTTACCTATTATATTAGTGATAACATGACCCTAGTTAGAGGGAAAGTAGATATCATCCTCTTGAGTGTTAGGAGGGGGAAGAAGTTTTTTAGACATTTTAAATATTCCAAATACTAAAATGAGAACAAGATTAGAGACACATTTGAATGCTAGAAAACACTCTAGCATGATAAGGAAATGACAACTTAATTTGAAACCCTAGGAGGACAAATTTTAAAAAGAAACCTTAATAAAAACCTAGGTTTTGTGGAAATGTTCAATAGTAAGTGGGTTTACCAATATGTCTTATTATATTTTATAAAATAGGATAATTTTATACCCTAATTCTACAAAAAAAATTGTGAAAAATTAAAATGCTAAAAATGTGTAATAAATGACACAAATATATTTGGACCTAAGTAAATCTAGAAATATATGAAATATGGAAAGTACAAAGTAAAACCTAAGCTTAGTAGGAAAATTGAGATGTGGATTGTTTATAGAGATAAAAATTATAGAGATAATGTGTTTAATTAATGTGTATTCAATCTAGGAGTTTAAATTACTTTTAGACATAAGCATTATAACTAGATAGTAGAGTAGTGTGTTTTTGTCCCTAGAGAACACACATGTTTAGCAGGTAGTAAAGATATAAAACTTATAGGTAAAGTTTGTCTTTACTTTTGTGTTATTTATAATATGTGGGAGCTTTTATTATAATGTGAAAACCATTGTGTATCTCCTCTTTCACTTAAAATTCTAGTTCAATGACATAATAAGATGAATGCAATTTTGGAGTAAAAATGGGTTATCTATTGAAGTTGTACTTGAACTCTACACCTATTGTGTTGAGTGTTGATTAAATACCAATACTATAAATAGGAATAAAAATCCATGTATTTATCTCATGTCATGGTGGTGTGTGTGAAACATTGGTGAAAAATGCTAGATGCTAGTGTAATCATGATGTGATTAAGTACTTCAAGTATAATTTGTGACCTTAGAAGTGTATTTGTACTTTTATTCAAGGATTTTATGGTTGTATACAATCATCATTGGGAGAAATAGGGAATTTTTACTAAATTTACATTTAGAATTGTGGTTCTTTTCATTATGGAAGCATCTTCTATGTAAAGTGGTTTGAAATATGGATTTATAGTGGTATTTTTGGAATTCCTTTAGATAGGACTTGTTAAAATTATGGGATGAATATTTCATGAATTTGAATTTTTTTTAAACAACCATTATTTACCCATAAGACAAGAGTAGTGGATCCAAAAAAGATAGTATTGTGTTACTATCTAATTAGATTATTATTGTCCAAGTAATAAAAACAAATAATTTAAGTACTAAGAATAGTCTATGGGTGAGATTAAACAAATTTTCATGAGGAATAACAATTTTTTTTAGGTAATTAATTTGATTATAATAATGGTTCATACACATTTAAATTGAATTAATTTGATCAAAAATCTTGGAATAGGTCATGAACTAACTATGTTTAACAGGCTGGTCACAAGAGCATTGTTTTAGCTTAAATGTTAATTTATGGGTCTGCACCAATTTAATTAAGAGGTTTTAGTTTTAAAGGGTTAAAAAAATTAGGATCTACTTGGATTTTATTAAATATTTGTACCATTGGAATAATACTCAAATATACACTCATCCTATTAGTGATAAAGCATTATCCTAGTGTTGCACATCTAGCTCCTTTTCCTATGAGAGACATGGATCCTCTTATTATGATTGTGGATGTGGATAATTTAATATGTCATTGATAGTATAATAGATGGTGGTTGGATAATATATTGTTCATAATTATTCTTATTATGGTATATTTTGGTGTTGTATCCCTATCTCACAAAGGAGGTGATAGAGGAGATGCAAGAGTAGGATAGGATATAACACATCTTGCTCTAATTGATTATATATCTATTTCTATAGATACATATAAGTATTTATGTATAATTTTATATTTGTATTTTAATTTGTTTATAAAATTATAATTTCTTTATTGTTCACCATGTTGGTGTTACATGTGATGCATATTGGGTGATTATGATAGATTCATATTATATACAAGGGAAAGTGAAGCTAATCTATAAATCAATCCTATCTCAGAGAAGATAAATCACACTCACTCTTATTCTTTTTGGTGCATTTAGATGATTGGTGTCATGATCAATATGGATCTTCTAGACCTAAACAAGGGGTTTTTTACCATAATAATATCACTAGAGAGGGTTATAAAGCATCTAGTCAAGCCACACCATGCAATAACCCTAGTTTAGTCCTATGTTTTCTTATTCACAAAGTAAATGACAAAGTAAATTAAAATCTAACCTAGTTTTCATGAAATCATGTAGCACAAACTTAGGCTAATAAAAATAAAATTAAACATGTATATAATAATCCTAATTAATGAAATATAGATATAACCCTAATCCATGTAGAGAAATAAATTTGAAAGCCATCATTTATGATAATTTTATCTACTAAAATAGATGAGTAAGAGTTAGAGATACTTACCTTAAATATGAAACTATTGAGACTTAATATCTCCCTTACACAATGGTTCTTTTTAAGAGGTTGCTTTTATTATTAATGATCACTAAGATAGGCTAAAGCATCTAAGACTTTTCCACAATAAATTATTTTTCTCTAAGTGTAAAATAATTTATTTTTCTCTAAGTGTAAAAATAAGATAGGCTAAAGCATCTAGATATATAATTTGGATGATTATATATATATCTAGATCCAAACCTAAACCATTATAAAAGTTTAGATGATAATGTTGGCCCAATTGACCCTATATCTTTAAATAATAAAATTAGTTATATCCCAAACTTGGTTAGTCAAGGCCAACCTAATCCTATAATGTGCTCATATATTTTATGTATGGGGTTGACCCAGGCTAAATATGTTTGATAAATGTAAAAAATAATTTTTGGCTTAGTTAGGGGTTGTTTAAGGTAGTGAATTACTTGGAGGAGTGTGTAAGGTAGGTTTCAAATCTTATGGAAGTGTATAAGAAAGGTTTATGTTGGTTACAAGTGGTGTTATATGGGACAAAAATATTTAAAAACACCAATGGTCTACCCACCCCTTTCTTGATGCACCCTTTAAGGTGTGCACTCAGAGAGATTGAGACTCGATAGGTTTTATAAGATAAAAAGTATTAGTAATTGATAAATTTTGAAAATATTATGTGTATGAATATATAATGTGTCATGTAGGTGTAACATGAAATTGTGCTTATGGAAAATAACATAATAAAACACAACACTAAAGATAAATAAACTATATTATTTTAAAGCATAAAATAATTGATAGTAAATGACTAAAAGGAAATAATAGAAATAAACAAGCAATGTATATGTACCTTGACCTAGTTTATCATTGGTGGTTATCGATTGTGTTTGTAGTTCTGATCATGGAGGGTGTAGAGACTAATTTAGACAAACCCAAGTATACAAAACTAAAGATAAAAAATAAAAAAATGTAGGAAAGCCAAGATAATTGAAATGTGTATGCATCACGTACTTGGAAATTTGGTAAGATAGGGTGATAAATGTTAAGTTAGGACAAATGACCAAACCAAAAATTTAGAGTAAATTAAGTAACTGAAAATTCCAATGTTACTAAATGATCAAAAAAATCAAATAATTAGGCCTTAAGTAAGAAATCTAAAAAGCCAAATCAAACCAAGGATACATGAAAAATAAAAATCTAACATCAATGCAAAAGTAGTAACAATCCTTAGATAAATATGCTCAAGAAATGGTTAAAAAAAATTGATGAGTGAGTAGTAATAATCCTTACTCAATAATCAATGGGAAAAGTAAATAAAAAGGGGAAAATCAAATTGGTGAGTGATAATTAATTATTAAAACTCACTCACTAATGGAAAATGTACTAAAAAATAGAAAAATACATAGTTGTCTAAAAAAGAAGTATGAAAAAAATATAGAAATGGACATAGTTTGAAAAAAAATGATAAATAATTTTTTTTCAAATGAAGCCAAGGCAATTATATAAATTTAAATCAATGGTGTAAATAAATTAATCCATAGTCATTGAATCATATTATTTTGTTCTAAGGATAGATAAAACTGAAATAAAGTAGTGCTAGCATGTTTTAAGATTTGAAGAAGAGGGAATATAGAAGTGGGGAAACAAATTTAGAGTCAAAATTTCATATCAAAGGGGGAAATGAAATGGGTGGTGGGGTAAATGAAGAAAAAAAACAAGGTAGAGAAACTTTTTATCAATGTCAAGACACTAAAATTAGGTTTGTCAAAATAAGAGGACTTTTGACATTAAGGACTCCATAGAACTTTTCCTAACCACAAAAATCTTATGTTATCAAATGAAGTATGAATATTATCCCGTGAAGTTTATATACATGAAAATTAAAATGGATCTACTTTCCCATAATGTGTTCCTCATTCCATAGGACCCCTTACAAAGTTGTTGGTCTAATGTGAAGAATGGTTAATTACATGAGAAAGAAGGTAGCACTATAGACTATTTTTAATTTTTTGACCTGAATCTACTAGCCTAATGCACCCCAATGGACCTTATCTCTATCATGAGGCCAATTATGGAGTTTGAGATTTGATGGGAGATAGGATATGCACTACAAATCATGTCTTTTGGTGTGATGTTGAATTTTTTATATTTAAAATACATTTTGATCATTAAATTTTATTTTAAATTATTTATATTTTAATTTTTTATGAATTTCTCTATTGCTCCTCCATATGGATTCAGAGAACCAAACATGGGTAATAAAAATGACTATCATTTGAGAATTATGGACTTGGTCACTTGGAAATAGAACTCAAAGAGCATGGTGTCTAAGAGTCTTATTTATTCATGTAAAATAAAATTTATATCTTGAATTCAACCTTTTTTTTATCCAAATTGGAATGAAAGGAAAAGAAATAAAGAGACATGAACATTAAATAATTTGAATTACTTTAGATTGTAAAAATTGTGATAAAGTGAAAAGGGATACAATGATAGGTAAGTATGATTTATTATCATAATAATGTATGTAATTGTAGGGAAACATGATAACATAGTATGTTGTGTAAGTTTTATCTATAAAAGTGAATAAAAACTAAAGCTAATAATATGGGATCACAAACTTGTAACCATTTCCTAACATTACAGACAAAGGAAAACTCAATTTAGTAAAGGTGTTTTGAAATAATTTGTTGATTTTATGAGGAGAACCTAGTCCTATCCATGGTCTTACACTAAAACTTATAAAAGAGGAAACCAAGTGGATGCAAAAAAGGTATTTATGAGGAGATCCTGGTCCTATCCATGGTCTTACACTATAAATCACAAAAGATAAACCCAAATGGGTAAACAAATTATTGGAAAATAACAAAATTGATAT
The DNA here is from genome assembly GCA_037957365.1 of Torreya grandis. Lineage (NCBI taxonomy): Eukaryota > Viridiplantae > Streptophyta > Pinopsida > Cupressales > Taxaceae > Torreya > Torreya grandis. The sequence continues at coordinate 380,850 of JARHVA010005212.1, read as the reverse complement.
GAAAAATAGATGTATGAAATAAAAAGGAATTCATAATGAAAATTGGGTCTTATCCACAATATTACAATGCAACTCATGAAATAAAGAAACCAAAGGACCAAAGAAAGAACTAACCTTTATGTAAAAAAATGTTGCAAATCATGCAATCCTTATATAAATCCTACAAGAAGTGTTAGGAGGACAATATATAGAAGTATGACAAGAAGGGAAACATTTAGGAAAAGTATTTATTCACAAATTGTGCATTAGTGAGTTATTTAAGAGCATGGCCTTTAATAATTTGTAGGTGATATGTGCTATGAACAAAAAATTCTTTCACTAACTAAGGGCCCCACCATTTTTGAGTGTATTTTCCTTCTTTATCATGGGTATAGTCTAACTTAAGGACTAGATCAACAACATTAAAAGTGTATACTTTAAACTTTTTATTATGTTGTTTGGTGATGCAAGACTTGTATTAGCAGTTATGTTAAAGAGTGACATATGATGTTCATGAAGAATATCAAGGGCATGAAGGTGATATTAACGTAATTATTCATTAGGAATGATAAAATGAAGATATGTACATAAAGAGGGGATTTTAACTTTAATGGTAAGATAGACTCAAAATTGTAGACTAGTGAGAATGGTATTGCCCCATTGATAGTATGTATGTTAGTATGATAGGCTCAAAGTGTATAATATAATTAAATATGTCAATCATTGAAATTTTCTCAAATGTTCTTTTGTATAATTTTATTAGTGGCCTCATTTTGGCCATTGCATTATGGATGGTAAGGTGTGAAAAAATTATGAGATATTTTAAATTTAGCACATAACTATCTCATATCCTTATTTTTGAAATTTCCACCATTATCAAAACTATAGTATGGGTAACTCCAAAGTTACAAATGATTTAGTTAAGGATAAATTTAGAAATATTGGTTCTTATGACATTGAAAAGAGGCATGACTTTTACCCATTTAGTAGAATATTTAGTAGAAGTAATGACAAAAACATTACCATCTTGTGACCAAGGTAATATTATAATGATATCTAATCCCCATATGGAAAATTCCCAAGAAGACTCACAATTTGGAGCTTAACTAGTGGTGAATGGATTAAATCATCATGAAGTTGTCAAAGATTACACTTTTTGGAAAAATCAATAATTTCCTTTTCTAAATTAGGCCAAAATTATCCCATATGTAAGTATTTTCATGATATATCATGTCCTTTATAATGACACCATAAATGCCCCCATGTTCTTATTCAAGGAGAAGAGGGACCTCTTCTTACATTACACATTAGAGTAGGGTGCCTTATACATTACATTAATAAAGGGTGTTGTATTCAAAGACATATTTAGAGTCTTGTTTATATATTATAGTCTTTTCACTAGAATCCATGTATGGAGGATAGGTTTGATGTTCAAGGATTTGGATGATGTTTTTGTACCATGGGCTTTATCGAATAGTGACAGACTTAGTGTGAGAGATGAAAGAATATTGTGATTAGATAGAATATGGTGACTTTCTTATTTTAATATTAAATTGGAAATCATCAATTACTTCATGAGGATGAAATAGAGATGTTAAAGAAGTAAGATAATTAGTGATAGATTTCTAATCTCTTGAAATTGGCTCAATGGTAAAAGATGCCAACTCTTTGGCAAGTTTTTTTTCATTTAATGATAATAAATAAGATTTTCAATTTTACACTATTAATCATTGTTAACATGGTGGTATATAATTTGGGAGTCACCCAAATCATGTAGATATGAGATATTTAAGTCAAGTTCCACTTCCATAACTAGGTTTAGATATTCATATTCTACCATGTTATTAGTGACATCAAAAGTTATCCTAAATGGTGAAGGGATGATCTTACCATGAGGGTTAGTTATAATACAACCTACCTTATCTACGTTTAGGTATTTAGCACCATCAAATTGGATGATATAGGTTTCTTCATTCAAATAAATAGTGATTTCAGGAAGCTTTTTGATAATTATTTTAGATTTAATAGTATTAGGAATGAAATTTGTATCTTCTTGATTATTTACCTCTAAATTAGAAATTAAATTATAAAAATAATCTATAAAGGAGATATATTGATTAAGACATTCAATATGGAGAATGTTATCATCAGGGAGATTATCTTAAAGGTGATTCGTAGTAGGTATGGGTGCCACTACAAGTTGGTTGGCATGATTCTCCCTTTAAAATATTTTTATGTTATGATATGAATGTTGAATTCCATCAAGAAAACAATCCATTTACTAATTATATCTCCAAAAAAATACTTGGATAAAAAATGACAAATTGGACCTAAATAAACAATGACATAAGTGGTTTGATAAAGCATATAGTGATGGATATTTTTCGCTGTGAAGTAGATAGAAAGGAAATCATGTTCTACTTTAATATACTATTTTTTTTATCAATGAGGCCTTGAATAAAATATTAAATATATTATTATCTTCCTATATCATCTTATTGGGTAAGCATTACCCCAACTAATATAGGAGTAGAAGAGGTGTACAAAATTAAAGGATGATCATTAGAAGGAGGGTGAAGGGTGGGAGAATGGGAAAATAATTTTTCACATTGTTGCATGCTTTTTGATAAGGATTAGTCCATTCTTGAGAATTAACTTTTTTAATAAGGAATTAATAGATTATATATAGTAAGCCATTTTTGGGATAAATCATCACATTTCCCTAAGCTTGCCAATATAAGGGTGAATGTTTGGAATGGAATAAGGAATGGGCATGTTGAATATAGCATTTATTTTAGTAGGATTGACATAAATACCATTAAGAGAGACTAAAAACCCTAGCCATTTACCAAATGTAATGCCAAAGATAGACTTGTGTGGGTTGAGTCCAAATTTGTACTTGATTAACTAGTCAAAAATGATAACTAAATAAATGAGATGTATTGTATGAATTTTTAATTTAGCAATGAGATCATCCACATAGGTTTCCATAATTTTGTGTATAATATCATGAATATGTGATTCATGGAACATTGATAGGTATCTATGGCATTTTTAAGTCCAAAAGGCATTTTAACAAAGCAAAAAGTGCCTCATTTTGTATTGAATGTTGTTTTGTGTTGGTCTTTAGGGGATATGTAGATTTGAATGTAGCCTAAAAAGCCATCCATGAGTGAAAACATTTCATATTTAGCAGTGGTATCTATGATGGCATCTATTGAAGTTAATGGAAAATCATCTTTGGGACATACAAGTTTAAGATTGTATAATTTAATGCATATATGAATGACCATGGTGAATTTTTTGTGAATAGGAACAATGTTTGGCACCCATTCATTATTAGAAATAGGTTTAATAAACTTGACATACAATAGTTTGATAATTTCTTGATGGTATAGGGTGTAAATTTACATTATTATTAGATGGGTTTGACATATAGGTATGTAATGATTTTATGCACAATGATACTAGGGTTAATATTGGGAATGTCCTCATATGACCAAGTGAAATTTTCATAATATTTATGGAAGAATATGCTAAAGTTATTATGCTCGATCAACATGAGTTATTTAGAGATTGTTATGGGTTGAGGACATGAGGGTGTATCATATTATATTAACATAGTTTATTCAATGAGCATAACATTTTCATATTTAAAATGATATGGATCATGGGTAAGAGAATAAATGGGATTTGTTTTGGCATCTACACTAGCAATAAATTTATTAAAATGAGGAGTTGTTATTTTAGAATTTCCAAGTTTATGATGTTGTCATAGAATTTGAGGTTCTCTAGCATGGATTAACTCAAGTATGGATTTATCTCTAGGGAGCATGGGTAAGGGTCCATATTATTCCATGAATACTTTAAGAATAATTATTTTATTACCATAGTGATCATATTTATAATGTATCTGACACACATCTATTGCCTTGACATCAAGGGTAATTTTAAGTTTAGGTAGAATTATTAATGAAGATTAATTAGATTCAATTGTATTGATAATAGGTGTATCTATAGAATCATTGGTAGGGAGGAATGTTGGTAGAGTGATTGGTGATATAGAAGGTATAAAAGGTTTTGAAATTTATGAATTTGTGAGAGGTAATATTTGTTAAACAACCCAAAAGGTATTGAAAAATGGATAATTAAGTAGAGATACATGACCTTAAGGTTATAAATCACTATTCATGGAAATGACATGAAAAACATGGCTGAAAGCATGTATTTTGGCTAAGGTTTGTTGATAGTGTTGAAAATCTAAGTCTCTTGATTGAGCTTGGACCATGATGTATTTAGCATCACATGTGTGAGAGATAGTACATGTTTATGTCTCTAAAGGAGCATCAAAATGAGATACACCTAGATAACTAAATTTATGAGGTGATATGGTTAAAAGGTATTTAAATAACTTGTACACTACATATTCATTACACGTGATGTCATATTCTATGTAAGATGCTTCATGTACATTACATGGTGGAGGGAGTTCAACCATCTCATCAATAAGATGGATGGTATGATCATGGGGTAACAAGGAATGAGGGAGCCACTCTAAAATGTATGAAGGTAACTTACTCATGTTACAAGTGTTTTTCAATTAATTTGTCTCATCATCATTAGAATAATCAAGAGTGACTTGTAAATATGGATTCATGTTAATGATTTAGGTAGGGGTGCACTGTTAATTCAAGGAATGGTTAGAATATGATATTGAGATTTGGGTTTGGGTAGTTGAATGATCCATGGATTAAGATTAGACTCATGTTTATAACTTTACCATTATGAATAAAATTTATACATTGGCTATTAGATGAGGCAATAACTCTCATGAAATGTGTCCATGGGCAACCTAGGAGTATATTTTAGGATAATGGTAAGTCAAGAACCATGACCTTGGTGCATATGGTTTTGGGTCCAATAGTGAGAGGGATCCAAATAAAACCAACTGATTTTTGTTTGGTCTTGTCAAATCCATGATAGGTGAGATAAGTTTAATTGAGATGATTTTTTATATACCCAGGTTGAATTATCCAAAGGGATGTAACATTTATTCCTAACCCTTCATCTACTAATACTTTTTGAATAAAGGTGGTATTAATTATGATTTTAATGAAGAGAGGTGGGTCATTGGCTTGAAATATATTTTCATCATTGATCATATCTTCTTTAAATAATTATATGGAAGGTTTAAAGGATAAATAGTTTCAATAGAATGTACTTCTTTCAGTGAAGGATCTTGAGGAGGTTGTTCCACTTATATGGAAGGTGGTTCTTTAATTTCTTATAAATGTTGTATTAAGAATTTGTTGTGATATGGATAAATACGAACTAACTCCAAGAGGAGTATTTTACAAGGCATTGAGTTAAGTTCCTCTAATAAATTATAATGATATTTTGAAGATGAAGAACCAACATGAGGCTTGGTAGGTAAAATCTTTTTGGTAGGAAGAGAGGTAGTTTGAGGTTTTGATTATAGAAGTGCTTCCTCATTTGTTTCATAGGGTATATTAGTGGTAATGGTGTCTTTGAAAAGTTGTTCTTTGAGTGATGGTTTATTTGGTTTGTGATGGGATCTTTATGGGTGATTTTAATTTGGTAATTGACTTTAGCTACATTCACATATTGAGAATTAGTATAATATTGGTCATATTTAGTGTTAATTGCATATATATCCTTATTTGAATGTTGTGGGTGGTTTAGAGGTACAAATTTTTTTTGGGCTGTTAGAGGAAGAAAATTTGAAAACTTGTTTTTTTAGAGGTGTTAACATAATCATGATGACATATTTTGATCATAGCTGTGTGATTGAATGTATCTCTTATAATAAAAGAAACAAAAAATCTGGTAAGCCCATGAAATTTTTCTTAGGAATGAATAACATCAACATGAAACCAAAAAAAGTGGTTAGGATCATACCATTTAGGTGGATTATTAGCATAAGTGAATGGTTTAAAAGGCACTATTTTTTTTATTTGTTGAATAGTTAGGGATACATAGGAATCTTGTGGATTATCCATTTTCACTTCTTCTATTTATGTTTGAGGAGTATTTCTAGTGATTGTATCAGTGGAGTTTTGGAAATATACCTTGATGGTTTTAATGTTATGTTCAAACTATTTCATAAGAAACTCTTGTCACTTATTTTGATCGATAGCATAGATTAGAGTTTGGGGAGCAAAAGTTCCAACCTTGTATTGAATGTAAGGTGTGAAGGTAGTTATGAAGAGTTTGAACAATTTATCATCAATTATGTTTTGTTAGACTTTCTGATCCAAATAGTTATAATGTTTGATAAAATCATGTGTTGATTCAAAAGGGGATTGTTTAGCATTAGTGAAATGGCCAAGACAATTTTCTAGAAGATCATTGTATTGAAATTCCTTAACCAAAAGATTGACTAAATCCTCAATATGCCATGTATAATGTTGGAAGAGTTTATTATACCATTATAATACATCACCTATGAATGTTTTAACTAAAAGTTTGTTAGTGGAAAAGGTATTCATTTGAATCCATTCTTTATAAAGATTATCAAATGTTTTAAGGAAAGATGTGATGTCTTTAGTCCAATCATATTTAATAGTTGGAGATATATTATTAATATCATAATGAATAATAAATGGAGTTAAAGGTCATTTTAAATGTTTTGAAGCATATTGTTAATCATATTGGGTTGGGGAATACTATTTACCATGGAATATTTAAGAAGAGGGATGGCATTTTGGTCATTTTGGGGAAGAAGAATAGGAGGATTATTATTCATGTTTAACAAATGATGTTTCATTTGAATTATTTGAAAAGTATTAGATGTTTTCATGATGCTAATTTGTTATGCTATTTGTGAAAGAATTTGAGTGGTATCAACTGGTGTATTAGTGTTGAGGCATGGATTATTAGGATTGGTAAGTGGAACATTCCCTGAATTGGTATTAGGTGGAGGGTTGCTAGGTAGAGGATTACTAAGAAGTGGGTTTTTGGTATTTAGAAGGTTTATTTTGGGGTTTTTGGTTAGGCTTGTGTATATTTAACCCATAGTGGAATAAGGTGCTTTAAAGATAAATCTATCTTGAGAAGTGTAAAATGGATTTGATACATTAGTGTCATCAATTAGATTAATTTATACCATATTGTAGACCAAATATACTCTAAGAGTGATTATCTTCTTGGGTGTCAAAGGTAGGAATAAAATAACATCCCTTATATAATCTAAATGGATTAAGGTTGTCCAAAAAGATTTTGATAGGGTATTTCATGATGCTTGAAGTTAGAATATGAGATTAGAAAACAAAGGTGAAAAATAAGAACAAATTTGATTGAATACCTAATGGTATCAACCAAAAGGTACAGAGTCGACTAAGTCGACAAGGTTTATAGGAAAAGTCAATAAAATAAGATGTAAAAGACACGGTTGAATTGTTTGACTATGTTCTTAGATGGTAAAATTGAGGGAGTCTAAAAGACACATATTCAAATAGGTTGAATATATTTTGATGTTAAAGAGAAAATATATCTTGTAATAAACTATGTTGAATACAGTGACTGTGTTTTATAGGAGAGAAGGTTGACTAGCCTATAAGAGACTAGGTCAAATGGGATGATTATCTTATAAAGAGAAAAAAAATATAGGAGACATAGTCAAATAGGTCAAAAATGTTTTGAGGATAGGGATAAGTTTTTACAATTTTAAAGAAAACTTGAAATAAATACATAAATAACTAAATCGATCTAGTTGATGCATTTGTGACACACAACATAAACCTTGTACCAACATTGGTTGATACAAGTTTTACAATATAAAATACAATGATTAGAGAATAATTAGAGAAATAGAAATTCTAATCTAAGTGGTCATTCTTGAATGTTTTCATAATAAAATTTGAAACTAATGTGATATAGAGTTGTCTATAAGAAGGAACTAGAAAAGAAATATATGGATAGTTTCAAGTAGTTAAGGTTGAAATGGATCTATATTGTGATGGTACTATATTGGTAGTGGGATCTATTAACAATTTTGCCCCATAGGTCAAATTGTCATCCCTACCATTCAAAACTTTGCATATCATGCTAGTTTGTCTTATGAGTCTATTATTGGTCCTAAAAAGTCCGTGAAATAATCCATGATTAACAAGCCTTTTTGAGGCATTCACTTTGGTTTTTAGAGGATTTTTGTGAGAAAAGCATTATGGAGGATTATTTGGGTCCAAAAAGGGGTAATTTTTAGGAAGTTCAAAGGGTTATTTCCTTTTTTAAAATGTCCATCTTCAACAAATTCAATGGTGCATTTCAAAATTTTGAAGGATTCTTTCCTTTTGAGAAAGTGGTCGAAGAAAAAAAGTCAATGAATTCTTTCAGGGGAAAGGTTCTTTTTCAATGTTTAGAAGGGTTCTTTTTCTTTCAAAAAAGGTTATTTAAAATTTTCCTATAGGATATCTTTCTGAAGGGATTGTTTCAGACATTTTGTTTAAAAAAACTTTTCCAAAAGGCACTTCATTTTTTTTGAAAGGTCTAGTTACAAAATTTTGAAGGAAACGGTCCTTTTCAAAAAGCCAAATGGTCACTTTCTCTTTGAAAAAGGTCATTTTGAAAAGTTCCAAGGACCATTTCAACTTTTCTAAAAGGTCATTTCAATTTTTTTGAAAGGTCATTTTAAAAGTTCTAAAGGGTTCTTTCCTTTTCAAAAAGGTCCATATTAAAAAAATCCAATGGTCCATTTCAAAAATATGAAGGACTATTTCCTTTCAGGAAAGTGACCAAAGATAAAAAGTCAATGAATTCTTTTAGAGGAAAGGTTCTTTTTAAAAGTTTGAAGGGTGTTTTTTATTTCAAAAAAGGTTATTTACAACTTTTCTAAAGGACACTTAACAACTTTTTTGAAGGACACTTACAACTTTTTTGAAGGACACTTAAAACTTTTCTGAAGGGCACTTAAAACTTTTTTGAAGGACACTTACAACTTTTCCAAAGGGCACTTTTCTCAAAAATACCATTTCAAAAGTTCCAAAAGACCATTTCAAGAATTCCAAAGGGTATTTTCAAAGGAAAATTTACTTTTCAATTTTTTTCAAAGGGTTTATTTCATAAAGTCCAAAGGGCAATTTTCAAAAATTTTGAAGACATGAATTCCTTTGGACAAATTATCTATGAGAAAGTAATAAAAAAAGTATCTAAAGACATGAATTCATTAAAATAAATTGTCTGAAGGAAAATTCCATAAGTAAAAATATTGAAGAAATAGATTGTCATGGAAAAATTGTTTGAAGGAAAAGTTCATTTACAAAATGCCAAAAAAAATCCATAGGATGAATTGCTGAAAGAATTCCTTCAAGACAAAAGCCCAAAACAAAAGACCACAAAGAAATAGCCTAAAGGAATACATGCCAAAAAAAAGTCTCAAAGACCAATTCCCATGGAAAAGTGACCAAATGAAGAGCTTGAGAGAAAAATACTAAGGAATTTCAAGGAGCTAATGTGGAGTTTCAATGTTGCATAAATGATCTTAACATGAAATTTCATGCATGCTCCAATTTTCAAAGACCCTTTTCATGCAGGTGGAGGCCATTTGGAGTTGATTGGTCTTTATTTTGAGTTGATTTTTTTTATCAAAGTGTCACATCTATTCTGATTTGTCTGGTTAATTAAAGGCTTTCAACACTTCCAACTTGTTTAAACTGAAGTTCTTCATCTAAAGATTGGCATAACATCATCTCATGCAGGATGAAGTTAATTGGAGTTTATTAGACAAGGCTTATCATGCATTTTCCTTTTTTTTCATGCAAAGAAGGACTTACTTTTGTTTCAACTCAACTTCCAAACATATCAAGTGGAGTTTCTCTTTGAAGATTTGGCATAGCTTTCATGCATGGAGCAGATTGGTCCAAGATGGGCCCACCATCTTTTTCCAATGCCAAAGATCTTTTTCATGTAATAAATAAGAAAAAAGGATAATATTTGAAGGATTTATTATCATTTGATAGCTCAAGTAGAAATTGTGTGATGTGGGAGTTGATCTCATCTCTTATTTCTAACACCAATTTCTTGGCTTTGGTATGCTTTTTTACTATATAAGTTGGATTTTTAGCCATTTAGAAGGATCCCTCTCTTGATAATACTAGACTTTGTCAAGATTGAGTTTCATAACCTTTTTAGATAAATAGATGAGTATTTGTAGATTCTAGGGGGCTGGTATAGTGTATCTATATTAGTGATTTGCATATGTGATAGAATTTTCTTCCTTGTCAAGTCTTGATTCTTACCTTGTAACTAGTTGATCAGATTATGCAGGTCATGTTCTATGTTTGATGGATTTTGGTTGAATTTACAGTAGATGTAAATGGCTAAGTAATTCCTTGAATTAGACCCATTTCATCATTTTCCTTAAGCATTAATCACTAGATAAAACCTTTTAATGAAATATTGATGTGTAGGAGTTAGTTAGAGTTGAAGATTTGGTCTTTTTTTGTCTAATCATTGTCTTAGAATCTCAAATTGAGTGGATGAACCAAAATAAAAGTGTATCACCATAATTAGATCCTAATTTGATAGGAGTGAAGTGGATTTCCTTTTAATTTTATTTCTTACCTTTTTCCTCTTATCTTTTTTTGGTAGTTTGTAGTGTAGAGTAGAGATCGTAATTGATACACCAAAGGGAGATAACCCTTAGAATATAGAGATTCAATCCACTAATTAGGCCACCCATAGCCTAGGATTATTTCCATGTTTTAGTAGATTGTGAAGGCTTAAAACTATCTTCATAAGGGTGCGAATCTGATTGATAATAAGTTTTTGGCATACCTTGTGGGACACTTAATCCTTATCATAGTTGAAGTTTGGATCTAAGGAGAAGAATTTGTTTTAGAGGAGAATATCTATCTTCATCACAAGCTAAAGATTCTTCAAGTTTTAGACTTCATAGCATCATTTAGTAAATTATTTCATGCCAAAGGTTACTACAAGGTTAGCTAGAAAATATATTACTTTTGAATTCAATGAGTTGTTTTATACATCAAATAAAATATCAAGGTTTAGTAGGATAAACCCATATCCTAAAAAACAATAGTTGTCTCCTAGTTATCCTACCATTCTAATCACTATAATCCCCACTATCTAAATGGTTGTCAAAAAAAGGTGTTTATTCCATTTAATAGAGTTAGCCCACTAAATTTAGCCTAGTTTGATGACATTATAGTGTCTACCCTTAAGAACATCCCATTCTTCTCAAGATAAAATCAAACAACCTGTATTGGGCTTACTCAAGATGGAGCCAATCTCTGTTTAGTCCATAATGTTAATGAAGATAATATTTCTATTAGATTGTTTTTTGCTTATTTTAAAGGAAAAGCATTTCAGTGGTATAGAAACCTACCATTAAACTCCATTTCTACCTAGGATGAATTAGGTGCAGCCTTCGTCAAGCAATTTGAAGACAAATCTAAACACCTCTCTTTGGTAGAATAGTTAACTACCATAAAAAGAGCTCCCCACGAGTTCATGTCTAATTTTAATCCCAAATTAAAAAATACATGGACTAAGATACCCATATTGATTAGGCCATCCACTAAATATGCATTCTTATACTATTTGAAATCCCTTAACTCTAACATTAGTGTGATGATACAGTCAATAGGTGGTACTACCTTACCAAATGCTTATGAGGTTGAAATAAGGGAAAATAATAGTTTGATACAAGTTGGTAAGCTTTTTATAAGGATTTCAATGGCTATATTCCCAGAATTAAATTCTATACCATCCCCTAATGTTCCTCAAATTCCTCAAATTACATCCTTAGCTCCTATTCCATCACTTCAAGCTCAAATTTTAGCCCCTACTATTCAAGATAGTGAGATAGGAGATTTGAAAATCTTGTTTCAATCCTTTGGGAATGAAATAGTGAAATTGAAGAGGTAAAATTTTTAGGGCAATAGGCCCTATCAACAACAAAATTAGATTGCCTATCAGCCCTTCAAAGATCAAAGGCCTCCTTATCAAGGTTTTAGAGAGAATAAACCACCTTATCAAACACAAGGAGCCATAACTCCAGTTAAGCCATATGATACCCTTGATCCTAATTCTCCTTCCACTTTAAAGGAAATTGTTCCCACCCCACCTCAAAACAACTTGATACATGATTTAGGTTGGTAGTCCTCAAATCTCAATGATGCTCAGAATGAAGCCTTGGTATCATAAAACATCACTATGCCACAAATGACACAAGAAGAGTTTTGGTTTCAAGGAGGTTAGTACCAAGATACAAGTTTGGTATCGCAAAGAGAGATTCAAAAAGTTAAAGGGAAGCCTAATTCCATTAATGTAAATTGGCAGGTGGATGATCATGATGGTTTTACTCAAGGTGTTGAAACTAACTATAAAAGTGGTCAAGTTACAACTGTAACTAGATCTAAAAGAAGAGCCATTTATGAGGCTCAAGAGGTGAAAAATGCTTAAATTGCTCCTAATTTTTTTTATAATAGTAAAAAATAATAACTCTCTACCTATACATATTATAAAAATTAAAATATAGAGGTGAGTAAAGTTCATCACATACCTCTAGTTCGTCAGCAACTAGTGCTTCAAAAAGTGCAACCAAAGGTTAGTGGATCTCAGTCCAGTATAGTCAATCAGATTAAGAATTATAATATTATAATTATCATGTGGGATTATATTTCCATCCCAAGACAAAAATATATTCTCAACTAAGAGCTTTGAACTCTCAAACTATCTCCAAAATTGGCTAAGAAAAAAGGTGTTGTCTTAACTAATTCAGATAAGCCAACTAAGAAACAAATAAATCAAGTAAATAATATGGTGAAGGTGGAAAAAACTAAGGTAAATAAAAATCCTCTTTTATACGTTTATTTTATAGTAGTTGATACTTTGGTTCATAACTGTATGGTAGATAGTGGAACTAGTAACACAATTATGCCTAAACAGATTGCAAACAAGTTTGGCCTTGTTTATAAGCCAAAAACTAAGGGGATATTGAAATTGGATGGGTCACTAAAAAATATGGTATGCATAATCAAATATCTGAAATTTACAGTACATGCTTATCCTAATGTTACTATTCAACATGATGTTATTATGGTAGACTTACCTCCTTACTTTGCTATCTGCCTTTTAAGGGATTTAACCTCAAAGATTGGGTGATATTTATTAGATAATTGCACTTATTTTATTTTAAAAACTAGGTATGGTACCAAGCTAATGATTCATTTTGAACCTATTTCACGTTTCCATATGGATCCATATATGCCAAGTGTTGTGAACACTAACTGTATTATCTGAAATGATGTACTAGAAACTAGTGTAGTAAAAAATGGATCACCTTTGGATGGAGTTATAAGTTTTTTTATTGATGAGTGGGATTAAAATTTTCATTAACATTATCCTTATAATTTTATTGAATAAGAACTACTTGGTGTGTATTGCCTTCATGAGAATGATGTACCAATTCTAGCCATGGTTAAAGATGATGAATCTAGTGAAGGTTTATGGAAATTGTACTTTGATGGATGAGGGAATAAACATTGTAAAAGGGATAGAATGATTTTTGTTTCTCCAAAAAAATAAAAGTTATTTATCTTCTATTAAGTTTTATTTTGGTTTTTTAAATAATATTGTAAAGTATGAGGGACTAGTTTAGAGTTTACAGTGGGCTAGGAAGATGAAAGTCAACACCTTGCAAGTTTTTGGGAGTTATGAAATTATAGTTCACCACGTAAGAGGTTCAAATTTATGTAAATTTTTTTTGCTTAAATATTCCAAGCATATAATATGGGACTTGAATATTTCTAAGCTTTTAACATTCAGGCAATACCAAGAGGTGAGAATAAACATGCAAATAGGTTGGCTACCATTGGGTGACAATCTAGTATCCTAGATGACATAAAATGTGAAAAAAATTGATCACATATAAAGGCGGTTGTAAATAATTCTATTCTAGATAATCATGAGAATTGGTAAGTTTTCAAAGATGATAATCAAGTTATGAGATTCTTGGAAGAGGAGGCTGAGTTTTATTCAAGAAACTAATCAAAGTATTTGTAGTAGTATGGTGATTAGGTTGTGCAACTAAAAAAAAATAAGTTGCCCAAGGGATTGGTCACACTTGAGAACATTTTCATTGGTGGTGATGAGTTAAGGAAGGATAATTCATCCTTGTCAACTAAAGAAGAAAACTATGCCAATGTAGAGATTATAGATGGTAAGAATTTGAATTTGGGTAAGGTATGCACTCCTTCACAAAATGAAGCTTTCATTGAGTTATGTACAAGTTCTGATGATGTATTTGCATGGAAATATAGTGATCTCAAGGTATTTGACCCAATTTTAGCTCAACACACCATTGAGTTAAAGTTTGAAACTAAACTAGTGAGATAAAGATAAAGGTCCATCAATCCTAAGCTTGAGCCTTTCATGAGAGTTGTGCTTCACAAGCTCATAGATTTAGCTATTATATTTCCAATCAATTGCTCGACCTTGGATGGAAAATCTTGTTATAGTGTGGAAGAATAATGGTAAGATTATATTGTGTGTTGACTTTCATGATTTGAATAGGGATTCACTTAAATATCACTATCCATTTCCATTAATGGAACAAATTGTATAGATAGTTGTAGGTTCAAAGAGGTTTTATTTGTTAGATGGATATAGTGACTATAATTAAATTTTGGTTAAGGAAGAGGACCAATTTAAGATAGCTTTCAGAACCAAGTGGGGGACATTTGCATATAGAAAGATGCCCTTCAATTTATCTAATGTTGGAGAAACCTTTTAGAGAGCCATAGATATGGCATTCCAAGGACTTCTTAATAATTTTGTACTTGTTTATTTGGGTGATATAATAGTGTTTTCAAAGATTGCAAGTGATCACATGGTTCATCTCAAGCAAGTGCTCAAAAGATGTAGGAAATTTGGGGTATCTATAAATCCCAAAAAGTGTGTCTTCTCAGTTCATGAAGGTAAGCTCATTGGCCATGTGGTTTCAATGTATGGTTTAAGCATAGATTATGAAAGGGTTGATGCCATTCTTACACTTTCCTTGCTTAAACAAAAAAAGGATATAAAAATATTATTTGGGAAAATCAACTTCATAAGGAGATATATTTCAGATTTTTCCATTTTAACTAAGCCACTTACTGCCATGCTAAAGAAAAGTTAGAGCTACAACTGATATAAAGGAGTAAAGAGTTTTGAAGATATTAAGAAATCCATAGCTAGTGATCCTACACTTATAAATATAAATTTCAAAAAGGATTTCATTTTGTATACATATGCTAACATGGACACCATTTTAAGCATTCTTATGCAACAAAATCATGAGGCTTTGGAGCAACCAATATCCTTCTTTAGTCAAGGCTTTCAAGAGTATGAAACAAGGTACCCTTTTGTTGAATAACATGTAATTTGAATTATAAGGTCTCTTACAAAATTTAAATACTTGTTGTCTAACAATAAGATACACTTAATGGTTTCTCATCCAAGCATAAAGGATTTCCTTTTGAACAAGGATATAAATGAGAAGAGAGCTAGTTGGATAACCAAGGTAATGGAGTATGATGTGGAAATTAATGTCACAAATATGATTAGAGGTAAATGAATTTGTGAGAATCTATCTCAAGGCTTGCAAGAGAATAATTAGGTTATTTTGGTGTCAAATGATGAAGAGGTTATAGTTGGTCATACCTCACCTTCCAGCTAGTTTCATGACTTTGTAAGCTATTACCAAGATGGTATTAAGCTATCACCAAGATGGTATTTATCCCTCTCATCTAAGGGATTAAAAAATAAGATAATTCAAGTTCCAATAAATTCTATTTTTCCTTATTTATGGTGCTTTATTCAAGAAAGATATCAATGGCATATTGCTAAGATGTATAGAGCCAAGCCAAACTCAGAGATTGCTTGAAGAATTCCATGATGGACATGGTGGAGGAATTTTTTATGAAATAACTAAAACCCTTAAGATCATGAGATGGGGTACTATTGGCCTAGTATATTTAGTGATTGCCATGCATGGGTAAGGAAGTGTAAATAGTGTGTTATGCTTTTAGGAAAAGTGAAACTTGTAGCCTTACATCTTCAACGAATTGTGGTGGATCACCCCTTTGTCAATTGAGGATTATAATTTATTGGTCTCATAAATCCTCCTTCAATTTTAATAAATAAATGGATTCTAACTACAACAGATTACTTCACACATTAGACAGAAGCAGTGGCATTGGAAGAAGCAAATGAAACCAATGTTCTAGATTTATATGAAGGTTTTTTTACTATATTTTGAGTTCCTTCAAATATTATTTATAAAATACAATGGATTTTATGGGAACTAGGATTAGCCAAAGGGCTGTCCAACATGGAATTTATCTTAGCATTTCATCAAACTATTATCCACAAGGTAATGGCCTTAATGAATCTATGAATAAGAACCTATTGAAGATCATAAGAAATACTATTAAATATAATCAGAGATTATGGCATCTCAAGTTAAAGTCAACTCTATGGGCTGATAAGATCACTTATAAAAGATCAATAGCCAACTCTCCATACAAGTTGGCATATGGTAAGGAAGCAACTTTACCCATTTCTCTTGAGTTTCATAATTTAGAACTAATGCATCAACTTGACTTGTTGGAGAATGAGCCCATGGAGATTAGGTATGATGATTTTATAGAGTTGGAAGAGATAAGAAATCAGTCCATACTAGCCATGGAAATTCATCAAGAAAAAGTGAAGAGATATTTTGACAAGGGAGCTTCTTCATGAATTTTTAAAGGAGATTTGGTCCTCAAGTGGGATGAGGATAGAGCTCAAATAGGAAGGAACATAAATTTTTATTCTCTTTGGATTGGCCTATACATAATCTCCAGTTACAAATATCACAATGCCTTCCAACTTGTAAAGATTGATGGTGAAGAACTTCCAATCCCAATCAATGGGATACATATGAAACATTACTATTGAAGAGCTAGGTTCCGTATACATAGTTATTTATTGTGTTTCCCTATAATTTTTGTTCAAGCACATTAGTTTTATTTTTTTTATCCTAAATAAATGCCTTGTTTTCACATTTTCTTTGTTTAGTTATTTTTCCCTAGTTTGTGTGTTTCCCTTCTTATTTTGGAGGGTGAAAGTTATCTTATTTCAAATCAAAGGTTGTACTTGAAGTCATGGACCAAATTTATCTTTATTTTATAAGTTTAAATGTCATGTATATGTTCTATTTCTCAAGCATAGTAGGCATGCTTCCCAGTTGAGTCACAAAAATGTTGACAATTCTACCCCATAGGTCAAATTGTCACCCCTACCATTTGAAACTTTGCATATCATGCCAGTTTGTGTTATGATTCAGTTATTGCTCCTAAAAATTCCTTGAAATAATCCATGATTAGTAGGATTTTTTGAGGCATTCACTTTGGGATTTTTATGAGAAAAGCATTATGGAGGCTTCTTTGGGTCCAAAAAGGGGTCATTTTCAAGAAGTTAAAATCGTTCCTTCATTTACAAAATGGTCCAACTTCAAAAAATCTAATTATCCATTTCAAAAATCTGAAGGATTCTTTCTTTTCATGAAAGTGGCTGAAGAAGAAAAGTCAATGAATTCTTTTAGGGGAAAGGTTATTTTTCAAAGTTTCAAAGGGTTACTTTTCTTTCAGAAAAGGCTATTTGCAATTTTTTCAAAGGATATATTTTTGAAGGGATTATTTTAAACATTTTATCCAAAAAAACTTTTTTGAAGGGCACTTCATTTTTTCTAAAGGGTCCAATTAGAAAATTCTAAAAGAAATGGTGCTTTTCAAAAACTTGAAGGGTCACTTTCTCTTCAAAAAAAATTCATTCTCAAAAGTTTCGAGGACCATTTAATTTTTTTTGAAAGGTCATTTCAATTTTTCCAAAAGGTCATTTCAAAAGTTCAAAAGGGTTCTTTCATTTTCAGAAAGGTCCATCTTCAAAAAATCCACTGGTCCATTTTAAATATCTAAAGGATTCTTTCCTTTCGGGAAAGTGGTTGAAGAAGAAAAGTCAATGAATTATTTTAGAGGAAAGGTTCCTTTTCAAAGTTCTAAAGGGTTATTTTTATTTTAGAAAAGGTTATTTAAAACATTTTTGAAGGACACCTATATATTTTTCAAAGGACACTTATAACTTTTCTAAAGGACACTTACAATTTTTCTGCAGGACACTTACAACTTTTCCAATGGGCATTTTTCTTAGAAACACCATTTCAAAAGTTTTGAAAGGCCATTTCAAGAATTTTGAAGAGTATTTTAAAAGGAAAAGGTACTTTTCAATTTTTTGAGGGTTTCATTTCATAAAGTCCAAAGGGAAATTTTTAAAATGTCCAAAGACATAAATTCCTTTGGACAAATTATATACGAGAAAGTAATAAACACAAAGTTTGAAGACATGAATTCCTTCAGAAAAATTATCTAAAGGAAAAGTCCATAAGCAAAAATCCCATAGAAATAGATAGTCACAGATAAATTATCCAAAGGAAAATTTCATTTGTAAAATGCCAAAACAATTTTTCAAGAAGAAATGCCAAAATAATTCCTTTAAGAC
This sequence comes from Torreya grandis, assembly GCA_037957365.1. Lineage (NCBI taxonomy): Eukaryota > Viridiplantae > Streptophyta > Pinopsida > Cupressales > Taxaceae > Torreya > Torreya grandis. The sequence goes on along the minus strand of JARHVA010005212.1, from coordinate 362,310 downwards.
AAAAGTCTAAAACAAAAGGCCATAAATAAATAGCCTGAAGGAATAAATTCCAAAATAAAATTCTCAAAGACTAATTCCCATAGAAAAGTGACCAAACAAAGAGCTTGTGAGCAAAATACTAAGGAATTTCAAAGAGCTAACATGGATTTTCAATTCTACATATCTGATCTTAACATAGAATTTCATGCATGCTCCAATTTTAAAAACCCCTTTTCATGCAAGTGGAGGCCATTTGGAGTTGATTGGTCTCGAGTTTGAGTTATATAATTTATATTATTGATTGAAGGCTTTCAACACTTCCAACTTGTTCAAATTGAAGTTTTTCATCTAAAGATTGGCATAACATGATATCATATAGGATGGAGTTACTTGGAGTTGACTAGACAAGGCTTATCATGTATTTTCCTTATTTTCCATGAAAAGGACTTTATTTTGTTTCAAATCAACTTTTAAACATATAAACTAGAGTTTCTCATTGAATATTTGGAATAGCTTTCATGTATGGAGTAGATTTATCCAAGATGGGCCCGCCATCCTTTTCCAACACCAAAGAGATTTTTCATGCAAGACATAAGAGAAAATTATATTATTTGAAGGCTTAGTTATCTTTTGATAGCTCAAGTAGAACTTTTGTGATGTGGGAGTTGATTTCATCTCTTATTTTTAATGTTAATTTCTTTGCTTTGGTATGCTTTTTACTATATAAGTTGGCTTTTCAGCCATTTGGAAGGATCCATCTCTTGATAAGACCAGACTCTATCAAGATTGAGTTTTTTAACCTTTTTAGATAAATATGAATCCTTTTAGATTCTAGGGGGATGGTATAGTGTATTTATGTTAGTGATTTACATATGTGATAGAATTTTCTTCCTTGCCAAGTCCTAATTTTTACCTAGTTACTAGTTGATTAGATTATGCAAGTCATGTTCTATGTCTGATGTCTTTTGGTTGAAGTTATAGCAAATGTAAGTGGCTGGTTAGTTCCTTGAATTAGGCCTCTTCCATCATTTCACTTAAGATTTGATCACCAAATAAAACCTTTTCATGAAATACTGATGCATAGGAGTCAATTAGCATTAAAGATTTAATCTTTTCTTGTCTAATCAGTGTTTTAGAAGATCAAGTTAAGTGGATGAACCAAAATAAAAGTGTATCACCATCATTATATAGTATTTCCTTTTAATTTTATTTCATACCTTTTCTTCTTCCTTTTTCTCAGTAGTTTATAGTGTAGAGTAGGTATCTTAATCGATACACCAAAGGGAGTTATCCCTTAGAATATAGAGATTCAATCTGCTGATTAGGCCACCCCAAACCTAGGATTGTTGTCATGTTTCAAGAGATTATGAAGGCCTAAAACTACCTTCACAAGGGTGTGAGTCTGATTGAGAATAGGACCTACCCCCTCACTTCATAATCCTATAGTGATAAGTGTCTTGGGTGATTTGATAATACATACCATCAACCATGTATTTATACTTGGATAGAAAACTAAGTTGGCTTCCCCATTGGTGATGAAATCCAAGTAGGTAGACCTTGTGTAGAAATTGTTTAATGTTTTTCAATGTTATGTGATTTGGAAGTGTGTGAAAAATAAAAATAGTGTGACTAAATTAGTACAATAAAAACCTCTTATTTAGTCTATGTTTGTTACTCTAAGCAAAAAGGCAACAAAAATGAAAAGTGAATTAATTACTAGTAGGATAGGTTAATTCCTTTATTTCTGAAGAGTAAAAAGTCAGTTCTAGCTACCTTGTATACAAATAGTACATAAGAGAGTCAACAAGATTAATGTTTTCTATGTAATAAAGATATATAAGAATACAATCGAATAAGTCAAATGAGTCTTCTAAACATGAAAGTAAGCTATGTAATTATGTCAATCTAGTCAACTGAGTTTGATGTAGGGTTATAGTTTTATAGGCTATAAACTATGAAAAGTAGGACTTTAAATGAAGAATAGAAATGAATAATAAGGTAATAATGAACCTAATAATTTTTGATGATGCTAAATTTTCTACTTTTATGTTATGCTTCTTAGATGATGATTTTTTATTTTGCTAATAAAGTCAATTGGGTTGATGAAGTCTACAAACTTGTATGCTAAAAATGGCCTTCTCATAGAGTTGATAGGGTTAACCAGGTCTATAAATATATGGTTTAAAAAGATAACTAAGTAGAGTGGATCGATCTAGTTACCTATTATTGGATAAGATCTACAAAAATAATTATAAAGTTAATCAGAGTGACTATGTGTTAAACCTACACATAGAATGTTAGACTATATTGATAGGATCCATGCATTACTATTGAAATAAAATCTATAATAGATAATAATAAATGAATTCACGAAATAAAACCTACAAGGTTTATATTCACTTCAATTTTACTATAATGCATATAAGGGAAAGTCAATCTAATCTACAATCAATTACAGAATATAAATCACACTTACCCTTCTATTTACTGGTATATTTAGAAAATCAAGGTCATGACAAAGATGGATATGCTAGACCTAAAAAAAGGGTCCCTTAGCACAATAATATCACTAGAGAGGTTTCCAAAGCATCTATTCAAATAACACCATGTAATAACCCTATCTAAGTCCTATGTTTTATTACTCACAAATTAAATGACAAAGTAAAGAAAAATCTAACCTAATGCTCACTAAAGCATGTGGTACAAATGGGGGTAATAAACATAAAATTAAACATGCATATAATAATTTTAATTAATTAAATGTAAATATTCACCTAATGTATGGAGAGATAAATACAAAAAAATCCATTACTTATGATACTTTTATCTAATAAAATAGAAGATTAATAGTTAAAGATACTTACCTTGAAGATGAACCCATGGAGACTCAGTCTCTCTATTGGATAATGGCAATTTGTAAGAGTTTTTATTGTTTTTAAGAGTCATTAAGACAAGACAAAGCATCCTAGACTTTTCCACATGAAAATATTCTTCTCTAAGTGTAAAGCCTATGTAATGACAAAAATATTTTGAAGCAATAATGTTTTTCCCACCCCTTTCTTGATGCACCCTTTAAGGTGTGAAATCAAAAAAAATGAGACTCAGTAGGTTCCTGTAAGAGAGAACGAATTAGTAATTAATACAGTTTGAAACTATTATGTGTATACACATATATTTACTCTTTAATGCATGAAATTATATATGATGTCATCATTGGAGGCCTAATCAAGCACATTATAGATATTTTGAGTATTTACATATCATTGTTTGATCATATTTCCATTTTGGCTAAAACTTACACTATATTCATAAGAGAGAGATGACTTGAAGGTTGTCTAGGATAGAGATCAAATCCCTGCACCAACTAGTACTAGCGATGATATATGTATAGATAGTTTAGAACATTATTTAAAATTATAGGTTGAACATACTAAGGTGCTGGATATATTAGTATTTTTGGAGGATTAAGAGAGATGTTATAGGTATCAATCTTGAACTGTTGAGGATGATATGATTACATATACTTTGAGTTCTAGTGACATGGATGAGTCAAATGATCAAGGTAAATTTCCTCCATTATTGATTGATTTTTACCTTGTAAAAATTCATTTGTAATGTATAAATTATATTTGTTTTTGTACTTTATTTGGAATATGATTTATTTAATATATTGTATTATGTATATGATTTTTTTATTTTATTTGATTAAGTCTTAACAATGTGTTATATAAAATGATTTGAAAATTGGAATCACATCATAATGTATGTATAATTTTAAGTATAGGGTAATTGGAATAAATCATTGGTGATCTAGTGAAACCCATTTGGAAATTAAAAAAATATTATAACCTAGTTTAACTAGTCATTGATCATTTTATATGATAATTAAAAATAAATCATCTTTTTACTTTTATTGTATGACATGACTTATTAATTTCAAATCTTCTTGTTGATCATTATTTAATCCTTTGGTACCTATCCTTGATTTTAATATGATGTAACTACATTTTTATCTATGTTATCTTTATAAATATGGGATGTAAATAACCCATCTTAAAAACTATACAAAATAGTCTTATTAATAATATCAAAATCTACCCCCATCTGCTGTAACCATGGATATTCCAGAGTAACATTTCCTTGTGAAATATCATCATAAACATGTAATGTTGTATTTAATACCTTGTCACCTAAATAAATTTTAATATTAATGTGCCCCATGGCATCTCCAAATTCATGTCCCAAATCTCACTCATCATATCCCAAGCTCTTAATAAATCTCATTTTGTATGCATTAAATTTTTATTTATGATTGATAATAATGCCTTATATAGGTTCACATATAATGAAGGTTTGAATTACCATTGGTTAATTAAGAGGAATATGTTAATAAGTATTTGTCTTCCTATAATTTGAGATAGAATAAGATCATCTCTTAGTACCATTATCCTTGGGAAAGTGATGGACCAGTGGATCCTTTGAAGGAATAATTTAGTAAATATATTAAAAATATAAATACTATGATAATATGGATAAGGTTATAGTAGTGATCTAGTGTCTACTCATCCAAATGTGATAAACCCTTCATCCACAAGGTGATGAATATTTTATTATAATGCATAATAATGGTTATCATTATACACATTAATACAATTATAATTACAAAATTATCTCATATTTACTCATTATAAATGATGAGGAGGGTGATGATGATTAGTTATAAAATTAATTGGTCTCTTATCCAATAATTTACAAAAAAAAAATTGATTGATTGATATTTAAATATATCAAACTGAATTAGCTAACTCCTCTTTGGTCTATGTGCCTTCTCTTAAATCCTTTATGTATATATATATATATATATATATATATATATATATATATATATATATATATATATATATTGGTTCTTTCCTTTTATAGAGGACCATAAATAGAATTGTTACATTGGGATAAGTTACATCATATTTTAATTACATATGAGTTTATTCCTTCTCAGGTGAGCATGGTTTTGATTCAATTTCAATAATAGCCTTATGTGATTTTGAAGTTAGATCACATGGTTAATTAAAAACATCTAATCACATATTCTCAAAATAAGTGTAGATATTATGCATTACTAATTATTTGAGTGGAGAGATAAAACCCATACTAAAGGATAATTATTTTTATAAATTTGAGGGATGATATATTAAATTATATAATGTGATTTTGAATATCATTATATAATCTAAAATAAGTGCATCATTACCTTGCTTTAAACTTTGGAGGTGTTCCAAGGGTAATTTAGGCACTTTAAATTAGTTAAAATTAGATAATAAATTGTCTTATAGATTCATTAAATAAGGTAAAAAACCACTAGGGAAGTTTTAAAACCAATCTAGTGATTCCCTTTCTAGGTATTAATAAAGGCTTTTAATATTTATCATCCATCATTTCTATATTTCCCAAAGTAAAGTTTATACTTGGTTAAATGATCATAGGGCTCTACAATACCATTTAACAATTTGAAATTAGACAATAAATTCATTTGGATAATTAGACTAAAATACCAATCATGTAACATGTTGACCATTGATGAAATTATCATTCATATAAGCCTTATATACTCTAGTTGAAATAACGATATCAAGAACTTATTTATGAAGGTCCCCTACTACATGTATCATAGAGGAAAATTGATTAGTAGGAATATTAATGGACTCAGTCATGGGTTTTAACCTATTTTTTATTCTAAACATAATTATAACGGAGTCATCACTAATATAAATCAACTAATAATTACATTATAAATTAAAATCATTGCTTATTTTGATCTCACTTATTATAATACCACTCTCATCACATTGTGTCTATAAAATAGTAGTAGAAATTACATCACATTTCATTTTAGTATATATTAAAGGAAATATTTTCAAATTTATTGAAAGGAGAATAAATAGGATACTTATATTTCATTTTAAAATAATATAGAGAAGTATCACACATGTAAATGATCATTTATAAAAAGGGAGAAATAATATCATAATTTTGTATATTTATCCATTGCAAGAGGAGTGAGAGAGAAACATCACATTAATTTTAATAATTTTGTGATTAAATATATGGAAGAGGAATATCATGTACATTTTTAACATTATTTGACATTTATAGTGAAATATAAGAGATCTCACTTTCTTTTCTATCATTTAATATGTCTAGATAGAGAATGAATATCAATAATTTTTGGTTATTTGATATTTCTATGGAGATAGAGGGAATATAAAAATATTGTGTGTCATTTTAAATTTATAGAGAAGGTATAACATCATTAAAATATAAACACATATCATCTACACAATGTATTATATTTTCCTCATTATGTGTAAATATTATATTGGCTAACTCATTGTAATTTTCCTCTTTTTCTATTGTATAACTTGTAACACATGATTACCAATATTATTTTTGGGTTAGTAAAAAATAAATAAAATTAAATCATACCACTAATATAAGTGTGCATCCTAAAATTGATAAAGTCTAATAATAATTCAATTCAAATGAACATTCACATATAATTGTTATACCTTGTTACAAATATTCCTTCTGATAAGAGTGGTGTGCTCAGATGTATGTATGTAGTTGTAATCTTCTTGGTGGGTGGGTATGATCAAAAAACAATATCCCCTTGATAAATGGATTATTTGTATTGAATATTCTTGGATTTATATAAGATTATCTCTAAAAATTGCATAAATTCATTGTGTTATCAAGACTTGCTAGGAATTAAGGTGAAACCCTCTATTTATAGATTTTCTAAATGGATGTGGACCATCATATGAGGATTAAGATTGATGGATGAGTATTATTCCTTGATCCCATAAATTTGGGAGTTGGAGTGTCCAATAAATAGGTATGAAGCATGTAAGAGGATGTGTAAGAGAAGGAATTGATGAAACAATGTGTTTATGACAAGCCTTATTGAAAAGGGATTGCATGGGGATTATAAATGAATTAAAAATTTATTTATGGGAGAACATCGGGAAAATAAGATTAATTAAATTATGTAAATAAGGATATTAATAATTCCATGTATTTTCCAATTAGAAATGATATTAAATAATTAATCAACTAATGGGAAGTGATGTGATTTTATGGGAATGGTTGTGATCATAGAATAAATTATTAATTGATCAAGGGGAATGAATAGTGAATTGACTAGGGATGTTAGTGCAATTATAAGACCAAAAATGGATAAAAGCATGATGTTATTTAGGATTATTAAGATATCTGAAATCAACCTGAGGTGTCCAATTTTAAGTGTCTACATTTAATCCCTCTTTGAGAAGGTGGTGTGATACATAATGTGTAGAGTAAAAAAAATTAAAATAATAAAAAATCCAAAAGAATGTGAATTTCATGGATGATTTACCTTAGATAAGTCATGTGAGTATGAATTACATAAATGGGCTCTTGAAAAGAGAGGAAGAAGATAGAATTGAAGAAGTAATGGGTGGGTAATGAATAAAGAGGGGTTAGATACAGGATGTGATGATTGGATAGAAAAATGAATATTAACCCATGGATTAGATTAAATCACTTGAGATAATGTTTTTAAGATTTTATTTTTGATGATGATTAATGAATTTTAAATTATGTAGGGTGGATTTTGAAAAGATATATCCTAAGATATACTACACACTTTAATTTACCCCAAGTAGGGTGGATGTGGTAAAATATCTTGAAAATTCTATAGGCTTAACTTGCCCCAAGTAGGTGGATTAGAAAATGACCTATCTTTATGATGAGATACAAAATTAAATTTTGAAAAATAGGGAAAAATCCATGAGCTTGGATCGATTAATGATTAATTAATTTATTGATTGATTTGAAAACATATATCAATTATTTAAACTATCAAATGGATTAATAATTAAATTATCACATTGATGGTGGAGAATAAGTTGATAGGTTGATGAAAGAATATGTGTAGATGGTGTGATAAATTTTCAAACAATGAAGAATCCACAAAAATCTAGGCACATGAGGATTCCCCAAGATGATGAAAATAATGATTAAAGAATGGTGTGATAATAATTCGAAGAGAATTGGATAAATTTTATAACAATAGGGGATTTTTGGTTAGAATAAATGGATAAGGGAAATTTGAATAAGAATTGTGATGAAAATGATAATGGTGAAGATGGCCTAGTTGACCTTAGAAATGCAAAGTGATTAAACATTACCTACATAGTCCATATAGACCTTAGGCTATTGTAGTTCTCCCAAAAATGGAGGAATATGATGATAAATGATCAATATTAAATGATTTGATATTGATAAATTTTAAAGAAGGGTGATATGATTTTATGTGGTCAAAGATAACTAAAATTATTTGATTTGATAATAAATGATTTCACAAGTAGATAAACTGCTATTTTTGTCCACATCCACATGATTTTTTAAAATTGATTTTTGATGTTTCACACAATGGTATGAACCATGATATATAAAACCATGATGACTTGGCCTAATTGTGTGTAAGTACTAACCCATGATCTATTTGACCAATGATAAAAACACAACATGATATCAAAAAATTGAGATGACATTATTGTCATATGATGATGGATGTAATTAATACAAACATGTGACATGAGGCATGATGATATTGTAAAATAATGATGATATTATTGGTAAACATGGAATGATTCAAGCCAGAATAGAAAAAACAAACATGACAACAAGCAAGCACACACATAAACTTGAAAATAAAATCAATAAAAATAATCATGTCATTAATCAAGTCAAAATCCACATGATGAAGATTGGAATGATGATATGCCCCAAGTAGGGAAAATATGGGACTGAAATATCTTGATGATGAGATGCACACTTGATTTTACCCAGAAAGGGTGTAAATAGTGATCTTGGATTGGATGAGTGATTATCTTGACTTGCCACAATTAGGGCATACTTGGGAAGGACACATTCTAATGGTTTTTGAAATTATTTGATTAAGTATTTTGATTGGATATATGGAAAGACAAATGTTTTCTTGATTTTTTAGCTTTGTCTCTTTTGGATATTTTTTGGCCTTTTTTATTTTAATGATTTTTTTAGATTAATTGATGTTTTTTAGTTTTTTTGGATTATCTAATGTTTTTGGATTTTCTAGATTATATGATTTTTTTGGATTTTTTAGAATATATGATATACAAAAGGTCACTAGCAAAGGGAAAATTCATTCTGTCACTAATATGGAAGATAATAATGGATGGAAGGGATTTATGATGATGTGTGATGATAATGGATGATGAACGACTATGAGGAATGGATTATGAATCTCCAAAGACCATGGCATGTTGGAACCAAGTGTCCAATCATCAAAGCACTACTCTGAGGATATACTAATGTGTTCCCCTAAATAAGTATCATGATATTTTTTAGTTCTTTATGAAGGTTAAGATGGGAAGAAATATTGGCATGATATGATGGATAAATATGGTTACATGATGAGGATTTGGATGGGTAAGATGGGATGCATTTCAATGTAGATGGAATTTCCCTTAAGTTTCAAGGTATTTGTAGACAACATATTATTTACACATCATGCATGAAACTTGGTTTTCATCATGGTACTTGCCTAAGATACCATAGGCATGATTTTCACCATTGGATGATTTATTTATCTCTCTATTGATTTTTTATTTTTTTTTAACATTTCAACTCAATGGAAGTTTATGATATGCATAATGATAACCCTTTGTGATCTTTAAGTATGCGATCTATAAATTTTATCATGAAATTAATTTATTTCTATATTGGTTTCTTCTAAATTGATCAAAATGGAATAATAAACCCTAAAAAAGAGGGTGATACCAATGAGGGTGAAAAGAATGTTACATTCGATGGAAGATGTTTGTTGATTACTTGATGGATCTGGAGGGATGTGGGGATCATGATGCAAAGGGGGATTGGTTCACAAAATATCAGTCTATGAGATATTCCTAATTTTTATTTTTATTTTGGTCCAATATCACCTCAAAGAGGCTTTCACTAAGGTACTTGGATTTTTGAATTTTTATATTTTGACTTTGATTATCCCATACTTAAATAAGGTTTCACTAGGTAATTTTCTTCTATATTTATAAGACTTTTACTTTAATATCCCCATAGTCATTTAAACAAGGTTTCACTATGGGATGCAATTTTTGGATCTTGATTTGTTGGTTTGAACCATAGTGCCTCAAACAAGGTATAACTAGGGAATGTTGATTTTTGAATTCAATTGAACCATAGTGCCTCAAATAAGGTTTAACTAGGGGATCATGATACAAATTTATTTTATTTTATATGGATTTCAATAATGAATCCTATTATGGATTGATTTCTATGGAAAAAGGCTAAGGGTAAGTGATTTTATCAGTCTTAACTGACACATGAAGTATATTTAATTTCAATATGGTGCAAAGGATGGATGATATTGATAAAAGTATGGGTGGAAACATGGTCCTCATAGGGATTATGAATGAATCCTATGCTAATGTTTATGCTTCCTTATAAACCACAAATGAATCACTAAAACTTTATGTTTATGAATTGATGGTTTAGAGCCAATGATGTGATATCCCTTTTCTACATGGATATGGACAAGTTTGATGTTTCATTTCTCATAAAATCCCAAGCATTTTACTTTATAGTGCATGGGTTAGATTATTTTAATTTTTATAGGACATTTGCTTAAACTTTAAAAAAATTAATGGGGGGGGTGTCCCTACATAACCCTCAATATTCCTCATATGTGAGAAGGCTACATCTGATAAATGATGTTTTTCCAAAATGATAGGGTGTTGATGATGATTTGATATTGATGTTGGGCTTATCCAAATTGAAGGTAATTTGATGTGATTTGTCTATAAACACCATTTTCACTTGCATCATGTGGTAATAAGTAGTGGAAAATTATATATTTGATGTGATATGGGTTGATAGGCCAAATGATGGTTAATTTAAGATTGGTTCATCAAATACTAGTGGTTCATCAAAAATAGGTGGCTAGTCAAAAAATAGTTAACCAAGGATGGGTAAATGGCTTAATGATGGTTCATTAAATATTGGCTCATCAAATATGGATCATTTTTCAAAGATCAGTGGGCCAAAAAATCTTTGAGATTGATCAAAGTTAGGTGATTTGAAAAAATGAATTTATAGAAGATGAATTTGTCAAGGATATAGTGGTTATACTAACCTTTTATTGGAAGTGGAGGAATTTAATTATGATTGGGAGTGGGATATTTTAATATCCATTATGGATGATTATTAGACTTATATGTATCCAATTATTTAGTAAATTATGATACTTGAAGGTGTAATGATAGGACTTGGCTAGATTATTGGATTTTTTTATGGCTCTAAGGCTAGATAGGTGTTGAATAGTATATTATCTATTGTTTGTGACTTAGGGGAATTAGATGTTGGATTGGTGGATGAAGATCCTAGAAGGGATGACATGTAGGATACCTATTAGCTAATATGTAGGATTTGGTCAATCATTTCTTGATGTTGGTATGTTGATGCTAGAGCAATATTAGGATTGTGAGATGCCATGGGTTTAAATGATATTTGATTTAGGATAGGGTGATATTTGGAATAATTGATGTGAATTTATAAGGATTTTTTATTTTATTTAATGCTTGATCTGATTAATCTCAAATTGTATTTTAAATTTTATTGGTATGTGACTTGATTTAGATGGATGTTTTGATTTTTTCATTCCCAACCAATAAATGCTAGAGATTGAATGAAAAGATAATGTATTATTTTAATTTGGATGTTTAATTGATTTATAATTAATGTGACTTGGTCAAAATAGACTTAATTTTAATGTGTTTCAATTTTTGACTTTTGACTTAGATTGAATTAACTTGATTAGACTTAATCAAAGTTAACTAGATTTTACTTAGGCTTAATTAAAGTTGACTATATTTGAATTAAACCAGGTCACCATTAAATATATTTGAATTTATTGGAGTTGGTCTAACTTGACCAAATTTAATGTTTACTTTGGTTAAACTTGACTAGATTTGAATTGTTTGAACATAGTCAAAGTAGACCATATTTTATGTTGGTGACTTCGACTTGGTTTGAATTCAAAAGTTGAATTTATAAAATTTTGATTTTAACTTGATGATTTAAGGTTGAACTCGAAAGGATTGACCCAATTTGAATTTCTTTGGAAAAGGTAGACTAAATTTTAATAATTGATTTGGAATTAGATATCGGTCAAAGTAGACCTGATTAAATTTTGGACATGGTTCAAATTAGATTGAGGAATGATATAATGTGGATACCATAATTTTTTATTGGATATAATGAATCTTGATTTTTATAGAGTAATGCCTTAATGTATAACACTATAATTGTATTTGATAAGGTTAGACTTAGGAAATTTATACATGTTTGAGGTATATGGGATAACACATAATATGAGTATTGATAATAATTAAGCACACAAGTACAATCCTTATGATTAGTAATAAATGTGTGTGCAATGTGACCACCATCTGATTAATCTAATCACATAAAGTGGTGAATAGGTTGGTCTCCAAACCCTCATTAAACATATGTATGTGATGGGTAATCTTCAGGAATGTTATTATCTTGACACTAGGTGTCAGTTGTGGCTAAAGGTTTTGAGATAATCATAAACATTATTGATGTAGGTTTTATAAAAATTAAGGATTATTAGGAGAATATCCCTAAAATTTTATGATTATGTAAAGATTCACTCTTATACACAAGTTATATGTCTTAATTTTGTAAATAAACATGTGGTGGAATAGTGGTGAGTGAAATGCTTATTTACCTCGAATGGTTAAAATATGATATATGTCTAACTCTAAATTTAAACTCTACTTGAGGTGGATGGGTGGATATAGGATAAGGTAAACAAGTCCAAAAAATATATAAAAAGGAGGGTAGGGTAAGGTATAAAATAAGGGGTCAAATGACTTACTGGAAATTAAACCCTCCAAAGATAACTTATTGTACTAGAACAAACATATGCCATGAAATAATGTCTATTTTGGATTTATTGAAAGCACAAAATGTAGATAAAAACAATAAATAGTCTAAGGAAATAATTATAGCAATTTTTAATGAATATAATCAAAGATATTATTATTAGATTAATTTGCATATCCAATGTCACTAAAAATTTACAAATATGATCTATAATTAAATAATTGAAAAGACTAAAAAAATGTTCAATATTATCTCTACATATAACATACACTTAGCCTATTACATATTTATCAACTAAAATGAAATTACTCAATGAAAAACATAAATTTGGAATAGAGAGAACATTCGCACAAACTCAAAAAATAGTCATAAAATTTCATTGATTCCATTAATTACCAAAATTCTCGTCAAATTTACAATAGGTAAAATACATACCTATATAGCTTTAGCCAAGATCACCTTATCCTTGAAGCTTATCTAAATTTATCAAATCTAAAATAAGACTATATATTAATCTAATCATGCATACTTTGCATGTTTTTACAATGCATATAATTAAAAAGTTTTACTTGAGCTCTTTTGATTGTGTACAAATATTTAAATAAATTCATCAAAAATGAACTCTAGTAATCAGTCACTGAGTATATATGTCACTATTATTAGGGATTACAATGGAACTAGACTGAACTATAGTCAAAATTGGTTGAATATAAATATCAAAATGAATTGAAACTAATTTACACAATTCTTGCATTGATATAGTGAGTGAAGCTTATGAAGGTGTTATTATAGTTGTAACCAAAATTGGTCCTATCTAATCAAATGAAGGAATGGTAGTAGAAGGTAAAGTCACTATCACTAAACATGTTGGAATGTAGACTATTATATATTGAGGAGAAAGAGACATGGTCATTGAAACTTGATCATGTGAAGATGAAGTTCCCACCTAAGTGGTTGACCATACATGTTTCTTTATGCTTCCATATTTAGTCATACACACTATAAAATAAAGTAAAATAGCTTCAAAGTTAATGGTGGGAAGCTTAAACAAAATAGGATCATATTCAATAATGTTTTTCACAAATCCACTAAGGCTCTAAAATAGGTACTCAAGCTTCTATTTCTACCACCATATACATGGAAAAAATTATCAACAAAATTACATGGTCACTACTTCTAAAAACTATGTTCTCAACCTTTGCTTTGAAGCTACTAGAATCAGTCCATAACAATCTATCAAAAAATGGTTTGGTGCTGACTTACCATAATGGCATATGTATGCCATGAATGCACATATATCATATAAACTTAATGGAATTTTATTTATGGATTTTTGAATTCTCAACAAAGTCATGAATCTGCTTGTGCTATTCCTTAAGTTGATTTACCTTACCAGCCACAAAATTATAAGCTAAAGCAATATTTTGAAGTTGAATTAAAATGTGGTGTTGATATTTATTTTGATTAGCTACCTTTTTAATGAAATGTAATTTTCCATCTAAAATATTTACATATTCATAAAATATTACCACATTATTATACTATGGTTATGACTTTCCCCTTAACTATTGAATAAATCATACTATGCAATAAAGGGTTTTAGTTGAACTATGTACATTATCCACTATGTCCTTTAGAATATCTATTTTTCCTTGTGACTCCATTCTTCTACTAGTATCTTGGAGACCATAAAACAAATTATTCACAAATACCCTAGTAACTTCTACCATGGAAATGGGTTCTTCATGAATCTCATCTTCATCCTTAGGTTTATTTCTTATTTTCTTTGTCAATAAGAAGAGTTATTCTTATGTCATAAACTATGAAAGCTTATCACCAATTTTAATTTTCCTTCACCTCACCATATTTTTTTTTGTTTCATAAAAGTATATAATCAATGTAATATCCTTAATTATCACCAAATATTACATAACTAATTTTTTGAATTATATTTTTTGTATTTATGCAGGAGTCACTAGCAATATTTGGGGAGATATATGAGAGGTAGTGGGTAAAGTGATATATGGTGGAGAAATGAGGATATAAAGATATTTATGAATCTTGGAGGTGGCATGAGAATGGAAGGATATGAAAAAGTGGGATAGGGAGTTATGAGTAATGAAGGGGAAGGTGGAATAAGCAACCTCTCCTTAGAAATATTTATTTGAGGAGGTGTCCCAAAAATAAATTTAGTGAGGTTGGGAGATTTTTATACTAAGATAGTTGTTTAGTATATTGGGAGACCCTATGTAATTGAAACACCTAATTGGGTAAGGATATGGGGTTTTAGGATTTGTGTATAAAAAATCTCTTAGGATATTAAATCCTCAAACTATGCACTAATGATTATAGTGCCTACATTAGGTAGGGAAAGAATGGGTTGTGTAGTGGTAAACCCCATTAGACTCTTCATGAATTGACAAATAAATGTATATAAAACATACATAGAGATAGTAATAGGTTATGTTTATCAAATAATCTATATCTTTAGGCAGTGCCATAATATATAAATCCATTAAATCTATGGCATTTGTAAGAACTACTTTTGGAATATGGGAAATAGTGATATGTGTAAATCCCAAGGGAAAAGCTACAAATGTGACAATAGGTGGGATAAGTAAATAATTTGGATTGACCACCATAGTTCCAATTGTCATATATTATTTATTTTCATCTTCATCTACAATAGGATCTTGATCCTTTTATTAATTTCATTCTTGTCTTGTTTCTTGAGTGTGAGGATAACTGTGATTTGAAGTCCCAAAATTTATTTATAAAGACACCTTTTTAAATATGTCCAATGATGCTTATTTATATAGGTTCCCACCATAGCTTATTTATATATATCCTTCTTCTTCAAGATCATTTGATGGTTCCTATATCTCCTCTTGTTGTGTAATGGCAGGGTTTTATAGGGAGGTAGGAAGATACCTTCATATAAAATTTACTACATAAGGGGTCATTATCACTTATAATGGATGAAAAGGGAATTAAATTTTTATTGGATCTGAAGGTGGTAGTACTATAGCTAGTAGAGTGAATGTAACTATGATATTTGGAGGTTGCCCCATGTCTAAAATTTTATTCTTAATTTATTGTGGCCTTGGGACATTTAAAAAAATTCTTACTTTTATATGTTCAGTGATTTATTTTTATATTTGTTCCTTTGATTTATATTTCTGAGCTTATTTATATTTTTTTCCACTCCTATTCTATTATGACTACATCTTAGCTTCATATTGATGAATCATATTAGATCATATGAGCAATCCCCATATACATTTAAGTGTTTATCATTATTACATAAACCTTTGAAACATCCTTGAGGTTAATGAATATTAGGTCATGTTCATACTCATGGTGGCCATAATATTTCCTAAACTACCCATGGAATTTCTATATTTTCTATTTTATTATTTTCTTAGCAGCCCACCATATGTATTTAAATATTCCAAACATGAATGGACCCCTATGTTTTGCAGTATTAGATAATTTATCCTAGTTTTGAAATTATTTCCTTGCAATACTGAGGAGAGTCTTGTGGTACTTGTAAAATATGGCCTTCCTCATATTTTCATCTATAATGTTGGATATATAGTAAGATATCTCTTTACCAGATAATTTATTTGGTATAAGTCTTGGTAGTAATAATGGAGAAAATAATGTGCCCTCAACTCTAATTATAGTGTGATTTAGATATAAATAGTAATCACCAAATTCCCTTAACGACCTTATATTTTACTCCAATAATGTAGGCATATGTTACCCATTTAATTATCTATAAATTATTTGTGCATAGTCCCAATATAAACAAGCTTAATAATCACTCACTCTAATGCATAGGGTGCACACCTCTCACCTAATATTACACACTCTTTACCTAAGGATTATTAAATTCATGTGCATAAATCCCATGCTAGATCATATACTTTCACGTACTAACCACAATGCATTTCATATCTCATACTCCTATGCACTACATAAGTATATTATTTACTCGTTGATTTATGCACTCTTTGTGCTTGTAGCTAAGTGCACCTCACAGTTCCACACCATAGCTCATAGACCCATGCACTTCACTAGACTACCAATTTCATAAGTTTTGTGCTAGCTCACCAACTTCTATGCACTTTATAGCTCATAAACCCATGCACCTCATAGTCCCATGTCAGAGATCATGTTTTCATACACCGCTCTAAATTATTAGATTCCATATCACATCCATATATTGATTCACCTTAGACATGTTATCTAAAGAGTTTACCAAATATCATCCAACCTAGAATATGAATGGATGTAGTCATCTTCTTGGTAACTAACAATCATTGTAACTATTCTTGTATTTTACATGTATAAATATGTAATATACACATTTAGACAAAAGGGTAAATATCCACATAGTCATAACATAGATAACATACTCCATCTAATATTGTATAATACATGCACTATAGCACATTTTACCAGTTCTCCCTATTCTACCATTTAAATTGAATTTTTATTTCCTATAAGTAAAGACTTTTTATCCATTGATTATGTTTAGTTATTTATTTCTAAATTATCTTTGATCATTCACTTTGCACAACTAAAATTGATTCTATTGTACATGTTTTATCATGAGACCCATGATATGGACCATTGGTATGAGAGCTAAAAATATCTAGTTCTTTTTATCCTTTAAAAACATGAGTGCAACTTGAGAAGGAAGGTTTGATAATTGGTTCTATTTTAGAATATCTAAGAGAATGCCATAACAAAATTAATATGGATAATTCCTAGAAGCAACTTGAAGTATCACTTGAGGTAATAAAACTCATTGCTAATGTACTAATATCATAACACACTAAACATTTTTGCCAATTCTATGAGTTGATGATATAACTCAATCTGACACCATTTTCCACACCTCTATATTTTCTCAATAATGGTTTATGAAATAAATCTCATTAAAAGTTATATTAAATCTTGGAATTCCTCTATTTGATGGAAATATTGATTCCAAATAATTACATTCCTTCTTTTACCAATGTTGATAAGACCACCTTCATAATACTGAAGATGTCCATACCAATTATTCACTAGTGGGAGAGCTTCCATGTGCAGTGTGAACAAGAGTGAATTCTAATTGAATCCTAAAATAATTTTATTAAAATACCAAAGGAGTAATAATAACCTTTGTGACACATTAAATATGAATACATGAAGTTCCAACAACTGTACCATCACAAAGATCGGTCTATGGAAGAGTACAACATTTTCCATGACTACTCTCTGTGCCTACATGATGAATTGAGAGAATAATATAAGGTGATAAAGTATATCACTAGACTCTCACCTTATATCCAAATGAAGATGGAATTTTTGAGTTCTGATACTTTGGGGCAAGCATATCGTAACACTAAAAAATATTGAAGCCAAGGAAAAGATGGCATAGTGTATCACCTCTTTATCCAACACAACATGTAAGGCCCAATATTTTAAAAAATAAACATTTTAGCCTTCTATGTAGAAGAAATAACATACTTCTAATAAAGGAGAGAAACACTAGAAGACTACTTACACTTTGAAGGATCATATTCCTTCTTCTTTAGATAAAGTTAAGAAGTCTGATGATATGTGGTGTCATCATCATTGCTCACCCACTCATAATGATTCTAAATATCAAAAGTAGTAATCATTGCTTACACAATATGAATTAGTATCCACACCAATGGAAGACACTAAACTAGATGCATCTTATCTAAGCACCAACAACCTTTAAATTCATGTCTTTGAAGAGCATGAATGCCTCTTCCACACTATTTTTTGGTTCAAGGGTCACCTTATCCACATAATCATCGATAGTGGTACTTAGAATAATATCATCACATAATCCATAGATCAACACCTTGGTATTACCACTAATACACATCATACGCCATACTCTTTAAGGTGATCTAACAGGGGAAGGATAAATAGGTCTAGAGCCAATACACTTTTCAATAAAAATTCAATGTATGAAGGATAAAATAACTTGTGACATCACACCTCTAGAGGTGTGTGACATCTTATTAGAAAGACCATACTTATGCAACCATGAGGCTACATATCCAGTTAAGCTACAAAATTGGACTTTACACATGTAATATCACTTATACAATATATTTAAATCAGTACCCATGACCAAAGTTACCTTAGTCTCTACCAATAAATATGTCAATATTGTATAATATAAGTCTATGTTACTCATGGTCTACCCTAGTACACCTACATAATCAAAATTGAAACACATGGTGGAAGTTAATAGAACTCAAAAATTATTAAAACAATAGCTTAACAAGTTATTGGAACAACAAAGTGAGGTCTTCAATGATCCCAAAGTCCTTCTAAAACACTACATAATAAATCACCACATTAATATGGTTCCTAGATCCCCTCTTTCAAATAGCTCACTCTATCATAGACAAGTTTGGGAGAATGATGAATTTTAGTGATAGATTAAATAAATTCTTTATTATGAAAATATTAGGCATATCCCTTCACCTTTTGGGAGTCTAATAGTACTCACACCTAAGGAATCTGTTAGTTTTTTTGCCTATTATTTCTCACACCCTCCAAGTTTTGTTCTTATTTGAGCTTGTTTGTATAACTTAGTTAATAAATTTTATTCCATAGGATTTTTAATCCCTTATCTCATGTTTCCTATTCTAAGTTACATGTTTGAATATAATTTCATGAGCTAATTAGTTTAGTTTTTAATAAGGTGTCACCTTGTGAGGTTGCAGTTAGTTTCACTACTTGCAAAAGGTTTAGTTCTCTGCAAGGATTTAATGTGGATGTGATATGATGTGTTATATGTTTTAATTACATAAAAATCACCTTCCTTCTATTTTTGGTCTTATAACATCATGCATTGATCAAACACTCAGTCATATCAAGCTCACAGTTAACTTTTTGCTTGTTCCCAACTAATGTCATGGTGTCTTAAGGGTTGAAAGAATTCATAGAGGTTTTTAAAGAGTTAATAAGTGGTTAGATGTATTTTTATTGTATTTTCAATCAAACTATCCCATATAAATAGCACAATAAGGACTATGGTGATAATCAATGTTATATATACACATTGTCAACCATTGAGTGAGCATATAAAAGTGACATGGAGTAAATGTCACATTGGAAAAAATAAAATTTATCTTGTTTCAAGTATTAAAGTGATGTGAAATCCATTTAAGTATTTTAATAGAATATAATTATTGTCTAATGCTCACACACCATGTGCGTTGATAGTGTTTCCATTCATTACCCTATTTGTAACTTCATCGATACCTAAAAGAGGGTAAGAACATTGAAATGGGAGTTTTAAATCTTGCTTTAGGTTATTCAAGGTGGGAAATATGTATTTGGAAACTTTGATAAGGTATGAAAATAGCTGTAGACTTATATTATATGCTCTTTTCCTAAACATACACATCTACCTATATACCTATAAAAGTCCACCTATAATCAACACCATAAAGACATGAAGGAGTCGTATGGATAGTAATGGCATGTTTAAATACCCTTATTAAAGTATTAGGGTTTTATAGATATCATAATAGTCATGTTTGAGGTGATAATCTAGCAAGCAAAGTTTAGAAGCTTTATTCAAATTAGAAATTTGAATTTAGGGACAGTTTCCCTAAAGCTCTAAATAGAGCACTAACCACTTTCGTTGATAGCATATGATAATATTAAAAAGATATTTAATGCATCTAAAAGCTTATATCTTAAATAAATATCATACTATTATAACCTTGAAAAATAAGGGTGGTGAATGATGAGGGGATATAGGTGTTTGAATATCTCCAATATGAACATTTATTCATTATGGGTTTTTAATACAATTTATAGGATTAGAACTTCCAAAGTGCCCTTACACCCTAAGATAGAAATGTAAAAGACTATCACTATGAAAAATGGTTCCAAGTAGAGTAAAAATCACTTTTATGGTCTAAAGGTTACCAATATAAGCTAAATTACTAGTGTTTGGCATAATGGATATACCTATAGGTGTATTTTGGTTCAAAAGATCACCTGTAGTTGATTATAGGTGTTTGTAGTCCATAGTAAAAACCTAAGCATGAAGGCCTAGTGGAAACACAAAAACTTACAATTATAAAATACCTCCAAAGCTCATAAAGTAATAATAGGTCATGTATCATAGATTTTAAGGCTAAATCAACACCTACAAGACCCCTGCATAGTTGACTATGGTGGATAGAGAGCAAAAGAATTGGGATTCTTGATGTTGGCATGGATTGAACAGGTGGAGTATGAATTAAAATTACCTATATTATCTTAAAATGACATTAGAAAGATTAAATAGGGTATTTTATTATTTTTCCAAGCCTAAACTATGTAAATGCACCTACATGTGCCTCTTCCAAACAAGAAACATAATCTGCAGTCCATAACAGTTAGGTGGAGAGGTATGTAATGAGAACTATTTGGTAAGGTTTGTATGGTAAATATATATGGAATCACATTTATCATGATTTTAATTTCCTTTTGAGATCCTCCTAACATGGACATAGAGTTTAGAAAGGCTCCAATAAAGGCAACCTATAGTCAATATATAGGACCCTACACATAGTCAACAATTTCTACATGTTTGTCTTAGGTTTTTAAATATTTGGAGGTGTTAAAGATAAAGAAAGTATTTTAAAATCATTAAAAAGGGTATAAATCACTTGGATAATCCTATTCAATATTTATTTTAACTAGGACAATAGGGAAAGTGTTGTGCAGACTTATTACCCATTTAATGCTAGATTCTTGAGTCTGATTAACATTAATTGTTAACCCAGGGTATGTAGGCTTTTCAAGGATGTCAACACTATATATGCATTATTGATCTATATATTATCTTACTTAATAGTTTCAATACAATTAAATTATAATTAATTCACTAGATAGTTATACTATGAAATTATTATAATGAAAATATAGAAATCCTTCACACTTATGAATCACACATGCATCACACTTTATATAATCAAACTAATAATGAAATCAACTTACACAACGAACTTAAACTAAAGAAGGTAAGGATCTTCACTACAATTCCTTTTAAGGGGACCTTTACTTGATCATAATTTAAATCTAATCCTTCTCTAAAATACTTACAAAATCTTATTACAGAATCAACCTTCTCATTACTCAGATCTGTAGTAATTAAATATTGCTACAAAGTATTAAAATATTCAAAATGCAATGACTTGTACATTTATATTACTCTATTATTATCTATTCAACCCTTAATCTAATCTAGGTTATGCCATTAAATACATAAGGTAGTTTTATTAGCTTTAACCAAAAACACTAAACTAAGAAAGGTACAAATACTTTGGGAACTACCTCAGTTAACCTTTAGGTGGTTAGTAACTGAACTTACTTGTTTTAGGCCTGATTGGGTTAAGGAAAATATATATTGTTTTTTTGTTTTACTTATTTCCTTAAGAGATAATCACATTTGATCACAATAATAGTTCTTAAGATAGATAGATGTGTCCTTTAGAGCTAATCACATCTAATCATAATAATAGTTATACTCTACATAGTGGTTGTGGGCAACCTACAAGTGGAAATTGATAGTTTCTATGGGAAACCTATAGGTGTAAGCTAGAAGATGATATAGGCACCCTACAAGTGGAAGTTAATAGTTGTTATGGAAATCCTATGCGTGGAATCTAGTAGTTATTATGTGCAACCTATAGGTAGGAGTTAGAATTTGTTGTGGGAAACTTGTAGGAAAAAAACACTTTTGTTGTGGGCTCCTCTATAAGTGCTATGCCCAAAGAAGATTCTTATAGTCTTATGTTACCCTTCAGTTTTTTTAAATAAGTTTACACAAGTATAATCTAATCAAATAAAAATCATCATTAATTTATAACACACACACACACACACACACACACACACACACACACACACACACACACACACACACACACACACACACATAAATGCCAATATAAAATCATAAATTTATTCATTCATTTTCATGATTCATGGATGGTTATGGGTATTTACATAGAAAAATATATATATTAGGTATGGATGAGGCTATTAAATAAAGCAATTGGTGGCATCATCACACCCCCTACTTAACCTCTTGATCAACCTCAAGAAAGCCTTAAATTCATTTTGAAACAAATTTTTTTTGAAATGTAGGGGCTCTATACAACCCATCCCTTGAAAGATATAAAAACCTTTAGCATCATAATGTTCTTCAATATTTTATTCTTTGCCTCTCATTAATTAGGACCTCTCCCTCCTAGTCAGAAATTGGGAACCAAAACATAGGTGGTTGAAACACCAACCCCAAACACTTTATATTTTTACTCTTGAAAAGCTCAATATACATGTATACCCTATTTATGGCCTCCCTAAGGTTTTGAGTGGAATAAGTTTCCTTTATTTTCAAAGCATCATAGAGTTTTACCCATCTGTGAGAACAAAAAAAAAAAAAAAAATCCATCTCCCTCCATAAGACTCAAGTAGCGAATCTAAACCTCTACTTGTTTCCTTAGGACCTATTATTATAGATTACTTGAGTTCATGAAGGAGATCCATTCTTCTATTATAACTTATAGATTACTTGATTCACCCCTAATCATTAGGGTAGCTTCTTTTTATTTTTCTTGATACTCCACGTATTTCTTTCTTCCTATTTAATTAAGGACATATGAAGTAAATGCATTCAATTGGATATCCCCAAAATATATATTTGGATTCCAATTTGTATCATGGGGTAAAACATACTAGTGTATGTAAAACTCACTCAACTATGCTTGGAGATTAGGGTCAACATGTCTATAGACTTCAAAGAAAGATTTAGGGTTATCTTTATTTTCAAATAATTGATCGTAGTTTTAGCCTTTTTTAGGCTTGTATTTTAAGTCATCTTGTTACTCTCTTGTTTCAACATATACCTTAAATATTTATACCAACTCCTTATGGTAAGTTTCATCATCACTAAATTTTTATTTAAGAAAATTTGGGAGGTCATGAGTTTGTACTAGCATAGCAGCTAAAAGATTCACATCAATTACTTCCTCTATTGTAGGTATTTTTTAAATGGACAATGGAGGAAAAATCTATTGTAAAAAGGTACCAAAGCAAGAGAAATATATTCTATAGGTACCTTTGAGGGTAAACTAATGCTATTTATAGGCAAGGTAGATGAAGTTGTTATAGGTTCCTTTAAGGAAGTTACTATAGGTTCCTCTAATAACCTTTGTTTTTCCATAGATGGTTTTATAAATTTTGTTTCCACTAGAAGTGTTTTCAGGCCTCTCTTACCTTTCAACTATGTTATCTCATTCCTTAGTCTATATATTTCTTTAATGGCTTGTTCTAAGGTTTGAAAATTCTAGTCATGAGAAACTACCTCTTATTCTACTTATTCTATAGTATTTGCTTCAATCAATTCTTCTTATTCTATAGGTTGATCTATCATTCTCAGCTCTTCTTATATGCACCCAATGTGTTTGAGGAGATCCATGTATTCCTTAGTGATTCTGAGTGGCTTAGGTGACTATACTTCTTCTTCTTTAGTAGATTCTTCTTCAGTAGACCATTTTGAAATCTTGAACCCATCATAGGTCTTTCAAATCCTAGGAGCTTTCTTTTCCTTTTCATCCTCACTAATGTCTATGGGTGAGGAGGCTAGATTTTTCTTCTATTTATTAATTTTATGAGATCTCTTAGGAGGATGTCTCCTTCTTATTGATATAGAGGGTTTCTTTTCTTCAGTTTTCTTTTTCATTTTAAGAGCGGTGGCTATTAGAACTTATTCTTCATGTCCAGTAGTCTATGAAATAACTTACTCTTCCCTTAAAGGATACATGGTGGAAAAATAAATCCTTGGTGAAGAGAAAGTTAAAATAGTGGGAGAAGGAATATTTTTCCTATTCTATGTGGGTGTATTTTCCTCCTCTATGTTAGAAGGAGTTAGGACTAGTTTCCTTCTTCTGCCCATAGTTATTTCATATGAACCTTTAGTGGATATGGGTTGTCCAATAGCACTAGTGCTCAAGTACTTTCTTGTGTAGTCTATTGGGCCTACTATTTAGGAGATTCTTCCTCATTATTTACCTCTTCTTATTGAGGTTCACTAGTCTCTAGGGTTAGAAATTGTTCCCAGCTAAGGTCAAGTCTAATAGTGTTTATTCCATGTTTAGTTATCAACCATATCAGGCAATAATGGGAAAATCCTTTCGTAACCCCCTTCTAGTATTCTTTGGACATCTTTTTTAGAATGTTTCATAGGTGATTTTTAACATTAATGGTCTTATCATGCGTTAAGGGATTCAAAAACTTAAACTAGAGAGTATAAATTAGAGAGTACCTTCATTTATAGGTCATATATTTGATGATGTATGAGGCTACTTCCGTCGAGGCTATAGGTAGTTTGAGTCTCTCCAAACCACATTTCTTCAACACTAGCCTTTCATCTCCCTAATAGAACTGCTATTTGACTTCTTGACCAATTGGTTTGTCCTCCCAATTTTCTCTTATACTTGGTAGCCCAGCTGCCTAGCTTAATAGTTCTTCAGTGATAAGAAATTTAATGCCATGTACAATAGCTTGATATTTTGTAAAGGACCCTAAAAATTCCTTGGCAAGGGGTTCTGATAAATTCTATAATTTCTCAAAATAAGTGGTCCATCAAACTAATTTGAAGATATCCCAACTAGTTGGGTCTCCTTGAAGTTTCTTGTGATCTATGGGTTCCTATCTCACAAATGATCTTCCTATTTTGGTTAGGTTTAGCTTTCTGACAAGCCTTTCAGTTGATAATTATCAACACACTCAATTTATTTTTTATATTTTACCTATATTAAAGTATGCTTTTTTAATAATGGTATTTTTTGGTTGTAGGTTACAATTAATGTCATGCTTTGGTTTTGTTTGAATGGGTTATACTCACAAGTGAAAATAATAAAAGTGATTATTTTCCCTATTGCTTGTATGGTTTCATCATGGGTGTTCAATCTATACATATAGACTATCTAAGCGTGCATGGAATTGATTTCTCATAGCATTATCTCCCTTCCACATGAGGTGTCACTTGTCCCCAAGTGACATGGAATGAGTAAGATGGAAAGAAAGAGGATGGGGTCATGATGAGGGTATGAGTGTGAGTGTATACAAAACTTAATGAGTGACTTATTAATGATTAAATATGATTTTCAATATAATAAATTATATATTAAGAATAAAAAAATTCTTTTCTATGACCAAAAGATATGCCATACCTTTTTAACAGTTTTCCTAAGGTTACACTGAGGAAAGTTACATGTGAGTGTTTTATAGAATGCAATTATTATATTGGTAGTTATAACTAGACTGAAGTGGGCCCTTTGATTAATCATGAGATCAAAAGATTTTAACCTTCCATGATTCCCTCAATAAACTACATGAAATCATGATAGTCTACATGGAATTGGAGAAGGGGTCTTATAGTGGGATGATAGATTATTGCCCTCCTACCATAAGGTGGTCACTATGGATATTTGTGTTATCCAAGTTAGGTTTTGTATGAACATAAAAAAAGGTGTATGAGGGCTTTAATGCTTTTTGATCTTCCTCTACATGAGCTTGTTGATGATTTGTCTTTTCTCTATCTTACTCCCTGTGGATTCTATGTTTAGTGAAATTTTCCTTTAGCAATCAACATGGTTTTAAAATTTGGGATTTGTGCTCTAAAAAAATCCTATATCTCACTATTTGACATAGTGACATCATCTCCATAAAGTGAGCAAAATTTGAAAGTGGTTCAAGTGTGTCCTTGTAGCCATAAATTCTATAATGTCACACTCCAAATGGATATTGGAAGTGTATGCCCTTGTTTCCTCTCTTACCTTACTATTCAAGGGTATTCCTTATCAATGTTTTGAATTTTCTACCCTAATCCTCCTTCACTTCTCCTTTAGCTTTTTTGGTGTCTTCCAAGTAATGATGAAAATATTGTAGCCAAAGCCATAGCTTAGAGTTTGTGAAGAACTAACCTGTATGCACTAGAGACTTGGATATAGGTTTTAGGGAGTACCTATAATAACTATAGGTGGAGCCCATAGAAACTACAAAGTTGTGTCCAACTATGGTGAAGGTGCCCATAGTAGTTAGAGAATAGCCAATAGTAATTAAAGGAATACCTTCATTGACAAAGGTACTTATAGCTATGGTGAGGGATATGCCTACAATAGCTACAAAATAGCCAAAAATAGAGGAAGATGAATAGTTTTGCTTAGAATGATTGTTGATTTTCATTTTTGGTTTCTACCCTTAAATAACTAGTAAGCTAGTTTTCTATTTAGGCTCATTTTATAGTTCTAGGTAGCCAATAGGTTAGTTTTTTACCCAAAAAATACCAACAATTTCCAAAAGGGTTTTCATTATTGGTTTTTTTACTCTAACTGGTACCTGTAATAGAATATTTATTCTAAGTCCTTGCCAAATCAGCTATGAGGGTGACTAGTCAAGGACCATGTGAAGGTCTCATCCTTCATAGCAGAGGAGGGGAGATATATCTTCTTATCCTTCTTCATCTATGTGTTGGTTACTTCTCCCTTTATCTATGGAGACATGATGATGATCCAATACATTGTTATATTCATTTTATAATTGCATGTGTATGTGTTTAGTAAACTCCTCTTGAGTGAGTGACCTTTTGTATAAATTTAGTCTATGGACATTGGCTAGTAGATGGAATCTTATCAGATCAATGGTTTGGAGTTGCACTACTCCATTATCATAAAAATGCTCAATATTAAATGGACCAAGCCATCTAGTCTAGATTTTTCCCTTGTGATCCTTGTAGTTCGAGTTAAAAAGAAGGGCCTAATCTCATGCATTGACTGACGTAGTCTTAGTGTACTTATCATGCCATCAAATCCATTTTTCTATACAATTTTTATGTTTTGTAATTCCTATTATTTATATTCATATAAGGCATTCAGTTAAATAAGCCTTTCTTTCTATGCTTTAGATATATCCATATCAAGTTCTAGTGTTGTTTGTAAGGTCTTGTGATCAAATTCAATTGGCAAGATATGTTTATTTCCATAGGCCAATTCATATAAGGTGAAGCCTATAATTGTCTTTCATATGATTCTATAAACCCAAACATCTTTAGGAAGTCTATCCTCTCGGTACATACTAATAGTCTTAGTCAAAATATTTTCTAATTCCTTTTTGGTGACTTCCACCTGTCTATTATAATTTAGATGATATGGAGTTGATTTATCATGCCTAATATCATATTATTAGACCAAGGTAGTAATTAAACTAACAGTGAATTGGGGTCCTTGATTAGTGGCTATTTCTCATGGCACACCATATCTTTTAAATATTTATTCATAGAGGAAAGTTTCCACCTTCTCATCCTTATCATATATAAGATTTTTTACTTCTACCCATTTAGTGACATATTCAATACATACAAGGACATATTCTTTATTGTTGGATTTTGGATCACAAGGTCCTAAAAAGTCTAGGCCCCATTTTTCAAATGGTTCAAGCACCATTTGAGGTTGCAAACCCATATTATTTGAATGTGTAGGTCTCGCCATCTATCACAATGAGTATTATACCTTATTACATCTTTATGGATTGAGGGATAATAATATCCTATATTCAATATTTTTATCATTGTATGCTTGGATACAAAGTACCCTCCACAAGGTTCATCATGGTAGAATTTGAGGATATCTATAACTTCATCTTCTCTGAGACATCTTTTGATGATGAAGTCAGACTCAATATAGAAAAGGAATCTAGATAGCTATTAATACCTACCATTTTTTTAATCAAATCTCTTTTTTGTTTAGGAAGTGTTATGTAACACTATTATAAGGTATTTAGTAATATCAACATATCAAGGTGTGGTAAGGGTGAGTAAGAATATGTGCTCATCTAGAAATGAGTCATCCACTATGGTATCTTCTTAAGGGGATTGTAGTCATGATAAGAAGTTAGCCATGACATTATTATTACCAAGCTTATCTACAATAGTTATATCAAATTATTGTAATAAGAGAATCCATCTTATCACTCTAACCAAGATAGCTAGTTTGCTCATAAGGTACCTAATGGTTGCATGGTCTATATGAACAAAGACTTGATACCTTATTATGTAATAATGGAAATTATTGATAGCATAGACTACTATCAATAACACTTTTTCAGTGACTGTGTAATTTAATTATGTTTCATGTACGTTCTTACTTAAAATATGTATGACATAATTGAGTGATTCCTATTTTTGGTCTATCACAGCTCCTAGGGCAAAATCTAAAGCATCTATGTGAATATAGAAGAGAAGCTTCCAATCTATACCATACAGAATAAGAGTTTTGGTCAATAATTTATTCAATTGTTTGAAGGCTATATCACAAGTAGTAGTCCATATGAATTTATCATCTTTAGTCAAGATAGTGAACAATGGTGTTGCTACTTTGCTAAAATTGTTGATAAATCTCCTGTAGTAACCAACATGTCCTAAAAAACTATTGACATCTTTATATTTGTGAGGAATATGAAGGTTTTTTATGATACTAATTTTTATAAGATCAACATTAATTCCTTTAGTAGATACATGGTGGCCTAAGACAATGCCTTATATCATAATCATGTAGCATTTATTGTGACTTAAATACAAATAGTGCTCCTAATAGTGTTGTAGTACTTTCTCTAGGTTATTCAAGCACTCATAAAATGTTTCTTTATAAATATTAAAATCATCCATATAGATTTATACACATTCATTGACCATATCTACAAAGATACTCAGGACAACCCTCTCGAATATTGTAGGAGCTTTACATAGCCTAAAAGGTAATATAGTATAAGGATAAGTACCCTAAGGATAATTCAAGGTGATCTTATCCTAGTCCTCAAGAGTAATTATAATTTGGTTAAAACCATTGAATCCATCCACAAAGGCAAAATATTTCTTTCATGCTAGTGTGTCCAATACCTAATCAATGAAGGGTAGAGGAGAGTGATCCTTTCTATATATTGTATTAAGTTCCCTTTAATCTATGCATACATGCCATTATCCATTTTTATTTAGTATAATTACCAATGGTGAAACCCATTCACTATTTGAAATGAGATATATAAATCTAACGGTTAAGATTTTATACAATTCCACTTTGACTATTTCTCCAAGATCTAGATTCATCCTACATTATGGCTTTCTGATTGATTAGAACTCTTCTTTGATATAAATATGATGTTTGTATGTTTCTAGGCTATTTATTTGTATATCCTCATAATTCCATGAAAAATCACTTTGATTTTCATGCAACATGTTGACTAAGTGATTTTCCTCATTTGACTCCAACTTGATATTAATAAGCAATGCTTTTTCTAGAGATATTTAAATTTTATGTGAGATTGATTTCATCATTTCTATATTACTAATGTATTGGGTTTGGTTATGGATATGAGGCAACATTTGGTGGAATATTTCATGTACATATGCATTAGAATTATCTTCTTCCCAGAGGTTGGAAAATGGATACTCAACACATTAAAGGTGGTTGAGATCTATACAATGAGTTTGGTAATTATTTTGAAGAACATTAGAGAGAATTGTATCTTCTTCCTAATCAGTCAAGGTGCATGCATGGTCTATGGTGAATACATGAATCAAGTGAGGTTGGTTTGCCTCATGTTCTTTAACCCAGAATGTATAATCTGGTACCAAGGCCAACTATGCTAGAGGATAAAGGACCAACTTCTTAGTGTGGTTGACATTGGATATCAACATGTTATGTGATTTGTAGTTGATGAAGGCATCAAATATGGCAAGCTAAGGTCATCCTAAGATAAGAGGTTATCCACCCAAATTATACTTTGGTTGCAACACAATGAAATCTGTAGGATACTCCCAAGAATATATAGTAATGACAAGATCTTCAATGAATTCTGCTCAGACTATAGACCTATCAATCATTTGTAGCATTGTATATGTCAGACAAATATTATTAAAGTATAGTTTGTTCATGGCTTTAGTTTTCATTATATTTATTAAAACTCCTAGGTTTATCAATGTATTAGGTAGTTGTTGATCATGGATCTAGACTATTACTACTGGGCATCGTAGATCTGAATATTTCTTTGGAAGAGTGTTTCCCAGCATAATGTCTACCATCTGGCCAATTACATGCATTGTATGAGGATCCTTCTTATTCTTTCTAGGTTTATGTAGACATAAGTATCTAATAGCTTTAGAATATATGGGAAAATATTTAATGGGCTAGAAGAGAGGAATTTTAACATAGATATTCTTGAGTTGTCCAATCAAATCAAATTCACACTTAATTGCAGGGTGCTAAAGGCTAAGATGTTCTAGAAATGGTGGGGCTATTTTATTAATAGCTTTATTTGCTAATTTAAAGAGTTCTTGTGGTGGTGAAGGTGGGTTAACATGATATTTTAGAGTTTTCTAATTTGAATCCATTATTATGGGTGGGGTTGAGGGTGGTACAACTTTCCTTTAATGCAAGTGAACTTAATGGATGTTCACTGCATATGTTAGATATTGAATAGGTTCAGTACCGGATGTCAGTTACATCGACTTATTTTCAATATTTTACATGGGTTAGGTAGGGATATGTTTAGGCTTGGGTGTACCTTATGTATTGGGTATAAGAGTAGGAGGTTGTTGTTATTATTGTGGATGGAATCCTCCATGATGGTTTTCATAGGGATAATTGGGTTTCCAAGGTTTATGCCATTGGTCTTTGAAGAGTGGGCCTTGTGGTGGTTGCCAAGCTTGTATCCAAGGTGGAGATATATGTTTTGGAGGCTGAAAAGAGGTGGTGGGGTAGTTTGTCTAAGGTGGCTACCAACTATAATTAAGAGGTGGGATGTTCATACATTGACTAGTCTAATTGGGAGTAGTATTTGAAAATTATGAATTAAAGGAGGTAGAATTTATAAAAAGTGGATTTTGTCTGATACCTAGATAATATGGTCATTGAATACATGGATTTATTTGTGAAACATATAAAATATAGTCTCCATATCCTCATAAAACATGTATCTCTACTATTTTTGGTTCTTTAATTTTAATGTTAGCTACTTTAGCCCAAACCTCATGACACCTATAATCTGTCTTCTTACAATCTAGATAATAGATGGTCAAAGCTTGATCTAAGGCTACTTGATTTTTCCTTGAGTGTAGGATATCCAATTGGATGGACTTATGACTAATTATATCCTATTTCATGTATTGTAATAGGTTACTAACTTTAAATTTTGAAAGGCCACTTACAGCTGCCAGTGGAAGCTTGTTACCCCTAACTTTGTTTATGGTAGACCTAGAATAATTTTTGCTCAACTCCTTGATGTTTATGAATGGTAGTGGGAGATATCTCCCCAACTCATTAGGTCTAAGGATTCCATAAAATATTCTCTGAATCCTTTTATGAAGATGACTTTTAGAGGCTCTTCTCCTAGTGCACTTTGCTTTAATTTTTGTACACTGAACATGAACCATTCAACATAGTATTCCAAAGATTTGTCCCCTTGAGTCATCCTGAAGATGTCATTTATTATATAATTTATTCTTTGTCCATATTCCTGATACTTAGCTATAAATTATTTTTCATGTCCTCCCAAGTATGAAATGAATTACTACATAGTCTCATGAACTAGCGAAGCATTGAGTCTTTGAGGGTGGATGGAAAAAGTTTCATTTTCTATTTATCCTTCCTATAGTCATAGATTCTATAGAGGATATCAAATTCAAACAAAAATGTGTTTAGGTCTTCTAAAAATGTACCTCTAAAATTGTGCAAGGTTAAGGATGGGATATTTTTCATTTGTGTTATGTTCATCACATTTGGAATAGGAAATTCAAAAGTAACTATGTCTGGAGTCTTTTTGTCATCCACAGAGTCTCCTTATCCATTCATGATGGATTTTATTATGATATGGATACCAAAGATACTTAGGATCATGTCTTAAAATTTTGTATCATTCCCTTCATCAGCATGATAGTAAATATTTATCTTTTGATCTATAGTCATTTTACCAGATGAAAAGTTTGAAGACTCTCCTAAGCATTCTTTGATTTTCTTAAAAAAAACCTTGTTAGAATGTTGATCTGATGTTACTTTTTGGATTTTTTGGTTCATGAAGCTATTCTCCTTCATTTTTCTTTACTAACTCAGCTAATACTTCATTTATGTTTCTTTTTTCAAAACTAATAATAATTCTTCTACAAGATGCTTCCTTCAGTTTGTAGCATTTCCTTCTTCAAGATCACTCCAAATTATGTTATATTTTTCAATAATATTCTAAGTTGCTATAGGTATTTGTGGTTATTTCCTGGTAGCAACTTTTGGCTTGTTTGGTAGGAATCTCCCTCAAGAATCTCTTTCTCTCTGCATAAACATTATGCCACTCCTTTAGCTATCATATCCCTTCCTACACTAGGTTAGTGTGTTTTTAATGTGTTTTAGAGGGTTGTTCAGAATAATAAAAAAATAAAATGTAAAGAAATAAAGGAGTGTGGAAATTAAAATGACTAGAATTAAAATTTTTATTCTATAAAGTAGTAAAGTTATCTACTAAAAGAAAGAAAATTACTCTAGAAAGTAGGAAAATGAAAGGCACACTTTGAAGAAAGTAAATCACTCTTACAAGAAAATAAATTCTAAAAAAATCCATTAACTAAGTAAATCATAAGATTTTAAAGAGGCATTCAAATTTATGCACCATCAAAATCTAGGAACTTAGACATCTAACATGAGACACTATAGTGCCCTCACTCGACTTGCCCAAGTAGGTAAGACAGTGCACTAAAAATGTTATGCACCATCAACATCTAGGAACTTAGAAATCTAGCATAATACATTGTAGTACCCTCACTTTACTTATTTGACTAGGTAGGATAATACATTAATCATTCTTGAAAATCAATAATTGATCTAGAAAGCAATTGTTGACACCCTCCTTAACAATAATGCCAAAATATTTCATAGACTTATTATCTAGTTAATAATATATTTTTGAGTTTGATTAACATTAATTGTCAACCCAGGGTATGTAGGATTTTCAAGGATGTTAGTACTATATATGCATTATTGATCCATATATTATTTTACTTACTAGTTGTACTACAATGAATTTATAATGAATTCACCAAATAGTTATACTATGAAATTATTATAATATAAATACACAAATACTTCACACTTATGAATCATGCATGCATCACACTTTATATAATTAAACTAATAATGAAATCAACTCACACAACACACTTAAACTAAAGATGGTCAGGATCTTCACTGCAACTCATTCTGAGGGGGCCCTTCCTCATTCAGAACTAAGTTCTGATCTTTCTTTGAGAGACTTACAAAAGCTTCTTATATAATCAACCTTATCACTACTTAGATATTTAAAAATTAAATATTTTTAAAAATTATTACAATATTTAGAATATAATGACTTCTACAATTATACTAACCTATTATTATCTATTCAACCCTTAATCTAATGTAGATTCTACCATTAAATCCATAATGTATTTTTATTAGATTTAAACAAAAACACTAAACTAAGAAAGGTACAAATACTTTGGGAACTAACCCAATCAACCTTCAGGTGGTTAGTAACTTAAGTTACTTATTTTAGGCCTGACTGGGTTAAAGACAATATATACTATTTTATTATTTTACTTCTTTTTATCTCCTTTCCATTATCCTTGTCTTACTCATCTTTGGTAGCACATCCAAGATTTTTTTCATATGAGGAGTCTATACAATAGCTATTAAGGATATTATTCAATCATCCACTTGGTTCCTAAGATAGTTAGATGTGTCCTTAAGAGCTAATCACAATAATAGTTCTACTTTGCATAGTGGTTGTAGGCAACCTATAGGTGAAAACTAGTAGTTGTTATGGGTAACCTACAGGTGGAAGCCAATAATTGCTATGGGCACCCTACAAGTGTAATCTAGTAGTTGTTATGATCACCCTATAGGTAAAAACTAGTAGTTGTTACGGGCACGCTATAAGTGAAATCCAATAGTTACTATGGGCAACCTGTAGGTATAATATAGTATTAATGATGGGCAAGATCTAGGTGAAAACCCATTTTTATATGGGCTCCTCTATAAGTGTTGTGCCTAAATGAGATTCTCACAGTCTTATGTTACCCTTCAAATGTTTGTTAAATAAGGTTACACAAGTATAATCTAGACAAATAAAAAGCATCATTAATTCATAACATAATACACACATAAAATCATAAATTCATTCATTAATTTGGATGAGTCATGGATGTTTATGGGTATTTACATATAAAAATATATATAATAGATATGGATGAGCTTATAAAATAAAGCAATTGGTGGCATCAGTAGGAAGTACCCTCTATTTTGTCTCAGATAGAGAGTACTCCCCTATGATGCAAACCTGTAGGATTTGGAGAAAAGGGATGATAAAGAGGGATAGAGACTATTAGAAACTTTCATGGATATTTTTAAAGTTATTTCATACATGGACAAACATATAAAACCATTCATAGAGGTGAGAAATTCAATAGAGTGTCCTAGACCTTCAAGGATGTAGACAAGCCTATTAGGCATAGTTTAGGCCTAAAGCCCAAGTAGGGGATTAGTATAACTTATATAATTAAGTGATAATTATAACACTTTGACACATGTTCATATAGGATTATAATATGTGTTTGAATTGTGGAATGTAAGGCAAACCATAAGAAATCCATTTTTGGCCTTAAAACCACATTAGGCCTATGGAAAATGAGGAACAAATATCAATAAGGTAACTTAGAGAGATAATATCTACTTGAATACTTTTCATGGGACCTCAAGGAGTTTTTAAAATTTTATATATCACTTTATGTGATTGGTTTATCACTCCAACATCATATCTTTATAAATAATCTTTAATGGTGGAAATGGCCTAAAACCCTCAAAAACCTTTGATAAGGACCTGATTAATAAAATGAGTATGGAGAGATATCCAAATGGAAAGGAATTAAAATTAAAGAAATTAAATTTTGGAGATAACTATCCAAATCTCCTTCACTTCAACTTGAGATGTTCTTTTCTTGTACGAATAGGGGAAATGAGGCTTTTTTAACTTTTTTTGGTGTTGTGTACGTACAGAAAGGTTTCAAGAGGTGAAATAAAATTTGGGAGAAATTTTTGGACTTATAATAACTCAAAATTTCCATTTATTTAAGCATAAAATCTCCTAAATTATTCTATAAGTACTCTCACTTTAGCTAGTCAAAATTGCCATAGTGAACAAGCTAGTGAGAAGGTTAAATTTATTAGTTGGAGGCCGTTAAAGGTGTAACCAAGGAATATAAGTATATTTTAGATATTTTAATCTTTCATTCACTCATTTTTATGTTTTTTCATTGAAAAATAAATCCAACATTAAGGCCAAGTGTGAGGGGTGAGTGAAAGAGTAGTTATTTAGACTTAGGTAGTGGTAACTCATGTGTAGAATAATAAATATGACTATGGATGAAATAAATTCATGGTGGAACATGTATAAAATGAATAATACTTATTTAAATCATCACTTATATCCATATTTAGTTGTAGGATATTCCAAAATGGCCAAATGATGAAGGCAATTTTCTAAGCAAACAATGAGGAGTCCTACACATTTTAGGAGTTTCATGCATTTGAGGGCCATTTTCACATAATAAATTGAATGGTCTATCTTAAAATTCATTATATTTCCTTTTTAACTCCTTTTATTATAATTACACATGTCCTAGTGAATCTTTAACTTCTCTCTTGTCTCTCCAATTCTATAAGTCAAAGCCATTTTGGGTCTTGTAAACTAATACCACACCATGTATGATAAATTCTTGATGGAATGCCATTGTATTTTTATTTTGAACTTTAATTCAAGTATAGTTTTGAGTTCGTTAACATTTTTCCAAGTGTGTAAAGTGATGTATGGTGATGCAAAGTTATAATCATCTATCCTTTCTTCTCCTTATCCTCTGATGTTTATGCAAGAGTTACTATTATAATAGGTCACATAGAGTGTAATAAAGTTTGTAAGGATCCTTTAAAGTGTTTAATTATTATTATAGTGTGAAAGATACAATATAGTTCATTTACCTTGTGTTTTTTTATGTACATCACCTCTATATTAAAACACTCATGCTAGAATCCCTTAGGACTTTCAAGCTAGTTCATATGCCTTATTTCATTATGATATAAGTATGATTGTATTATGAAAATAATATTGGTGTATCAACCCATTATATTAGGCTAATTTCATTTAATTTATAACTCTTTTTCCCTTAAACAACTAGCTAGTTTAGGTGATAAGCATTTCAAGATACATTCAGGGAGCTAGCCCTTAAATCTAGAGGCTTACTTCCACCATATGAACAACCACATACCTATAATTATTCCCATGTTTCCAAAATATATAAGATGCTTGAACACCCTCTTCTAGGTTTCAATATTTGGTGACAATAGTTCTAGCATGCTTGATGGGACACATTATCTTTGAGACAACTTATCAAGGTGAATGATGGTCTTGACATCAATAACTATAAATTGGTGTGATACTCATCATTTGGAAACTAAATTAAGGGTAAAATCTAGTTCAAATCCTTTTTTTTTTCAAAAAATTATTCTCATAATTCATGGTTCTTACTAGGTTGTCATCTAGTAGAGTGTTCAACCTCATTAATCCACCTATTCACCTTGAACTTCCTCTTGAATTTTAATACCATCATCCTACTATGACCTTCAAAGACCAAGAAAATTTTAGTAGCCAAGGAAGTGAAGAGGTGGAATAAAATGTATATATTTAATAAAAAATGTATATTCTTCATGCCTTCCCTACCTTTAATACCAAAAATCTAATTCATGTTCAAGAATATGATTCCATTCCCCCTAATGACATGAAGGGTATGCCCACATTCAATGGTGAGAGTCATGTTACACCTAGTGAACATATCAAGGATATATCAAATTTTTGTGTTTTCATAATGTAACTCAAGAGAATATTGTCATTATAATCACTATCATTTCCATTATAGTTAAATCTCTTAATTAGTATAGGAATTTATATGGTGGATGCATCACACCATGAGATGACTTTGGAGTGTTGCTAACTCCAAGTTTTGAAAATGAAAGTGACCATACCTCTCTCATACATCATATCAATGTGATCAAAAGATGCCCTAATTAAATAATTCATTAATTAAATGAGATGTTTTAAAATACTTGGTATATATTGCCTCCTCCCATGAGGCCACCTACTAGTTTTGTCTTCCCTGCCTACTTGAGAGCCAATGGTACTAAAATTACTATCGTGCTTCAATCCATGGGTGGTTCCATTATTCATAAATTATATGAAATTTCCATAAAAGTTGAAAATGGTCTCAATAAATCTATAAGGTTTCATCCTAAGGTGTGTATGAATTTACCACCCAATACTTCTTCTGATACTCCAAGTGTCACCCAAGTTCCCAATGCCAATTCTAAGCCTAGATCTACTCCTAAAAATGTAGATGTAACTGATCCATATGCAATAATTCAAGCCTTAGATTCTGAGATTAAGAGATAATGAAAAAAGGTGCCTATCAAAATACTTACTCTTATAAACAATAATATGGTCAAAAATATGAAAGAGGAATATGTCAAAGGCAACCTAACTTCAACAAGCCTGCCAATGTATACAATCCCAAATCTACCACCAATGCAAGGGACATGGTACTTGTGCATAGTAACTTGGTGTAAGGAAAAGATTTAAAATAAGTCAATTATATGGATAATAATTATAATGGATATAAATTCCTAGTTTCTCAAGGAGGAGTTACTCATATCCTATCAGCTGAAGATGAGGTCATGATGCAAGCAAATGAGAGTTGGTAGCCTTATGGAGAAAGAGTCACCAACTTCTTAGTGGAATAAAATTTTGTAATAAATCAAGTAACATATATTAAAAAAAATAAAAGTTCCAAGAGGAAGGCTCTAAGATATGATAATAACATGGCTACATGTTCATCTAGTCTCCATCTAAAGTAACAAGACATCGCTACAAGCAAGGCAGTCTAAAACACACCTACACTCTTTCCAAATCAAAACATTTGAAATTATATTCAAGGTGTCTTAATTAATAAGTTAAAAGAAATTATTTGACTCTAAAATATAAAGATAGGGTGAGTAGTACTTCCCTAACATAGTGGATTATTTGAAAAGTGCCAAAGTATCTATTTATTTATGGGATGTTCTTCATGTGTCTAGCCAAAAAGAGCTTTTAAAAATGTAGTTGTCCATTATTTATACTAGATCATAAACTTTAAATCAAACTTATAATAATTTTTTTCCTTAAAATTACATTATTACCATCATTGAACCATCTACTAAAGCTGAGAAACCTACACCATTTTGTGCCTCTCATAGTGGGTGACAAATTGGTCTACAATTGCATAGTTAATAGTGGAACTTCTACTTCAGTATGCCCATGGTTGTATTTGATAATTTTGACCTAATATATGAACCTCAAAATAAAGGATTTATTCAAATATATGGTATACCTATTACAATAATAGTACTAATCATAAACTTTAAGTTTTTCTTTTATGATTGTCCTAGTTTTCCTATCCTTCAGGATAGCTATTGTTGACCTCCTAGTTCACTTTGTAATCTACCTTTCAAGAGACTTTACAACCAATATAGGTGGATACCTATAAACTAATTGGTCCTTATTTGCCTTTAGTACAAGGTATGGAATGAAGGTGACCATTAGAACTCAACCTCTTGTAAGGTTTCATATTGCACCCTACATTGAAACAAGTTCTAATCTGAATTATGTTGGATGATGGAGATTCTAAAATTGAGGGAATTTCTAATCTAATCTTAGATGAGTATGGTGTAGATACATATGAGCATGATATTTATACATAATTTGAGAAAACTGACCTTGGTACTTATATAATGCATGAAGAGCCATTTGAAACCATTAATGTAAGTGTCAAACATTCTCATGTTATTGAAGGTAACTACATGATTCATGAGTATGATGATGATAGCTTTATTTATCTAATTGTGCACTATAGTGGGAATAATGATGTCTCTATCCATAATATTAATTAATATTCTCTTGATGATGACACTCATAAAGTAGATGAAATTTACTTATGGAAAAGTTTTGATGTCATATGTTAAGAGTTTGATCATCTTAGTAATGCTACATCTCATCTCAATAATTCTACATCTGATTTAGTTAATGCCTCTAACAAACATGATGTTGATTAACTCACCAAGCATGGAGAATATTTTCATGTTTTGAATGAAGAGGAACTATGGTAAAGGCCCAATTCTATATGAAAATAATATGACAAGTTGGGTAAGTCTCATTTTCCCCAAAAGATTGCATATCTAATGTTGAGATTGATCATGAAACTAATGATCATGTTGTCAAGTATCATCTAAAACATGAAGGTGAATGTCTTTCTACTAATCAAGGACCTATAGTCATGAAAGATCTTGATGTAGTTTCAATCTAAGAAGTTGTAAAAATGGATAATGAGGTTAAGGTAGAAGTTGAGGTTCCTCAAGGACAAGAAAGAGATCCATAAAAGGTTGAATCATTTCTAGAGGTCTTAGATCATGAATAAAAGGTTCTTGATGCTTTCAAACATCAAACACATTTTTTCCTAGAAGAGGACAAGCTCGATAAGGTTGTCATACACTCTAGTCTATGTTTTTTGGGAGATCATACAATGGATATGATAGAGATCACAGTAGTTACAACCACAATCAAGGCCCTTAGAGATCAAGACAAATAATTCATGAAGGCTACAAATATCCCAATTGTAGGCATGAGGAGGTATAGTGTTGGTAATCTCCTTGAACATTCAAATATGAAAATGTACAATGATTATGAGCATGCTTCTCATGCTAGGCTGACTTCATAGAGTGACAAAGATTCAAGGGGGATTATATTTAACCCTAGTTAAGCTATGATCAGATGTTTCTCCTTAAAATTTAGGTTTTGTAAATAGTAGAATAGATGTGTGTCTTTTTATTTTAATTGTGTTGTGTTCTATAAGTGTTTTATTTGAAAACATGTGTGCTTATTTTGAGTGTGTCTTTCCCTTATATTTTGTGTGGTGTCAAAGGAAAATTATGTGTCAAAACTATGTATAGGTGACTCCATGGCCCAATGGATAGTATGAATCTACTATTCATGGCACAAAAATCTTACCACCATTTGGAAATTGCTAAGAATATAGACCATTTTGACCGTAATTCAAAATGGGTCAACACATATAGTCAAAAATATATATATTGGTGTAATATAATGTCATAAGGTGTGTTATAGTTCATTTTATGTAATTTCATATGTTTTATCATTTTATATCATTAAATTAAAGTGGTAAAATTGTCCAATCAAGGAATGTGTTCTAAACTCCTCCTAAGCATCCAATATGTTAGTACCTATTGAACATGTTAGTTTTTAATTAAAACTTGTAGGTGATAACTAAAAACCAAGAAAATAAGTGTAAAAGGGGGAGTTTCAAAGGTTGTTAGGCCTATGAGAGAGAGTGGTAGGTGGGATAAGTTTTTTGGATGTGCTTTAACTTCCTAAAGATAATTTACATTATTTACATGATATTTAAGCTCTATAATTGAGCTAAAACCATTCTTCTCTTCCATCACTCCAGCATGCACATGAAACTAGTCAATATGTTTTTGGTTGGTATGGATAGTAAGAGAACTTCCAAGTCAAATGAATTTTAAGGGTGATAATACACTTGGTAATATTAAATTTAATTATTTGAGTGTAGATAATGGTTTATGATACTTTATGAACCATGTTTAACAAGTTGACTATGTTTTTCTGCCTATTATTTCCCACACCTTATAGGTTTTACACTTATTTGAGCTAGTCTATATAACTCAGCTAATGAATTTTCTTATATATTAGTTTTAATCAATTATCTCATGTTTACCATGATTTTTTCCATGTTTTAATATGATTTCATGAGCTAATTAGTATAGTTTTCAAGAAGGTGTTACCATGTGAGGTTATAGTCAGTTTCACTACTTGTAATAGGTTTGGTTCTATACAAGGGTTTCATGTGGATGTTATATGATTTTATCCATGTTTTAATTTCATAAAAATAACCTTCATTCCAAGTTTATTATTAAAACATCATGCAATTATCAAACACTCAGTGATATCAAACTCACAATCAACTTTCTACTTGTTCCCAACTATAGTCATGGTGTCTTGAGGTTTTAATGCATCCATGGAGGTTTTTTAAGATTTCATATGGTTTTAGTTTCATGATAAGTCAACTAAGCCCCTCAAATATAAAATTAAATACTATGGTAATATTTAATGCTATATATATACATAGTCAACCATTGAGTGAGCATATACAGGTGCCATAAAGAGAATGTCACATTAGAAAAAAGACAATTGATATTTTTAAAATCCTTATAGTGATATGGAATCCATTTTAGGATGTTAAGAGAATATAAATATTTTTTAATGCTCACACACCATGTGCATTACTCATGTTTCCATTATCTTCCCTGTCTACAACTTCATCAGCACCTATAGGAGGGTAAGAACGTTGAAATGGGAGTTTTGAATCTTGATTTAGGTTATTCAAGGTGATAAATATGTATTTGGAAACTTTTATAAGGTCTAAAACTAATTAAAGACTTATATTCTACTCTCACTATCTAAACTCCCACATACTCCATGTATACCTATAAAATTCCACCTACAGGTGGTACCACAGAGACATTAAGGAGTTATATGGAGAGTAATGGTATGTTTGAATACCATGGTTAAAGTCTTAGGGTGTTATAGAGATCATAACAGTCATGTTTGAGGTGTTAGGTTAGTATAAAGAGTTTATAATACTTTTTAAAATTATAAATTTGAATTTAGGGATAGTTTCCCTAAAGCTCTAAAATAGAGCACTCACCACTTTTATTGATATCGTATGACAATCTTGCAAGGAAATTTGATGAATCCAAATGTTTATATCTTATATCCATATAATAATAGTATAAAATTGAAAAATTATGGTGGTGTATGAATAGGGGAAATAGGTGTTTTAATATATCCAATATTCACGTTTGTTCACTGTGGTTTTTCAGTACATTCTATAGGATTAAAACTTCCAAAGTTCCCTTACACCATAAGATAGTAATGCAAAAGCCTATCACTATGAAAAATGGTTCCAAGAATAAGAAAGATCACTTTTATGGTCTTAATGTTACCAAGATAGGCTATATTACTAGGTTTTGTACTAATGGATACATTTATAAGTGTACTTTGGTTCAAAAGACCGCCTACAACTAATTGTAGGTGTCTATAGTCCATAGTACAAAACTAAGCATAAAGGCCTAGTGGAAACACAAAAATTTGATATTATAAACTACCTTAAAATGTCATAAA
Organism: Torreya grandis; assembly: GCA_037957365.1. Taxonomy (NCBI): domain Eukaryota; kingdom Viridiplantae; phylum Streptophyta; class Pinopsida; order Cupressales; family Taxaceae; genus Torreya; species Torreya grandis. The sequence continues at coordinate 318,846 of JARHVA010005212.1, read as the reverse complement.
TAATAATATTCCATGTAAAATTTATTTCAAGGTTAAATCAACACCTATAGGATCCCTGTATAGTCAACTATTTCTAATTATGGTGGGCAAAGAACAAAAGAATTAGGGTTCCTGAAGTTGGCATGGCTTAAACTTGAGGAGGATGAATTTAGATGACCTATATGACTATCAAATGAAATTTTAAATATTAAATATGGTATTTTACATTATTTTCCAATCTTAAGGTATGAAAATTCACCTATAGGTGCCTCTTCTAAATAAGAAACATAATCTACAATCCAAAATAGTGAAGTGGAGACAAAAGCAATGAGTAGTGTTTGGTAAGGTTTATATGGTAAATATATATGGAATCACATTTATCATGATTGTAATGGAATTTTTATATCTTCATATCATGGATATATATTTTATAAAGGATCTAACAAAGGCAACCTACATTTAGTATATAGGACCCTACATACAGTCAACAGTTTCTACATGTTTGTCTTAGGTTTTTAAAGAGTTAGATGTGCTAAAGATAAATCCAATATTTAAAACTCATTAAAAAAGGTATAAATCACTTGTAAAATCCTATCCAATATTCATTTTACCTAGGAAAATAGGGTAATTACCCTCTATTTTGTCTCAAATAGAGGGTACTCCCCTATTATGCAAATCTATAGGCTTTGGAGCAAAGGGATGAAAAAGAGGGGTAGAGACTGTTATAAAATTTCAAGGAGGTTTGTAAAATTATGTCATAAATGGAAAAACATATAAATCCATTCATATAGGTGATAAATTCAATAGAGTGTCCTATACCTTCATGGATGTAGAAAAGCCTATTAGGCCTAGCTTAGGCCTAAAGCCCATGTAGGGGGTCAATATCACTTCTAGCATTAAGTGAGAATTTTAACACTTTGGGACAAGTTCATATAGGATTATCAGTATTTTTTTAGCTATGTAATGCAACATAATCCATAATAAATCCATTTTTTGGCTTAGAATTAGATTAGGCCTATGCATAAATGAAGAATAAAGCTCGATAAGGCAACTTGGAGAGCTCATATCTACTTGGATACTTTGCATGGGACCTCAAGCATCTTTGAAAATTTGAATAGGGTATTGAGCTATCAATTTTTGGGATTGGTTCATCATTATAATGTTAGATATTTATAAATAATCCTTAACGGTATAAATGGCCTACGACCATCCAAAACCATGGATAAGGACCTGATTTAGAAAATGGTGATAGAGAGTTATCTAGATGGAAAGGAATGACCATGAAAGTGATTGTATGTTATATATAACTCTCTATAACTCCTCCAAATCAACTTGAGATGCTCCCTACCTTTACAAACAGGGAGAAATGAATCTTTCTTGACTATTTTTGGTGTTTTATAGGTATGGAAAGGTTTTAATAGGTAAAACTGACTTTGGTAAAAATTATGGGTCTTAAAATAACTCATCATGTCCATTTATTATAGCATAAAAGTTCCTAAGTGCTTCTGAAAGTACTCTCACTTTAGCCAGTCAAAATTGCCATAGTGAACAAACTATTGAGAGAGTTAAATTTGTAAGTGGGAGGCATTTTAATGTGTAACCAAGGAATATAAGGATATGGGAGGTCTTTAAATGTGTCATCAAATCCTATATATGTATTTTCATGGAAAATTGAAGCCAACTTTGAGGTCAAGTGTGAGGGGTGAGTGAAAGAGGAGTTATTTGGATTGTAGATAGTGATAAATAATGTGAAGAAGAATATTCTTGATTAAGGATGAAAAAAATACATGGTGTATCATTTATAAAACCCCTAGCCCTTTTTTAAATCATCACTTCTATACCTAGTTAGTTGTGAGATGTTCTAAAAGGGCCAAATGATGAAGGCAATTTTATGAGCAAACAATGAGGAATATTACACCACATTTCAAGAGTTTCATGATTTTAGGGCCATTTTTCCTATCATAACTTGCATTTTATATCTCAATATTATTTATCATAAATTTTTAACTCATTTTCTTAGTATGACACATGTCTTAGTGACTCTTGGACTTCTCACTTCTATCTCTAATTCTATAAGTAGAAGCCATTTTCGATCTTGTAAACTAATGCCACACCATGTATGGTGAATAAATACTAGAATTACAATGTATTTTGAATTTTAAAATTAATTAAATTTTGGTTTTGATTTCATGAACATTTGTCTAAGTGTGAAAAGTGATGTATGGTGATGCAAAGTGAGAATCATCTATCCTTTTTTCTCCTTATCCTCTCATGTTTATATAAGAAATCTTATTATAATAGGTCATATAGAGTGTAATCAAGTGTATTAGTCTATTATCAAGTGTGAAATTATCCTTAGAGTGTGTCATCTACCCTCTACTTCATATACCTAGTGTTGCTTCATGCACATCACCTCTATATTGAAACACTCATGTTATAATCCCTTAGGACTTTCAAGATAGTTTATTTTCCTTGTTTCACTATGATAGAAGTATGATGGTATTTTGTAAAATCATCTTGGTGTATTAATAAATTATACTAGGTTAATTTCATGAAATTTATAACTCTTTTCCCCACAAGCAACTAGCTAGTTTAGGTGATAAGCATTTCAAGATACATTCAGGGAGTTAGCACTTAAATCTAGAGGTTTACTTACACTATAAGTACACCCATGTACCTAGAATTATTCCCATGTTTCCAAAATCATGAAGAGTATTGACCACCCTATTATAGTGTTAAATATTTACTTACAATATTTCTATCATTCCTGGTGGGACACATTGTCTTAAAGATAACTTGTCAAGGTAAATGGTGGTCTTGATAACATCAACTAAAAATTGGTGTGATACTCATGATTTGGTGAATCCATTCAAGGTAAAATATGGTTCAAGGCCATTATTTTTTCATAAACTTGTTCTCATAATTCATGGTTCTTACTAGGTCATCAATTAATAGAATTTTCAACCCCATTAATCCACCTATTCAACCTAAACTTTCTCTTAAAGTTCAATACCCTCATCCTAATCTACCCTTTAAAGACCCAGAATATTTTGCTAGCCAAGGAAGTGAAGAGGTGCCATAAATTAAATATATTGAATAAAACATGGAGACACATCATTCCTTCCCTACTTTTAATACTAAAAATCCATTTAAACTTCAAGCATATGATTCCATTCCCCCTAATGCCACAAAGGGTGTGCCCACATTCAATGGTTAGAATAATGTTACACCTAATGAACATATCAGGGATATATAATTTTTTTGTACTTTTCACAATGTCACTCAAGAGAACATTAACATTAGACTCTTTTCCATGTACCTTAGAGGGAAATATATTGATTGTTATAGAACTTTAGATGGTGGATGCATCACATCATGGGATGAATTTGGAGTGTTTATAACTTCATGGTTTGAAAATAAAAATCACCATACCTCTCTCATACATTAGCTCAATGTTATCAAAAGAGGTGAAAAATAAATAATGCATGACTTAAATGGGAGGTTTAAAAATACTTGGTATGTATTACCTCCTCCCATGAGTCCACCTACTAGTTTTGTGTTCCCTACCTACTTGAGATCCATTAGTATTGGAATTACTATCATGATTTAATGCATGGGTGGTTCCACTCTTCCCAAAGCATATGAAATTGCCATTAAAGCTAAAAATGGTATAATTTAATTTGGAAGGTTACATAATATGGTTTTTATTAATTTATACCCAAAAATTCTACTAATACTCCAAGTGTGACCCAATTTCCCAATACTAATACTAAGCCTAGAGTTGTTGCTAAAAAGGTAGATGAACCTTGTCCATATGCAATAATTCAATCCTTAGAAGCTGAGCTTAGGTAAGAGAGAATGAAAAAAGGTGGCTATAAAAATCCTTAATCCTATTAACAATAATATGCTCAATAATATGGAAAAATAATAGGTTAAGGCAGCTTAACTTTAACAAGCCTACCAATGTATACAATCCAAATTTTGTCACCAATGCAAGGAAAATGGTACCGGTGCATACTAACTTGGTACAATTGGAAGATTGTAAAAAAGGCAAATTTATAGATGATAATGAGAATATAGATCAAGCCCTAGTTTTTCAAGTAGGATTTACTCCTCTCCTATCAACTGAAGATGATGTCATGATGCAAACAAATGAGACTTGGTAACCTCATGGAGAAATCTTAACCAACTTCTTGGTAGAAAACACTTTTGTACTCAATTAAGGAACCTATGTTGTATAAAATACAAGGAAAAATAGGAAGGATATAAGATATCATAATAACATGAAAAAAAGCTCATATAATCTCCCTCTAAGGTAGAAAGGCATGGTTGTAAGTAAGGCAGTCATTAACACACCTACACTCCCTCCAAATCAAAACATTGGATAGTTTACCCAAGTTGTCTTAATTCCTCAAGTTCCAGGAAATCCTTTGCCTCCAAAATCTCAAGATAAGGTGAGTATTACTTCCCTAAACATAGTGGATTATTTAAAAAGTGCTAAAGCATCTATATTTTTTTGGGATGTTCTTCACATTCTTGGCCAAAAGGAATTATTACAAAACTAGATGTCCACTATTTCTACTAGCCCTTCACCTTCAAGTCAAAGTCATAGTCATGTTTTTCTTAAAAATTACCCTATTAAAATTGTTTAACCATATACTAAATCTGAGAAACCTTCACCATTATACCTCACTCTCATAGTGGGTGACAAACTGGTCCACAATTGCATAGTTGATAGTGGAGCTTCTACTTTATTCATGCCCATGGTTGTAGTTGATAAGTTTGGCCTAAAATGTGAACCTCATATCAAAGGATTTATTAATATATATGTTAAACCTACTAATAAAATATGATTTATCAAAAAATTTAAGGTATTATTGCATGATTTTCCTAGTTTTCCTATCCTTCAAGACATTGTTGTTGTTCACCTCCCAACTCACTTTGTAATCTGCCTTTCAAGAGACTTTCTAGCCAAGATAGGTGGATACCTCTTAATTTATCTATCCTTCTTGGCATTTAATACAAGGTATGAAGCTAAGGTGACCATTAAAAATCAGCCTCTTGCAAGTTTTCATATTGAGCCCTACATTGAAAAAAGTTCTAATTTGAATTGCGGTATCCATTTGAAGGATGAATATAATGTGGATGATGGAACTTATAAACTTGAGGGTATTTATGATTTGTTCTTGGATGAGTATGGTGTAGATGAATATGAGCATGATTATTATTCCCACTTTGAGAAAACTAACCTTGGTACTTATATCATTCATGAATAACCATTTAAAGGAACTAAAGTATGTGTAAAACATTCTCATGTTGTTAAAGGTAACTAAATGATTCATGAGTATGATGATGATAGGTTGATGGATATAATTGAGAACCATAATTGAAAAAATGATGTATTCATCCCTTCTATTGATGAAGATGCTCTTGATGATGACACTTATAAGGTAGATGAAAAAAACTTATGGTATAGTTTTGATATCATATATCAAGATTTTGATTAGCTTGGTAATGATAATTATCCTCTCAAGAATTATACATCTAATTTCATTAATGCCTCTAATAAATATGATATTGATTGTCTCACCAATCATGAAGAATAGTCTCATGTTATGAATGAAGAAGAATTATGCAAAAGGCTCAATGACATATGTAAATAATTTGAAAACTTAGGTAAGTCTCTTTTTTTTCCCAAGAGATTGCATATCTAATGTTGAGATTGCTAATGAGACTAATTATAATGTTGTCAAGTGTCCTCTAAAACATGAATGTGAATGTCTTTATACTAATCAAGGACCTATATTCATGAAATATCTTGATGTATTTTCTATCCAAGAATTCTTAAACATGATAATGAGGTTAAAGAAAAAGTTGAGGTTCCTCAAGGATAGTCAAGAGCTCCATAAAATTTGAATCATTTGTAGAGGTATTAGACAATTAAGAAGAGGATCTTGATGCTTTCAAACATCAAGCACACTCTATCCTATAAGAGGATAAGGTTGAGAAGGATATCATACACTCTAATCTATAATTTTTGGGAGAACATCTAATGGATATGATATAGATCACAGTAGTTGTAGTACTAATCAAGGCCCTTAGAAAGAAATAAAAATCATTCATGAAGGCTTTAAATAGCCCATTTGTAGGCATGAGGAGGTATATGGTTGGTAAAGTCCTTAAACATTCAAATATGAAAATGTATAATGATGATGAGCAAGATTATCATGATAGGATGCCTTCATGGAGTGAAAAATATGAAAGGGGGATTATCTTTGACCCTAGTTGAGGTATGATCAAATGTTTCACCTCAAAAGTGAGGTTTTGTAAATAGTATAATAGATGTGTGTGTCTTTCTTTCAGTTGTGTTGTGTTTCATAAGTGTTTTATTTTAACACATTTGTGTTTCTTTTGAGTGTGTCTTGTTTTGTGTATACTTCCCTTATGTGTTGTGTGGTATCAAAGGAAATTTTTGTGTCAAACCTATGCATAGGTGACTCCATGGCCTAATGGATAGTTTAGGCTACTGATCATGGCATAAAAAGTATACCATCCTTGGGAAATTACCAAGAATGTTGACCATTTTGACCAAAATTCAAAATGGGTCAACACCCTATAGTAAAAAACATATATATGTGTATAATATAATGTCATAGGGTGTTGTATAGTTCATTTTATGTAATTTCATATGTTTTTAGCCTTGGTCATAACTTAAAATAGTCTTTGTGTCATTTTATGTCATATAGGGGTCATTTAGAGCATTAAATGAATGTTTTATAATTTTAAAATAAATAAAAGTGTTAGTCCCTATAAGATGTGTTAGTTATAACTAAAAACTTGTAGGTGATAACTTAAAACCAAGACAACTAGTGCAAAAGGGGAGTTTCAAAAGTTGTATGACCTATGAGAGAGTGGAACATGGGATAATGTTTTGGGATGAATATTAAACTTATTAAGGATCATTTACATGTTTTACATGCTTTGGAAGTGCAAAAATTGAGCTAAACCCATTTTGATCTTCCATCATTCTACCATGCACATGAAACTGGTCAACAAATTTTTGGTTGTTATAACCAATAGGATAACTTCCTTGTAAAATGAATTTGGGGGGTGGTATTAAACTTTTTAAAATTAAATTTCATGCTTAGAGTGTAGATAATGCTGTCTTATACTTTATGAACCATCTGTAACAATTTAACTATGTTCTGTATCTATTATTTCCCACACCCTACAGGTTTTGATCTTATTTAACCTATTCCATACAACTTAGCTAATGAATTTGATTCTAGATTATTTTTAATCAATTATATTATGTTTACCATGCTTGGTTCCATGTTTTATGATGATTTCATGAGCTAATTAGTTCAATTTGAAAGAAGGTGTCACCATGTGAGGTTGTAATCAATTTCACCACTTTTAAAGGTTTTGGTTCTATAAAAGGGTTTCATGTGGTGTTATATGATGTGATACATGTTTTAAATCCATAAAAATAACCTTAATTCCATGTTTGGTCTTAAAACATCATGCATTAATCAAATAATCAGTCATATCAAGCTAACAACCAACTTTCTATTTGTGCCCAACTATATTCATGGTGTTTTGAGGTTTTAAATCATTCATGGATGTTTTTACAGAGTTTATAAGTGTTATAAAATTTTTTTTACATGATCAATCAACTAAGACCCTTCAAATGCATAAGAAGGACTGTGGTGATAGTCAATGCTATATATACACATAGTTAGCCATTGAGTGAGCATATACAGGTGCCATGGCGAGAATGTAATGTTAAAAAATTATAAATGATCTTTTTTTCAATTATTTTAGTGTTTTGGAATCCTTTTTAGTATTTTAATAGAATATAAGACTTTTTTAATTCTCATAAACCATGTGCATTGCTCATGTTTCCATTCACTACCATGTCTACAACTTCATCAACACCTTTAAGAGGGTAATAACATTGAAGGTAGTTTTTGAATCTTGATTCAGGTTATTAAATGTGATAATTATTTATTTTTAAAATTTTATAAGGTATAAGACTAAATAAATACTTATATTCTATGCTCACTACCTAAACCCACACATGCTGCCTGTATACCTATAAAAGTCCACCTACAGGTGGCACCACAAAGGCATGAAGAAGTTGTATGGATAGTAATGGCATGTTTGAATACAATTATTGAAGTCTTAAGGTTTTATATATATCATAAAAATCATGTTTTAGGTTTTAATCTGGAAGGTAGAGTTTAGAATCCTTGTTCAAATTGGAAATTTGAATTCAGGGACGATTTCCCTAAAGCTCTAAAATAAAGCACTCACCACTTTTGTTGATATCATATGACAATATTTCAAGGAGATTTTATTCATCCAAATGATTCTATATCGTATCCCTATCAAAATAATATAACATTTAAAAATGAGGGTGGTGTATGACTAGGGGAAAGAGGTGTTTAAATATCTCCAACATGCACATTTATTCACTATAGTTTTTCATTACATTATATAGGATTGGAACTTCCAAAGTGCCCTTACAACATAAGATAGAAATGAACAATCCCATCACTATGAAAAATGTTTCAAATCAAAGGAAAGATAAATTTTATGGTCTAAAGGTTACCAAGAGAGGTTTTATTACTAGGGTTTGTCCAAATGGGTACACTTATAGGTGTACTTTGGTTCAAAACACCACCTACAACTGACTATAGGTGTCTACAATCCATATTACAAACCTAAGATTGAAATCCTAATGGAAAAAAAAACACTTAATATTATAAATTGCCTAAAAATGTCATAAAGTAATAATAGGCCATGAAAAACTACTTTCAAGGTTAAATCAACACCTACATGACCCCTACATAGTCAACTGTAGCTGACCTTGGTGGGTAGAGAGGAAAAGAATTGGGGTGCTTGATGTTGGCATGGATTGAAAATGAGGAATATGAATTAAAATTACCTATATTATTATAAAATTACCTTGTAAATATTAAATATGGTCTTTTACAATGTTGTTTAGGCCTAAAATATGTTAATTCACCTATACATGCCTCTTCCAAATAAGAAACACAGTCTGCAGACCAGACCAGTCAGCTAGAGAGGAATGAAATGACAAGTGTTTGGTAAGTTTTATATGTTAAATAGATATTTAATAACATTTATCATTATTTTAATGGAATTGGGATATCCTCATATCATGGAAACATAGTTTATAAAGGCTCCAACAAATGCAACCTACAATCAACATAAAGGACCCTGCACATAGTCAATAATTTCTACATGTTGGTCTTAAGTTTTTAAAGAGTTTGAGGTGATAAAGATAAATAAAATATTTTAAACTCATTAAAATGTCTCCATCACTTATATAAGCCTCTTAAATATTCATTTTACCCAGGATAATGGGGTAAGTACCCTCTATTTTATCTTAGACAGAGGGTACTCCCCTATGTTGTAATCTTGTAGGATTTGGAGGAAAGGGATGATAAAGAGGGATAAATAATATTAAAAAAATATAATTTAGGTTTTTAAATATTTGTCATACATGGAAAAACATATAAAACCATGCACAGAGGTGAAAATTCAATAGAGTGTCCTAAACTTTCAAGGATGCAGACAAGCCTATTAGCCTTGGTTTGGGCCCAAAGCCCAAGTAGGGGGAAAATATCACTTATAGAATTAAGTGAGAATTATAAAACTTTGTTACATGTTAATATAGGATTATCATATGTTTTTTAGCTATGGAATGTACGGTAAACTAAAAGAAATCTTTTTTTGGTCTTAAAACCACATTAGGCCTGTGCAAAATGAAGAACAAAGCTCGATAAGGCAACTTGGAGAGATCATATCTACATGGATATTTTCATAGGAGATTAAGGATATTTTAAAATTTGAATAGGGTACTAAGTGAGAACTTTATGGGATTGGTTCATCAGTCCAATGTTAGATCTTTATAAACAATCCTTAAGGGTGTAAATGGCCTAAAACCCTCCAAAACCTCAAATTAAGACCTTATTGAGAAAATGAAGATGGATAACTATCCATATGTAAAGGAATGAACATTAAAGTTATTGTATGTTTTATATAACTATCTATATATGCTACCCATCAACTTGATATGTTCCCTACTTATATAAACATGGGGGAAAAGAGGATTTCATGATTGTTTTTGGTGTTGTGTAGGCATGGAAAGGTTTCAAGAGGTGAAATAAAATTTGGGAGAAATTTTGAGAATTAAAATAAATAAAAATGTCCATTTATTATAGAATAAAATCTCCTAAGTGCTTTTTAAATTACTCTTACTTTAGCCAATCAAAATTATCATAGTGAACAAGCTAGTGAGAGGGTGAGATTTCTAAGTGGGAGGCCTTTTAATGTATACCTAAGGAATATAAGGTTATATGAGGTATTTAAATGTGTAATTAACTCTTATTTATGTATTTTAATGTAAAATTGAAGCCAAATTTGAGGCCAAGTTGAGGGCTGAGTGAAAGAGGATTTATTTAGACTATAAGTAGTGATAACTCATGTGTAGAAGAATATTTATGATTAAGGGTGAAAACAATGATTTTTGTATCATGTATAAAACCACTCCCATTTATTTAAATCATAATTTATATCCATAGTTAGTTATGGGATGTTCCAAAAGGGACAAATGATGAAGGTAGTTTTGTGAGCAAATAATGAGTCCTATGCCACATTTTAGGAGTTTCATGCTTTTGAGGGCCATTTGTCCTATCAAACCTTGCATGTTTTGTATAAAAATTCATTATCCTATAATTTTAACTCATTTTATCATCATGACACTTATCCTAGTGACTCTTGGAATTCTCTCTTCTCACTTCTCAAATTATATAAGTAAAAGCCATTTTAGATCTTGTAAACTAATACCACAACATGTGTGGTGAAGCCATGCTAGAATGAAATTTATTTTTACTTTTTAAAATTAATTAAATTATATGTTTTAGTTCATGAACATTTGTATAAGTGTGCAAAGTGATGTATGGTGATGCAAAATGATAATCATCTATCCTTTCTTCTCCTTATCCTCTCATGTTTATGCAAGAGTTACTATTCTAATATTTCATATAGAGTGTATTCAAGTGTGTTAGGGTCCTTTAAAGTGTGAAAATATCCTTATATTTTTAAATATACCCTTGGGTTCATTTACATTGTATTGCTTCATTCACATCATCTCCATATTAAAACACTCATGTTAGAATCCCTTAGGACTTTCAAGCTAGTTTGTATGCCTTATTTCATTATGATTGTATTATTGAAATAATTTTGGTATATAACCCCATTATATTAGGTTAATTTAATGTAATATCTAACTCATTTCCCTAAAATCAAATAGATATTTTATGTGATAAGCATTTCAAGATACATTCAGGGAGCTAACCCTTAAATCTAGAGGATTACTTCCACCATAGGTACACCCACATACCTATAAGTATTCCCATGTTTCCAAAATATGGAAGAGGATTAAACACCCTCTTATATGGTGTAATATTTGGTTAAAATAGGTCAATATATAAGATAACTACCTACATTGGAGAAGGGATAAAGGCCAAAGAAAACAAGACTAAAATTGGGTCTTGAGAAAATCTTAGAAGTATCCTCATCTAGGTTTAAGTTTTTAAATTGAGATAAGTCTCATATCATGTTGATATGGGTTAAAAATATAAAATAAATTATTTTAAGTCATACCATGTCTTAGAAGTGAGTATTTGAGTGGTTACAACAAAATAAGGTCTTCACACTTGTTTGTGTAATAGTAGATCTATAACTTATTTTAAGAATTGTTTACAAAAAGGTGTTTATATTGATAGACAAGGGTAATTTGTAAGGTTCATATTATTTTTTTCATCATATTTTATATGGAATTGATATTAATTTGTGTCCTCTAGCTTTATAAATGTGATTGTATAAAAAGGTCCAAAAATTTGTAACCAAACTGATATAAGCAAAATTGTATGTTATTTATGAATTATAAAGGTTATATGAACACTAATGAGGTAAGAAATATTTATATACTTATATTTTCATCATCCATGGTGAATGATCTATGAAATAATAACAATTTTAATCTTTTATGCTCCATCAGGTTCATGATAGTTAGAATCAAATATACAATCTGTTTGATCTATATATTTTTCATTATATAAGTATGAATAATTGATTAGAAGGGTAATAAAAGGTTGTTATTATCATAATCCAAGTGATATTAGATTCATAAAACCTCCAAGCTTCATGAACAATCAATTCAATCATCTTGGGTTTGTAAATAGTCACATTTGTGACAATCATGTGAACAAATGATGTTATGTTCAAAGCATAGATAGTGTAAATATCCTCTATTAATGTACATCTTATTATTATCAATGATTTTCAATTATTCATTTTATTTTAATGATAATTATGATGTTTAATGACATTAATAAATTATAGAATTACTTTAGTCTACCTAGTGAAACTCATAGAGGCATTTTGTAGAATATCTTAGAGAGACCTCTCAATTTTTTAGTGAATATTGTTAAATTTTTTGAATCATTCAAATATATTATGCATATACTAAAAGATTATCTATAAATTTTTTATCTTTATAATGTTGACTAAGAAGTGGGAAACAAACAAATATTTTATGAATATAATCTAATAGAGTTGTACATTGACATTTCCTTTGACCTAAATATGAATATGATGTAATCAAAGATTCAAAAAAATAATATGAAAAAGGTGAAATATTATTGAGATTTAAAGACAGACCAAGATCAAGTAAGGAGACTTAATCAATAATATAATTTATAAGGTAAGTATATTCATATTTCTTATTTAAATATTTGTACAAAGGTTATTAAAGAATAAAGCTGCATTAGAAAAAAACAAAGAAAATAGAATTAAACAATATTTGTATTTGATGTTTATTGGTGATGAATATGTTCTTAGGCATTTCATGGATTTAATATTAGATTGATTTAAGATAAAAAAGTTTTCTATCAAAATTGAGGAAAAATAAAAGGAATGTACCTATTTTAAGGATGAAATTATAGTAGATTAGAATATATAACTAAAAGAGGACATAATTACATACAAATCCCAATTTGAGTTGAAGTTGTATAACTAGAACACAGGGTATAATTTATCAAGGTAATAGAGATCTAAATAAGTTTATTGGTCTTTCCAAGACCAATACAAATAGACATTTTTTATGAATCCTATATTAATTTTTAACATGATCTAATATTATTTCTGCTTAAGATGTAAAAATATACAAGTAGCATGTGAATGGTATATCTATTGTCAAGAAAGTTTATGGAAATGTAAAATGTTCTTTATTGAAAAAAAAAAGAGTAAGCAAGTGTGCATCCTGGGATAGTGAAAATAATTGATAATAATGTCATCACATGTGTCAAATCCATGTTTAAATGGAATAATGAACATTAACACCCTTTTGAGGCACTCAAAAAATGCCTCTATGCAATGCCTTTTCTTGTAATACTTGACATTGCACACTCCTTCAAAATTCACATTGATGCATCTAAATATATAATCAATGTGGTACTCATATAGCATGGAAATCTGATCACATTCCAATTAGAGATGTTTAGTGATGTGGTTTAAAGTTATTCTAACTATGAGAAGGAATTTTATGGTATTGTGTAATAAATTAAGTAATTATGACACTACATTCTTAGGAAGGAGATAGTTATTCATTTAGACCATAAACCACATTAGTTATTGCAGTCATAGAACAAGATGGAAAATGCATGACACATGAAATGGATGAATTACCTAAATTATTTCCATATTATGATAAAAAAAAAAGAAAGGAAAGGATAAAAATGCCACAATTTTCCTTAGCTAATTGCCAGTTCATGTGCACATCACAATGCTAGACATGCATAGCCACAAATTCATAGACTAGGTTCCCTTCTACTCAACTAACTAGGACTTCACAACAACCTACACTAGCTTCACACAAGACAAATGAGTTGATGAGTTCTATTTGTGTGACCAAATTATCTATAAGATCAGACATCTATGTATTCCCTTTGGTTCACCTTGACTATGAATAATCTAGGAGGTTCACTATGACAAGACCTTGAGATACTTCAGCATGATAAAGACTCTAGCCACATTATAGTCACACTTATACTGGCCACACATGTGCACATATGTGGATTTATAGATTAAGTATTTTATTCCTTATTACATCACCAAAACCATGAATAATAAGTGCATATTTTACACACTACCAATTTCATCCAAAATGGGAATCTATCAATATGGATTTCATGAATGGTTTCCCATGATGATATGAAAACATGATGTTTTGTTTGTTGTAGTGGATCAGTTTTCTAAGATGGATATCATGTTTGAACATTTAAGATACATTGATACAAATATCACTACATAGGCATTTTTAACCATGTTTGGGTTCATTTTGGGATACCAACATCCATAATCTCCTATCATGATCTACACTTTGTGAGACACTTTTGGCAAGTATTGTGGTATTTTATGGGTATGAAATTGGATTGGTTGATAGATTTTAATCTTAAAATAGATGGTTAAATATAATAAGTCAGCCACACACTTGTTCATATCCTATGAATATATAATTGTGCACATGTTTGCACTTGGGATGTTAATCTCTTGTACATTCAACATGTCTATAATAGGGATCTTCATATCTCTACTGGCCATAGTACATTATAGACATGTCTTGGGTTTAAACCTTTAAAAAATCTACACATTTCCTACCATGCCCCATCAATCCATGAGTTACAAGCACACAAATAAAAAATAGACAAAGATGAGAAATTTTTATGCCACATCTAGTATATTCACCAATAGGTTTGGTAAATTCTCTCTTCAACTCAAAATCAATAAATGGAGTGATATGATACACATCACACACCTCATGAATTATAATTAGGCCATAAATTATGGTTGAAAATTTATAATGAATTATTTAAATATCCACACCAAAATATCAAGCCTCTATGTTATGGTCCTTACACCATTTTTCACATAGCTTATGTAAATGCTTTTGTTCTTGATCTAACTCAGTACTTGGGCATGCACCCAATCTTAAATGTGGAGATTATCAAGCCTTACAATCTAACACTTATTGAGATAGTATTGATAAACATCCTTATAATTTAGATCTTGAACACTTATTCCACATAGAGAAGGACTAGATCATTAAATTGATACACAC
The DNA here is from genome assembly GCA_037957365.1 of Torreya grandis. Lineage (NCBI taxonomy): Eukaryota > Viridiplantae > Streptophyta > Pinopsida > Cupressales > Taxaceae > Torreya > Torreya grandis. The sequence goes on along the minus strand of JARHVA010005212.1, from coordinate 303,653 downwards.
ATGCACCCATCATGACACACATAAAATTTTCTAAGAGGTAAAGGTTTATAAATATGTTGATTATTCTAAGTGGTACACTTCATAACAAATTCATGTGTATTTTTATAAATTATGCATCGATGTAATGGGGAAAATTTTTATTCAAGAAAGGGTGAATGATACATGTGTAGTCCTCATGTAGATGAGCTTACTCATCATTCACTCTAGTGCATAGGGTGAACACTTCTCACCTAATATTATGCACTCCTTGGATAAGGTTTTTTGAAATTCATATGCATAAATCTCATTCTATATCACAAACTATTATACATTGACCACTACACACTCTTCAATATGAACTTTGTAGCTCATAGTCCCATGCACTACATAAGTCTTAGACTTTCTCACTAACTTATATGATCTTCACTCATATAGTTAAGTGTACCTCATAGTTATATGTTACAACTTGTATACTTATGTACCACATAAGTTCCATTCCAAACCACTAACTTATACACACTCTATAACTCATAGACCCATGCAGCTCGTAGTGTAACACCATACATTTTTTGGAAATATGATTGTCATTGATGTTAAAAGGGACACTATGGATATCATTGATGTCAAAATATTCAAGTAGGATTTATGAAGAGAAGAAAATGTTTAATAGTTTCACTGTGCAAAGTTGTCATGCTTTTAAAAAGACCATTTATGGATGTTTAAAGTCAAATAGATAGAAGATCTGTTATGGGTTTTTCATGAGCATCTTGAATATATGGCTCATAGGTTTAGAGGGGAAGGAAAAATATCATAATTGATTTATTTAGATCTTAGATTAGATAGGGTTTCTTAATAAAACCCTAAATTTTTATCCATGGTGTCAACAAATAAATTTCTATTTTCATGGTGACAAGATATATCCTAGAACTGATGGCTTAAGTTATAACTTAAGCCTTTATCTTAATTATAAAATTGGCCCCTGGACCTAGAAATTACAAGATCAGGTAGTGTTCAAAAGACTTAATATTTCCTAAGTCTTAGACTTTATATTATGTTTTAGCTTGATCAACAACCCATGCTTCATCATACATATATGATCCAATGAAGTGAAGTAAAGTCAAATTGTCAAAGGATCCTTTAAGTAAATGCGCTAGTGATAAGTGTCAAATTCACAAAGCTTTTTAGATAGAGACCTAAAGAGTGTAAGCTTGTCATAGGTAAAATTTGGAGCTAGTTAGAAGATAAATAGTTCATGCTTAATCAGACATTAGATATCTAAAAAGGAATGATGAAGTTAAAGTATCAAAGGCCCCTCTAAGTGAATATGCTAATGTCAAGTGTCATAAGCACATGAGTATGTTAGATAGAGGACCAATTAGAGTGAACCTCTCAAAGATAAATATCAATCTTTTCAAAAGATCTGATCATGCATGGATGATCTTGTAATGGAGATCCAATGGAGAAAATGGACTCAAATGCTAAAAAGTGATCAATATTTATTAACATGGTGATGAGTTAAAGACTAAGTAGGTTTGGAAGATCTATGGAAAAAAAGTAATCCGAAGTTGTAATAAAGAGTAAGATGAGGTTAGAGTGTCAATTTTTAATGACCAAGTCAAGGTAAAGGTCATTCATCTTCAAAAATCCAATGGAACATATAAGCTAGGATCTAGAGATTGAGAGACATGTTTCAAAGAGTGGAAAATTAAAGTTTAGTAATGTACAAAGATTAGATAGAGTGAGAGATCTTGGAGATGGAATGAATAAAGAGATCAAAGGCTAGTATTTAAAGTGTTTAAATAAAAATGGTAAAGTGGAAAAACATAAAAGAACATGCAAAAACTTGCATATAAGCTCTATATCTTGACACAGATAATGAGATTGAATGATCCAACTGATCAAATCTATATTAAAGAGCTTGGGCATCAGAACACAAGTCTAAAAGATTCTATATATAGTAAAAAAAAACCTTTAATTATGACATGATCCATGGAGTCAAGATGTGGGAAACTTACACTTCAAGTCATAATGAACTAAAGTCCATAATTGGGATGATGTGTTATATTCTAATTGTGAACATAGAGAAAAAGACAACCCTAGATCATTTGCTTATATATGATATATAGGAAAAATCAAAAAATTGTTGGATTCATTTTAATTATGTAAAAAATAAAGTATATAGACATAGAACTAGAGGGTAGAGAAAAAAAAGAGGCTATAGAGAAAGATGAAGTGTGTCAAATAGATACATATCCAAACATAGAGAGAGAGAGAGGAGTAGAGAAAAAGGCACACAAAGATAATGTGCATAGAATGAGAATTTACATATTATAATGTAATAGAGATAACAATGTTGGATTTATTTATGAATCTATTTTGTATACTAGAGTTGTAGGTCCATAGATATAATTGGTTTATACCATTAGACAAGCTAAGTTGGTGCTTATTTAGGGGATTGGTGTCTCCTTAGGTTTGGTTCCCTTAAAAATTACAACTAGTAAGGTTAATTTGAGTTGGTGCTCAGTTAGGGGATTGGTGTCTCCTTAGGATTGATTTCCTTAAATGTAACCAGTGAGAATTTTCCATTGAGGATTATAGCTAGCGAGGATTGTAACTAGTGAGGTTTTGCCAAGTGAGGAGTTGATTGTGAGGTTAGATTAGAACAATATATTTTATAATCTATTTTCACCATGGTTTTTCCCTTTGGGTTTTCCATATATAAATTTTGGTGTCATGTGTATTTATGTATGTATGTGATATCTGCATTTATTTTTTTTAATCTTCATATGCTTTTGAATTTTCTTTAAAAGGATTAAAGGACTTGTTTTAGTTGATATACTAATTCACCCCTCCTCTTAGTAGATAGTTGTGATCCAACAATTGGTATCAAAGCCTAAGGTTCCTTGAAAGAATTGAATTTTAATTAGCTTAGGTAGATATTGGAATAGTGAAGATAATGGTTAGTCAAGAAGGATCTTAATCAAACAAAACATTTCTCTTTTATGGATCTAATTATGCATTTTGGAGCATAAGAATGGAAGATTATTTATATTCATTTGGTTTGATGTATGGATGTCTATGATAAATGTATATACAAACCTTGATACAACTTCCAATGATTAGGCTACTAATAAGACATATGAGAGAAATGCCAAGGCAAAGAATGTTATTCTCTGTGGATTGTCCAAATTAGAGTTTGACAAAGTCATGCATTGTTAAAATGCAAGAGATATCTAGAACAAGTTGAATAACATCAATGAAGGATATGACAAGGTAAAGCAAGTCAAGATAAAAACATATAGAGGAATGTTTAAGAGTCTTAAAATTACTGAAGAAGAGAAGATTATAGACTACCTCATTAGGGTAGATGAAACAATCAATGCAATCAGAGGCCTTGGAAAAGAGATGAGAGAATCAATCATTGTCAAAAAGGTCCTAAGATATTTTCCTTCAAGATACGAATCTAAAATATTTTTAGTAGAGGAATCAAGAGATCTAGATAAGCTCACAATAGATGAGTTGCATGGAACCTTCACTTCTTATGAGATGAGAATGGGAGAAGTAGATACTTCCAAGAGAGAACCTACATTCAAAGCATCCAAGAAAGTTAAAGCGAAAGCATCTACATCCATATCTGAGGAGATTGATGAATAATAAGCTAACTTTGTTAGAATATTAAGAAGAGGGTTTGGAAAATACAAAGGTAAATTACCCTTTAAATTCTTTAACTATGGTAAGGTAGGACATTTTGATACTAAATTCCTTTATAATAAAAAGTATGATTCTAACCAAGAAGAAGATAGTGAAAAAGTGAAACCTCACTATTTCAAAAAGAAAAAATTATTCAAGAATAAGAAGGGTCTATACAAAAGATAAGATAGTGAATTTTTTGATGAGAGTGATAGCTCAGATAATGACCATGACTGTGCCTTTAGGGAAAAAAAATGAAGTCCTTTCATGGCATTAGGATCAGATTTTATAAATCAAGAAAAATAAGAAACAAACTCTGATGAAGAAGAGGAAGGATAATTAGACCTAGAAGGTGAACTCATATATTCTATAGATGAGATTGACATGATAATAAAAAAGAATTCAATATATAAGAAGCTTGGATAAAAATAAATTTAAAAACTATCAAAAATTCTTAAATGATCTGATCAAATGATAGTAAGCCTTAAGACTTAGGTTGAAGAGGCTGAAATAATAGAAGATGTAGTAAAAATTGAACTACAATTCAAATATGATTAGTGTATGAGGCTAGAAGTAGAGATAGTGGCTTTGATAAAAGAGCTTGAAAAGGCTAAAAAATGAATAGTCAAAGGTCGAAAGCTGATAGGGGGATTAGACATTCTTGATGAATTGATCAGCTCTCAAAAGATATCAAAATGGAAATCTACTATTGGTTATGAAAATGGGAAAAGTATCATAATCAATACATCTACTAAGTTATATGATAATTTCAAAGCAAAATGATCAAGAGAAAATAAAGAGAAATATTGTAAAGATATAAATACAAACACAAACAATGATGATGTGAAGAAGGCTAAAACTAAAAAAAGCCCTGAGGAAAGGAAAACTAACAATGAGTCCATCTCTAAAAACTCAAGAAGATGCAAAAGATAAAGGTAGCTGATGTAGATGGTTACATAAAGGTAAGAAACTTGAAGAAGCAAGAGTTGAGAATAACTCCCCATCCTGCATAAATAAAATCTATGACCAGGTATTCATCATCTTTCTATGGTTATTGTTATAGTTGTAATCAGTTTTGTCATAAGGATAGTAAATGTAGAGTTGTACCTATAAGGAAAACCAACTTTATAATAAAAAATTCATTTTCACCCTTGGTAGATACAAATGTAATTTTCTATAGTTTCAATAATTTTGGTCACATAGCTAAACAATGTATAACAAGCTTTGAAAGATCAAAAGTGTGAAGTGTGAAGAAAATCATGCCTCCTAGTGTGAACAAAGGTTCATAAGTCTCTAAAAAATATAAAAGTAATCCCAAAATGACATATAAGCAACCCAAACATGTATGAAATGTGAAAAATCAAGCCATGATGAAGAATGTTATAGAGGTTGGAAAATGTCAAGAGCTGTCAATGTCTACACATGTTGAGAATGAGAAGACAAAGCTCAATGAAAAGTCCAAGGTGATGGCTAAGGATAGTTTTGAGGTATGTATAGATTTAAGTGAACATCTTGATACTATAGAGAAAGTATCAAGCATATAACATTAGTTTTTTATGCCTAGTGATGAGATTTTGAGCTGCAAGGAAGATTCATTAGATGAAAAAGTATGTCATGAATCCATGTTGTCTCCATGTATTATTAACCAATAGGATAATATAATAGTGAATTAGCATGTTACTTCTCTTAATCCTAATAAGAAGAAGAACTAAAAACATAAGATTACCAAGGAAGAGAAGGAATATGAGGAGTTATGGGAAACTCTTAGTTTCACATTGTTCTAAGAATTTGTGAATTAAGGTGTCTCTATCTATGCTTCTTAATAGACCCCTTTTAGTAAAGAATGAAGTGGTGTTATTTAGAATATTCTAAAGTCAATAAATAAGTCCTCCCAGTTGAATTTATTTTTCCAAAATGAGAGAAATGTTGTGTATGCAGTGTCTGCAGGGACATAATGAGTGTGTTAACAATGTGTTCATGGAATCTAGTTTAAAAGGCAAAATATGGATACTTCCAAGTGTGGAAGTAAGTTTGTTTTATCTAGATCATCATAAAAATCAATATAGAGGCATCTATACTATTGATTGGTATTTTAGACCAATACTATTTTGATATAGAATAAATTATCCTATGTTTCAAAGTCTTGTATTGATCATTAGTAGGCTAGTGGAGTTAGGGGGAACTAACTAAGATAAATTGAATGTCTTGAGGAGATATGCATGATGTGAAAAGGAGAATATATGAGATGATTCAATAATTATTGAAATATAAGGTGATATCTCTTATAGATGTTAACTCAAGTAGGTTTATATGATGACTTGAACAAACCAAGTCAGGTGCTTAGACAATATATTGAATCCGTATGCATAAACAAGCTAGGAGATTTGTAATTGGTCAGGTCGAAAATATCAAAGGAATATGTATGGAGACCTTAAGATGTTCAAGTAATGCAATGTGAAATTTTTTTGGAGTGATATATCCTACATCACATCATTAGATACTAGTGATGGAGTATAAGTCTAGAGGAAGGATCATAAAAATCTTATTGATCCCTAGAAGAAGAGAAAAGGCAACTCAGGTATGTATGTTTTAAAAATTTATAATGAGTTGATGGTTTCAGATTCTTAGACAAACTCATTTATATTATAAAGGGTGAGAATAATTTGGATAAATACTGAGGAGTCCCTTTTCCATTGATGTTAAAGGGGGCAAAAAAGGGAAATGCTCTTTGTAAAAGTTTGGAGAAAAAGTGAAAATACTCTCTGTAAAAGTTTGGAAGACTAGAGCAAGTGTCCAAGATGAGTTTAGGAAAATATTCCATTATTCAATGGGGAGAAATTATGGTATGAAAAGATTCAATTCATATTCATTAAAATCTAATGCAAGTAATACCATAGAAAGAGAAAATTATTAGAAGATCATAAACTTAAGTTTGCATTTGAGCATTTAGTTTGCCATCAATGCCAAAGGGGGAGATTGTTGGAAATATGATTGTCATTGATGTCAAAAGGATTAGTCAATATTCATGGAGAGAATATCATGTTTCATATTTTTAATATGCAAAGTTGTCATGATTTTACAAAGACCATTTATGGATGTTTAAAATCAAATAGATATGAGATCCATTATGGGTTTTTCATGAGCATCTTGAATATATGGTTCATAGGTTTATAAGAGAAGGAATGAGCTCATAATTAACTTATTTATCTCTTAGATTAGATATGGTTTCTCATTAAAACCCTGAGTATTTATCCATGAAATCAACAAGCAAAGTTCTATTTTGATGGTAACTAGATATAGCCTAGACCTAGTAGCTTAAGTTATAACTTAAGCCTTTAATGTCATTGAAAAACTAGCCCCTCGACCTAGTAATTATCAGCTCAAGAACTATTCAAAGGACTTAATATTTCCTAAGTATTAGAATTTATATTATGTCCAAGCTTTATCAATGGCCCATGCTTCATCATATGCAAATGATCCAATAAAGTGAAGAAAAGTCAAATTGTAAAGGCTCCTCTAAGTGAACTCACTGGTGACAAGTGTCACATTCATGAAGCTTGTCAGATAGAGACCAAATGAGCATAAGATTTTTAGAGGTAAAATTTCAATCTAGTTGGAATATTGATAATTCACACTTAATCAAACATTGGAGATATGGAGTGCGATGAAGTTAAAGTGTCAAAGGTCCCTTTGAGTGAACACATTAATGCCAAATGTCACAAGCACATGAGTCTATCAAATAGAGGACTAATGAGAGTGTGCCTATAAAAGATAAATTTTGAGCTTGTTAGAAGATCTGATGGTGTGTAGGTGATCATGTAAAGAATATCCAATGGAGGGAATAGACTTAAATGCTACAAAGTGATCGATGTTTATTAACACAATGGCAAATTAAAGATCAAGTAGGTTTGAGAATATTTATGAAGTGAAAGTGATCCAACGATATAAGAAGTATTAAGATGAGGTTAAAGTTTCAAATTTTAATGACCAAGTCAAGGTAATAGTCATGCATCTTCTAAGAATCAATGACATGCAAAATCTAAGATCTAGAGATTGACAAACACGTTTTAAATATTGGAACATTAAAGTCTAGTAGTGTATAGAGATATGATAGAGTGAGAGAGCTTGGAGATGGTGTGAATAAAGAGACCAAAGGCTAGTTTTTAAAGTGTTCAAATACAAATAGTTATGTTGAAAAACATGTAATAACTTCAGTATAAGTTCTATATCTCGACATAGACAATGAGATTGATCAATCTAATTGATTAAATTCACATTAAAGAGTCTATGAATCAAAAATTGAGTCTAATAGATGGTATAGATAGTAAAGAGACATATAATTATCATATGATGCTTGAAATCAATATGTGAGAAACTTTCAGTTCAAGTCATAATGAACTAAAGTCTAGAATTGGCATGATGTGTTAAAGTCTAAGTGTGAACATATAGAAGAAGAAAATACTATATCATTTTCATATATATATGATATTTAGGACAAAGGAAAATTTTCTAGAGTAATTCAAATTGTGTCAAAAAGAAAATATATAAACATAAAACTAAAGGGCAGAGAAATATAAAAGAGGCTATAGAGAGAGATTAAGTGTGTCAAATAGATACATATTTAGACATAGAGAGAGGAGTAAATAGAAAGGCACAAAAAGAGAATGTGTATAGAATGAGCAGTTATAGATTAGAATAATATAAAAGATAAAAAATTTGGATTCATTTATAAATACTATTTTTTATACTGGAGTTGTAGCTCCATAGATCTAATTGGTTGGTGTCATCAGACAAGCTGTGTTGGTACTCAGTTAGGGGATTGGTGTCTCCTTAAGGTTGGTGTACTTAAACACTATAACTAGTGAGGTTAACTTGAGTTGGTGCTTAGTTATGGGATTGGTTTCTTCTTAGTATTGGTGTCCTTAGATGTAATCAATGAGGTTTTTCCAGTGAGGCTTGTAACCAATGAGGTTTTACCAAGTGAGGCATTGACTATGAGGCTGGATTAAAATAGTAGATTTTAGTAGCTATTCTCATCATGTTTTTTCCATTTGGGTTTTCCAAATATAAATTTGGTGTCATGTGTATTTATGTGATTATGTGATATTTTCATTTATCTTTTAATCTACATATGCTTTTGAATTTGCTTTAAAAGGAATTAAATGACTAGTTTTAGTTGATCTACTGATTTACCCCCCTCTCAATAGATAGTTGTGTTCCAAAAAGATCATAGTTTCACATGCCTCACCAAATGATTGGATTTCATAGTAGATACATGTCAAAATCTCACCTTGATCATGTGATCTAAGGGTTTCAACAACCATTATCTAGATTGGAAGATGAAATGACACAATAGTCTTCTTGGTAACTGAAAATGATTGTAATTACTCCTTTATTCTACTTGTATAAATATTCAATAGATACATCTACCCAAAAGGGTCAATACTTCACATAGTCATAACATAGATATCATGATCCACATATCTACTATTTTATACATGCATTGTAGAACATTTTACCAATTCTCCCTAGACATTTGAATATAAGTTAAATTTCCTTTAAACAAATAATTATAATCCATTGATTATGTTTAATTATATCTTTCTAAATTATATTTACTCATTCAATCTACACAACCAAACTAGGTTATCCTCCACACTCATGGTCTTGTACCTTGTGGTGTGGACCAATAAACCATTGGGTAGACAGTGTTCACTATTACTTGCATATGATCCCTATATTTATGTATATGCAAATGGTCAAAATCATCATATATATAGTTTATTTATTTTGGATACTAGGGTATAACATTGGGTAAGGTAACATTTACACATATATCATCTTCCAAGTACAAAAGAATGTAGAATTTGGCATCTATGTGGTTTTGCATGCAGTATATTTGAGAATTTAGGTTGAAGCTTATGATTTCCCCCAATGGGGGAATACACTTTCCCTCCAAAATTATGGATAAAAATGGGACACAAACCTCATCTACATGAGTGATAGATGAATCTCAATAATGCCATAAAATTTATAAAACTAGGCCTAAATTTCATAATTAAGACCTTCTTCTTCATGGAAAACTTGTTAGGTTTTAGGGCCCATCCCAGTAGGTTATATATGTTATTATTATTTATAAACAAGTTACTAAATAGTGTCTAGTTATATATCATGTTTGATTGTGTTAATATATATAATTTATCAAAAGATAAACCAAATAAATAATATATAGGATGCACACTATTTTTTTTATGAAAGATATCTTGTTTTTAGGCACCTATGGTAAACATATTAAACACTAGGTCAATACAAAGGAATATCTCTAATTTTTATATTTCCTTATAGAGTCCAACTATTATAACTACCAATAGGTCATCTATGTACTAACTTTCATCCAGGGACAAGTCATATTTGTCGCTGTAAGGCCAAGCAACCTCTACCTCCACATAGATTGTTACATAATGATTGAACACTCTAAGTAAAGAAATCTTGTTAAAAAATTTATCTTTAAATTTGTACTTGATCCCAAAGTAGAACATCAATAGATAAAATTCTTGGATTTTTGCCTCTATTTTTGAATAATTTTAGATCTATGTTAAACTTTTAAATTTAGGGCTTTTAGTTCGATATGGAATTATAGATAATAGTTATCAAATAATAATTAGAAAATGTAATTTGATTTGACTTGGTAACATAGAATATATCCATTTACTTGTCTTATGAATTTATTTCTTGAATCCCCCATGTGTGAAAATTAATTGTAGAGTGACATTCATTGTCATCCATCCATCAAATTTTAATTTGATTTTTTGACATTAGCTTTCATGGGTTCACTTGACACATGGTGATTTATTTCTACATTTAACTATTTATTAATATATTTTAACCTTTTAATATACTTTGGCTCTTTTACACCTATCACTGTGTCATTAATTCAAGGCATTTTGCCTTTGATATATGTGTCACTATAATACATGTGAACTCTTTCTATTTAGTCACTTTATTTTTGATTTTCACTAAGTCTATGGGTCTATCAATATATGGAGTAATGAGATGATGACACATAGCATGAAACATGGAAAATGACCTAGTTTAATAGCCATGTGGCCCAATAAGAATGTGACATGTCAAAGTTAATTAGAGGGTGCCGTGTGGTACTCTATCATTAAATTACTTGATTTATAGTCTTATGTATTTTATATTTTATGAAATGATATGTTAAAATGTGGAATGATATCACTTAGTTGGATGGTAAATTGTTCTATAGTTTCATCCCTTTCTATCTAAACATTTGATCAAATGAGATTGAGACACATGGATCAATCTCACTTTCTTGGTTGGTTGCTAGATATTGTGATATATAATTCTGATATAAAAGGCATAATGTATTGGTATGGAGACATGTGGGATGATATTAATGAGTTAGTTGATCCCTAAATTTTGTAATTTTTTTCAACAAAAATCTTGTGATCAAATATGATTATGACACTTGCCATTATCTTGTGCAATTGGCTAGCCACTTGACAATGGGATTTATGATATTTATTTTTCTCTTAGATGTAATGGATTTGAAACACATGGGATGATCTTGATTAGTCAGGATATCCAAAATGAAATAGTTTTAATAGTCATAAATAGTCCATGAAACTTAGGTAAATGAATTATAGTCATTAGTAATAGGTTCACATGTAAATTTCATAACTAAAAACTTAAAAAATCATAATTAGTTTGGTTAGTCGAATAAACTATCAATGAAGAAACAAACCAAATTAAAATATCAATTTAAATCCAAAATATGTAAAAAAAAAAAGTGAATAAATTTATTTAGGCTTAAGTATGTAATCATTTTAAGGTCGATATATGTCTTGATAGGGTCCAAACATAATATTTTATAGGAAAAATGGGTCTGTAGTTTATTTTCATGAAAATGGGGCATGTTGGTCACAATAAATGCCAACTCAATGGGGAAATACTCTCAAGTATTCGAGAACCAAAAATTTCTTATTTGACTATCATGTAGAATTTTAAATTTTATAAAGATAAAATAAATAAATCATATAAATGAAAGAGACTTCAACATAACCATTCAACATACTAACCCTTATCAAATTTCAATCAATATATGATTTTGAGAATATTATTTCCCCTTGTTATGAGAGTTTTAACATATGTTTAGATAAAATTTGAGGTTCTTTTGCATTCTCTTCTTTTATATTATTTTAAATTTTAATTATGCGTGTATGGGAAGTTGGGTATTGATTTGCTTCTATATCATTGAAAAATATACCTTTGATTCCAATCTAATAATTTATCTTATAGTATCCATCCATCCATATCCCTAAAAGAGATTACTTGAAACACCCTATTCCATTAATTTTTTTGTAACATTTTTAGGAATAAGGGTTGGGTTCCACCATTATCTGGGTGTATAGGAATGGAATTCATTATAAATAATATATTTCAATCATATTTTACATTTATTAATGTTTATTATCTCTCAAAAAAGTTTTATTCATGTAAATGTTCAATTAATTTTTCAAAATGAGAAGTCTTTATAAAATTTGCATTAAAATATCGACAAAAATTCCAACAATATGATAAATTTATTCAACCTAGATATTTATTTTCATTTTATCATAAAACATACCTTAATTTAGAGATCCAAATGAATCATGAGGAATCCCATAGATACCATTATGTTTGATTAACATCCTTATAGAATAATCTTGGTAATGTGTTTATAAGTGGTTTGAATGACCTTATTCACTAATCTAGGAAAGTGAGAAATCTAATATAGGAAATCAAGAAATATAATCTAGGAAGATAGGTAATATAATCTAGGAAAGTAATAAATCTAATCTCATCTTAATACTAAATTAGAAATCATAGTCATTCTGAGGTACTCCCAGTTAGAGTACCCGTGAAATAGGTTTTCAAAAATTATCTGTTAAATAAAAAAATAAATAATTACCTTGGATATCCTTTAAATGAAAAGCATTATTACCCAAAATTTTAGAAATCTAGTATGACCCAATCCATAATGGAGTGAAATTATCATGTTGTACTTTATTTTTGTGTGCTTTACCATATAAGTGGATTAAATCTAAAATCTTGAAAAAAATTATCTTTGATATTTTATTGAACCACCTCTTGACAATCTCTTGATGTTTGCTAAAATTACGTAGAGCTTCAATTTGTGCATGTTCCATCTAAACTATGTCTAGTAATCTATCTCAAATTATGTAATATTATTCCATATACTCTTACATAAATTATTACATTGAAAATTTGAGAGTAATAGAGAAAATAGGATGTTGTCCATACACTAATAGAAAAGATGAAACTTTTAGAGCATGCATATGTCTAGTTCTATTTTCCCATAAAGTATATTTATGCAATAGGTTCATTCTCATGGTTTGTCTTCTACTGATTCATTTATGGCATTAATTAAATTATTGTTGGTAGATTAAAAAATAAATTTACTTAAGGATAATAATTTGAATAAAACTTGATAGTAATTTGATTGTTATTATCCCATTTTGTAAATTTTGTAGATTGAATAACAAGAGTATTATCAAAAACAAAGGAGATTAGTCTTCTAAACCTAGTTAAGAGGTTTTCTTAAATGAGTTTGATCACATATTGTGATCTATAATTATTTATTACCATAGATTTAGTCCATCTTATGTATTAGTCTATAGCACATAATATGAACTTGTGCTCAGTTGATGAATTAGGGTTATTAACTACCACAAATTATAGACCCCATTATGAAAAATGGAATCCTTCAATCACATTATGTAGTGACATGGAAGCATGGATTTATAACATGATTATGCATGTGTTTAAAGATTTTAGGATAGTATTATCCCATCCATATAAACTTATTTTTTTAATATTCCCTAAAGGATGTTCTTTGCCTATCTTTTGGTGAAAATTATCAAGGATGTCTAGAGTTTATTTTATGGAAACATATTCCAAATAAGTTATTTCATAAATTATAAAATAAAACAACCCTTTATTAATCATATAGTGTGATGATTTGAGCATTATTGCTTGTATTTTTTATCTATTTAATTTAGGAGGACATGTGATTGTAATTAAGTAGTGAATGATCTAGGCATACAAGTCACCTCCAATTATCTAGGACTAGTTAATTTTCTCAATAGAGATGTGTGGGTCAGTTAATAACATAAGTTGGATCATACATTGGAATCATAACATTTTGGTGGCCCTAATTTATAAGATGAACTCTTTTGATTTAGACATCCATTTAACTCTTCACTCACCTAGCTCATTAAGTCCTAGTGTAAGTTTGACAACTAGGTCTAGGACAATGGTGTATGTCTTATTTCATATAATATAGTACTTCAATTTATTCACTCTTAATTACCATAGGTATAGGATATTGGTGACCATGATAGCTATAGGGTGTTCACTATATCCAACCTTTTTTGTAAGAACAACTGCTATAGTATGTTTTGGTGTGAATGGATATAAGAAGAAATCCTTATTAAAATATGGACTGATCAAAACTAGGTCTTGAGAAATAGTTTTTTTGACATCTTATAAATATTTGTTTTTCTTTGTTATCTATTCCACCTTCACATCCTATTTGAAAATAGAATTTAAAAATTTCAAAATATCTATGAATCTTGAAATGAATTTTTGAACAAAATTTGTTTTTCCTAAAAATGAATTGAGTTCCTTTTTTCTATTAGGTTACGGAATTATTGAAATATCTTAAAATTTATTAGGGTCAATTAAAATACCTTCCTTGGTAATAATGTGTCCCAATAGCTTACCTTATATGACTCAAAAAATACTTTTATTTGAGTTGAATGAGATTCCATACCTTTTTCATCTATCAAAGACTCTTTACAATTGGGTAACATGATCCACTATATTTTTATAAAATTTAGCCAGATCATGCATGTAAATAATGATTAACTTACTGATGATCCCTTGAAAAGTGAAATTTATGGCACATTAGAATGTATACCCTACATTAATTACTCTGAAATGCATTATTGTATATGAAAAAAATCCCCATTTAATAATGAAAGTAGTTTTCATACTATCAGCATTTTACACTAATACCTAGTTACAACCTAAGAATCCATCTAGAAAAGACATCATTTCTAATCCACTAATTATCTAAACTAATTTATTTAGGGAGGTAAAAGGATAATTATACTTTTTTGAAGATCTATTAAGGTTCCTAAAATCTACAAATAATCTTATTTCACCATTTTTATTTCATACAAGGACTAGATTAGTCACCCAAGTAAAATGTCTAATAAGAAATATAATTTTAGTCTCTAACAATTTTTTGATTTCCTTTTTAATGAGAGGCTCTATGATGAGATTAACTAGTCTTGGTCTCTTTAAAATAGTTTGTGTTATTATTTCATGGGTGTGGTATGTGTGATAACCTTGAGATCAAAAACTTTTATATCTTGATAATTCCAAGCGATCACATCTTTATATTCAATCATTTCAATAATAGGTGCCATTCTTGTGGTTTACCTTCTATTAATTTCTTTATGGCATCAATTAAATTATTGTTGGTAGATTAAAAAATCCATTTCATTGAGGGTAATAATTTAAATAAAACTTAACATTAATTTGATATGTATAATCCCATTCTATGAATTTTGTATATTAAAACACATGACCATTATCACAAACTAAGCAGATTGGAATTCTAAAGCTAGTAATAAGGTTTTCCTCAAGAAATCTGAGCATGTCTTGTTCTCTATAATTATTTTTTACTAGAGATTTAATCCATTTTATGTATTAGTCTATATCACTTAATATGAACTTATGTCCAATTTATGAGTTGGAATTAATGATGCCCACAAAATCAAAACCCCATTATACAAAAGGGAATCCTTAAATTATAGGATACAATGGCATGGTTTCATGGATTTACCTCTTCCTAAACACCTAAAACTAGTGACATTTTATAGCTTGATTCTCCACATATTCAAAAAATGGTAGGCTAGTAGTATCCCATCATTATAATCTTATATGTTGTATCATTTCTTAAATTATGTCTATTGCTTATCTTATGGTGAAAATTAATAGGAATGTATGTAGCTTCTTTTATGAAAACACATCTCAAATAAATTCCTTCATAATTTTTGAGATAAATCACCCCTTTCTTAATCATATACTATGCTTATTTGAGCATGAGTGTTCATCTTTATTCTATATTTAATTTAATATAAGATGCACTTATAAGTAGTGAATGATCTAGGCATACAAATCACCTCCATCTATCTAGGATTGGTTAATTTTCTCTATAAACATGTGTGTGTTATTTCCTACCATCAATTTAATAATACCTTATCCTTGTACCATTTTGGTGGGTCTTATTTCCATGTTGAACTCTTTTAATTTATCCATCATTTTAAATCTTCACTCACATAGCTCATTTTATCCTAGTGTAAGTTTGATAAATGAGTCTAGGATAATAGCGCATGTCTTATTTCATGAAATGTAGTGTTTTAATTTCTTTACTACTTTGATCAAGGTGTAAATATATTTATCGATCATGAAATATTTCAAATATTCTTCCTTAAAATTTGTGATCATAAAGTCTATAGAGCTTTTAATGTCTCTAACCTTTTATGTAAGCACAATTATTATAGTATGCTCTAATGAAAATGGATACAAGAAGAAATCCTTATTGAAATTTGGACTGATCAAAAATAAGTCTTGAGCAATATCACTTTTGAAATCTTGGAAAGATTTATTTTCCTTTGTTGTCTATTCCACCTTCACATCTTATTTCAAAATAACATTTAATGGTTTAAAAATCTCTATGAATCCTAAAATAATTTTTTAAACAAAATTTACTTTTTATAAAAAAAGTAGTTGAGTTCCTTTTTGATATTATGACATGGAATTCTTGAAATATATTTAACTCTATTAGGGTCAATTTAGATACCTTGATAATAGTATGGCTTGATAGCATACCTTTTGTGACTCCAAGTTTTTTTCTTTAGGTTTAATGACATTCCATAACTTTTGGATTTATCAAATACTCTTTTCAAGTAGGTAATATGATACACTCTATATTTATAAAAGTTAGTTAGATCATCCTTATAAATAATGATGCACTTACTAATGATCCCTTGGAAAGTGAAATCCATAGCATGTTGGAAGGTAGCTCCTACATTATTTAGAAAAAATGTATTATTTTATATGTAAAATTTCCCCATATAGTAGTGAAAGTAGTTTTTATACAATCATTATTTTCAATTAATACTTAATTATAGCCTAAGAATCTATTTAGAAAGGACATCATTTATAATACACTATCTAAATTAATTCATTTAGGGAGGTAAAATGATAATTATCATTTTTTGAAGATAATTTAAGGTTTATGAAATCCACACAGTCTAATTTCACTAGTTTTATTTCATATAGGGAATAGATTGGCCACCCAAGTAGAATGTCTAATAAGAAATATAATTTTAGTCTCTAATAATTTCTAGAATTCTTTCTGACTGAGAGGCTCCAAGATGGAATTAATTATTATTTTTCTCTATTTAAAATGTTTTTCTCTTATTTTATGGGTATGGCATGTGTGATAACCTTAGGATCAATTTTTTTAGGTCTACGTAAGTCTAAAAAATTACATATTTATATTTAGTTACTATTTCATTTAGCCTTTATTTTTCTTGTTTTGTACAACTCAATTCAATGTTAACTATTTTGGGATGTTCATATGTTCCTAATTTTACCTTAGTGAATTTATATTCATTGGTCTCATATTATTTAAGTTTTTTAGCTTGACGATCCATGTCAAAGACATGTTATAAGAAAACCATCCCTTTGGGTATCTTATTTTCTTTTAGTTAGAGGATGACATCATCCTCTTTTTTTATATTCCTTGGGTCAAAATATATTTCATGAATGATTTCTAACTCAAAGGCACAAGAATTTCCCATAAACTATATGATCTATTGATCATCATCAAATTCTTGAAAGTTTTCAACATTTTCAATGACTAAAGGACATCGTACCAACTCTATAGAAAATTTCTACATCTTGAATTCTTGAGGTGGGGTTAGATTTTTTATAAAAGTAGCTATGGAATTTTCTATTTGGTTTTTATCTATTGGGATTTATTCTATATTTAAATATTTAAATTATTCAATCAATTCCCAAGATATGTACTTATATTTTTCAAGATATGAAAACTTACATTGAAATCAACTATTGACTTGGTTAACAACCAATTATGGATCTCTAAGCATTAAAAGATATTTGACATTTTGTTTTAATGTCAATTAGAGACCAAATATTAAGGATTCATATATTACATGATTATTAGCACATAAAATTTTTAATATGAAATAAATAAGGTATTTCCTCCCATTAAGTTCAATCATAGTTATGCTGAACCTTATTTGGATCACTCACCATCAATTTATAAGATCCAGCTTTTTAAGGTCCTTAAAAAATTTGTTTAATATTATTAGGTTTAGTCATGAATGTGTAAACCCCTATGTATGATGAATAACAAATACTTTTTTCATTTTTAACATTGAATTTTATTATTACGTGTTTCATTTTTGGTTCTTTATCTACTCTAATATGTTTGGATACTCCTTTACAAGGAAACCACATATGTGAAAAGTTAGTGGCCATGTATTTATTCAATGTTTTTGACTAGTCACAACATAGGAGTAGACCATGATCCTTAGGAATGTTAACTACAAGGATGTCAATGTATTTTGGGACACGTGGTTCAAAAGCAAGTTACATGTGGAGATTTAACAATCCCTAATAATTGGGAATACAAAATTGTCTAAATGTAAGACCAAAATTTTGGATTTATCAAGATTCAACCCTATATTATTTCATATTAAAATGGGAATCACACTATCTGAAGCACCTAAATCAACTAAGTAGTTTTGAAAGTTTTTTCCAAAAATTATAATAGTCAATGGGAAATGTGGGACTTCAATATTATCTTTATAGATAAACATGCTTGTATTTATAGCCTTTGATTTCTTAGCAGATGGATTACTAGTCAAATCCTTAATTAAAAGTTCCATCTACTCTATAATTTGGGATAGCTCAAGAATATTAATGTTTTTTTTTATTTTATTTATGTACTCCATTATATTATATTCACTCTTCCTATGCATATCATATTATTGTTGTTCATTATTTAATTTAGGAGGGGTGGATTATTATTAGCATGTGGATGAGGTGGAGTGACTACATTATTGTTTAAAGGTGTAAAATTCGTGATAGGATATTGATTCTTATTTATTACATTATATATTTTTATTTGAAATTGTTGAAAATCATGAATTTCGTCTGTGTTAGTTATAGTTCATTCTCATCCTCAATAGGAAATGGGAACTCATATGTGTGAAAAACCATTTTAGTAATTGAGGTATTCAGGGTGTTAGATGTGGAATGATAATATTAATATTGTAAAATATAATATATTTCCATCTATTTATAAAATATCTCAAAGTTAGTAAAAAATTATATGTAATCCAATTCACCATGTTGTAAAATATTGTAAACTCTACACCAGTTGGGTAAGGTTGCCTCAAAAAAATTTATCTCAGGTAGTTTGTTAGATTATAGATCTATTTTATTACATAACATGTTTAATTGTCTATTATACCTCTATAATGTAAAATTCCTATTGGTTTCCTCCCCTATGGTGTATTCCCTAAGAATTTTTACATGCCTATGAACTCAATACTAAGTCTCCTCACCATGCATTGAATGGTGTCTAATTTAAATTTGGTGGAATCTAAAGTTGTTTTTTGTGTGTTAGAATCACTAACTAGGAATAAATATTTATTTTTATATTTTTATTACACACATGTGTAGGATTATTCAAAAATCTTATATTCTAGTTAGGTGCAACATGTGTTAGAGGTAATTTAGTGAATACATGGTTTTGATTATCATTCATGACATTTTTATTGTTGTTTAGAAGATGATTAAAGGCTTAAAATTTAGGATAATTTTGGATATGAATATATATTTTAATTAATCATTCAACTATAAATCAATATTACTAGCTTCAACATAATCATCTAGTACATTATTGATATTCTAAGCTTTATGTAGGAATACTATAGTCATATAATCCATGGTGTTTTACTACATATCAAGGGATAAAGTAATAATACATTTGTATGATTCATTTACATGGATATACATATTTTTAATTATTACATTAAATCTCTAAATGGTTCATTAGGTTCTATTTTTATATTATAAAAATGATGGTATACCACACTAGGGTTGGTAACTTACCCAGATTATGCAATGAATGTTTCATGGCACATGTTCCATGATGTAATTGAATTTTATGGAAGATTAAAAAACCAATCATAGGAAACATATTATAGGGTAAATGGGAATATTCTACATGGAATGTCCTCATGAATTATATTCATAAATCCTAGATAAGTTTTGAAGGCTTTCATATATTCCTCTATAGTTCATTCCCCAGAAGGAGAGAATGAAAGAATCTACTTCTATATATTCCTAGGTAAATCATGTATGACACTATGGTTTAATTAACTAAATAGTCCATAATAAAACATTGATGTTGGTTCCCTTGAGTTGGTAAATTTGGTTGAGTGACAACTCTCTTAGGGATACATCTATCTAGTCTAGGTATTTGATGAACTTGTAAAGATTCTAATAATAGTATACCAAAATCATAATTAAAACTTGTTAATATTCTTGATGGATTCAACATACACAACTAAATTTATGTTTAACAAGATTCAAAGAGTTAAGACCTCATAGTTATAAATAAAACATGTTTATGTGGGTTTTATTTACATGAAGGGTTATTATAAGAAGGTCCCTAACATTTTAGAATCAGTGAAAGCTTCACTCCAAGGAATTAGTTGTGGGTATCAATTTTTTAAATAACCATATTGTGGAATAATGGTGAGTGGCCTAGTTATTTACCTCATATGGTTCATATATGATGGACTTATAACTCTAAAGATAAAATATACTTGAGGTGAATGGTTGGATATAAGCTAAGGTGAACAAATCTAAAAAAATATAAAAAGGAGGGTAGGGTATCTCATAAATTAAGGGGTCCTATGATAATATTAGATATTAAACCCTTCCAATATAAATTAATATACTAGGCTAAGTACATGTCATGAACCAATGTCTATTGTGGATTATATGAAAACATAGAACATAAATAAACATAGTAAAAAGACTAAGGAAATAATTGTAGTAAGTTTCAATCACCATAATCAAGGATGTTGTTAGTACTAGATTGATTTGCATATCCAAATTCACTAATAATTAATAAATATGAATTTTAACCAAAGAAATGACAATAATAACAAAACATTCAATTTTATATTTTCATATAATACACACTTAACCTATTATAGATTTATTAACTTAATGGAAAATATTCATCAAAACACAAAAAAATGGAAGAAAAAACACATAAAGCACATTCACATAAACTCAAAAAACAATCATAGAAAATTTAATTGATTTCATTAATTTCTAAAATAATCCTCAAATTTATAATAGATAAGATACATGCCTATATATATTTGGATTGGATCACCTCATCCTCAAATCTTGTCTAATTTGTCAAATCTAAACTATAAATAAATCTTAATCTATTCATGCAAACTCTACATGTTTTTAGAATCCATATTAATAAAAATTATTATTTTAGATCATTTTCTCATTTTATCATGTAAAAATATATAAATAAAGTGGTTAAAAATAAATACAATAGCCAATCATTGAGTATAGGTGGCACTATTAGTTGGGACTACACTAGAACTAGTCTAAATAATATTCAAAATTAGTTGACTAAAAATACCAAAAGTAAAGGACATAGATACATAAAATCATTGCATAATTGTAGTGATTTAATTCCATGAAGGTGTTAATATAGTTGTAACCATAATTGGTGCTGACTAAGCATGTGAATTAATGGTAGTAGAATTTAAATTCACCATCACTGGCATTATTGGAGTGCAGACTATTGTATATTGAGTAAAAGGAGACACGATCATCAAAACTAAATATATTGAAGATGAAGTTACCACCTAAGTAGATGAATATCCTTGTTGCTTTATCCTTTCATACTAATCACACATATTGTAAGATTGAGTTCAATATTTAAAGTTTATGATGGGAAGTAAAAATTTGAATCTTGTTCATTTGTTTTTAGTGTAAATCCATTGGGGATATGAAGGAAGTGCTCAAGGATTTTTATTATTCCACCTTATCCCTATACAAATGATTAGTTTAATTACTTGGTCACTTCTTTCAAAAATCATTCTATCAACCTCTACTTTTAAGATATTGGTAGTAGTCTACAAATTTCTATAAAAAATGGTTTGGTGATAGCTTTCTTTAATGACATGTATATGAAAATAATGTGCATATAACCTAGAATACATATGTAATTTTGTTATTGGTTTGTTAATTTATTAACCAACTCCTGCATATGCTTGTGTCATTCTATAAGCTAATTTATCTTACCAGTCACAAAATTTTGAGATAAATAAATATCTAGAAGTTTTATCAAATTGAGGTGTTGATACAAATTTTGTCTTGTTGCTTTGTCAATAAAATACAATCTAGAATCCAAACTCTTTAAAGATTCATAAAAATTTACCACATTATTACACTATGACTGTGACTCTCCCCTTGAATATCAAACAAAGCATACTATGTTATAAAAGGTTTTAGCTAAACTATGTACATTATCCATTATGTCCTTTGGAGGATCTATTTTGACTTGTGCCTATAATATTTTATTAGTCTATTTGAGTCCATAAAAAATATAATTCAAAACTCCCCCAATAACAACTACCATGGAAATGGGGTCTTCATAAATATCATCTTCATCTCTAGGTTTAGTTTTTCATTTATTTATTAATGATAATAGTTATTCTTCTCTCAAAACATATATAGGATTCCCAACAATTATAATTATCTTTCACCTCACCCTCTTGAGTTTGTTTAATGTTTTGATAAAAATCTGTAGTCAATGTCAGATCCTTAGTGATCACCAAATATTTTCTAGCTAACTTCTCTAATTGTATTTTTTATCCATGCAAGAACCACTACCAAGTCTTGGGGAGAGGTCTGAGAGGTAGTGGGTAAAGTTATCTTTAGTGGAGGCATGAGGATGGTTGGAGATGGAATAATATATGGAGGTGGCATGAGAATATAAGGATATGAAAATTTTGAATAAGTATAAGTAATAAGGGGAAAAGTGGAATGAGGAACCTCTCCTTGCAGATCATTTTTTGAGGAGGTGTTCAAAAGACATATTTAGTGAGGTTAAGGGATTATTGGACTGAGACAATTGTTGAGTCCATTTGGAGACCATGGTAATAAAAACACCCAATAGCATCAAGAAATGGGATTGAATAGGTTTTGTAGAAAAAAATCCTTAGATATTAGTTCCTTAAAATACAAACTCGTGACTATAGCACCTAGATCAGGTGGGGAAATAATAAGCTATGTAGTGGAAACCCAGGTTAGAATCTTCATGAATTCACCATCAAATTATATAGAATAGACATATATTTATTAGTATAGTAAATGTTATTAAAATAATATATATTTTTAGTTTGTGCCATACCACATGAATATATATAATCTATGGAATTTGAAAGACTATTGTTGGAACATGGGAAACAATGATTTATGTAAATCCCTAGGGAAAAGCTATAGAAGTGAATATAGGTGGGACAACTAAAGTATTTGAAGTGATAAATATAGTGCTAATGGTCATAGTTTCTTATTCTACATATTCATCTATAATAATATGTTGCTCCTTTTCATCAATTCATTCTTGTCTTATTTATTGAGTGTGAAGAGGACTGGGACTCGAAGTCCCAAAATTTATCTTCAAGGGAACCTTCTAAAATATGTCCAATGCTAATTATGTCTTTGGGTTCCCACCATAGCTTATTTCTAGATCTCTTTCTTTAGGCTCATTTGATGGTTCCTCTATCTCCTCTTGTTCTATGATAAGAGGAGTTATAGGGAGGTAAGAAGAGACCTTATCACATAAGTTAATATTGAGGGGGTGGTTGTCACCTATAATGGAGGAAGAGAAGGGAACTAAACTATTATTGGATCTAGAGGTTGAAATACTATTATATCAAGTGGCATGAATGTAACTATGATATTTAGAACTTCCCCCATGTCTAAAATTTGTTGCTCTATTTCTTGTGCCCTTGGAACATTTTTTAGAGTTATTTATCTCAATTATTCATTAATTTTTTCTTCAATTTCTTGCTATGCTTTAGACTTCCCAACTTGTTTAGATTCATTTTTCTACTTATATTATTCTAACTACATCTTTTATTGATATTGATGCATCACATTGGATCATCTAAGTGATCCTCATAGACATATATGATTTTCTCATTCTTACATAAACATCTTAATCATCCTTAAGGTGAATAAATATTAGGTCATTTTCATACTCTTGGTGGCCATAATTTTGCCTAAACTACCTATGGAATTTATCTTTTTTTTATTTATTAATTTTTAGGATCCCACCATTCATATTCAACTGGTAAAAACTTAAACAAACCACTATGTTTTAAATTCATAGCTCATTTCTCCCAAGTTTGCAATTTTTTCCTTTCAATGCTAAGGGGTGTCTCATGGTACTTATCAAATAGGGCCTTTCTTATATTGTCATCCACATTATTAGGTAACTTGTAAGATATCTCTTTCTTATCCAATTCATCTAGTATAAGTCTTAGTTGTAAGAAGGGATCTACTAATGCATCCTCAACTCTAATGATAGTGTGATCTAAATAGAACTAGTAATAATATAATGCTCTTAGTGACCTTTTATTTTTCATAGACAATATAATTATAGGTTGATCATTTATTTCTCTATAAACCATTAGGTAGAAAGTGTCCACTATTAATTGCATATGATTTTTACATTTATGTATGTAGAGATGGTCAAAATAATCATAGATCCACTTTGTTATTTTTTATCCTAGGGTATAAAATTGGTTAGGTTGATATTTATATAGATAACATCTACCAAGCATGAAAACATGTATAATTTGGTATTTACTTGGTCATGCATGCAATCTATTTGGTATTTTAGGTTGAAGATTGTGATTTCCCCCAATGGGGGAATTCACTTTCCCTCCAAAATTATGGATAACAATGGGACCCAAACCTCATTTACATGAGTGATATATGAATATCCATGTAATTTGTTTAATAAGGCCATAGTAATTATAACACCATCCCTGAATTGGGAAATTGGGACCTTCTTATTCATTAAAAACTTGTTAATATTTAGTACCCATCCTAGTAGGGTGCTTCTGCTTTTATTATTTATAGACCAAAATTTGAATTATGTCTAGTTATATGGTATGTTTAGTTTTGAAAATATATGTGATTTCTCAAAATCTAGACATGTTACATAAGCTAGAGGCTACACACTATTATTTTTATGAAAGATATCTCATGTGCATGTGCTTACTGTAAATAAATTAAACACAGGTTATCACAAGGGAATACAACTAGTTTTGTTACTACATTTTGAAGTCTAAATACTTTGATTACCAATAAGTCATGTATGTACTCCCTTTGATCCAAGAATACGTCATCTTCATCTTTGTAAGGTTGAACAACTTTAACCTCTGCATATATTTTTTTTAATGCTTGAATGTTGCAATTAAAGTAGTCTTGTAAAATTAGGTATCTTTAATTTTTTTCTTGGTCCCAAAGTAGAACATTCAAGGAGACATTTTTTGGTTTTGTCCCTCCATTATTGAATAATTTGAGTTTTGTGTTAAACATTTGAATTTAAGGATTTTAGTTTGATATTGATCTCTAGATAATAGTTCACAGTTAGCATTTGGAAAACTTAATTTTCATTAAATTAGGAACATAGCATACAACCATTTACTTATCTTATGAATTCATTCCTCAAATTCCCCATGCATGAAAATTAATTATAGAGTAATGGTCATTGTCATCCATCTATTAAATTTGAATTTGATGGATGATGTCAGCTTTTATAGGTTTACTTGACACAGAAATTTGTCATTATCTTTAACTACTTACTAATCTCTTTTCACCTTTTAATATACTTTGGATCTTTTACAACTATTATTGAGTCATAAATCTATGTCATTTTGACTTTACTATATGTGTCACTGTAATAAAATTGGAATCCTTTCAATTAGTCACTTTGTTTTCACTTATAACTAAGTCTTTGGGTATATTAATATATGGAGAAATAATATGATTAAACATAACTTGACACCTGAAAAATGACATGATATAACGACCACATGGATCAATTAGAATGTAACTTGTGGTAGCCAATTGTATATAGGGTACCACATGACACTCTTTCATTGAATCATTTGAATTATATCTCATATTTTATATGTTGTATTTTATGTTATGATATGTCAACATGTGGCATGATCTCACTCAGTTGGTTGGTCAGCTATTCTATGATTTCATCCCATTATATATATGCCTATGATCACATGAGATTGAGAATGCAGATCAATATCTCTTACTCAACTAGTCTCTAGATTTTGTGATCTATACTTTTGGTATCATAGGCATGATGTATCAAGATGGAAAACATGGTGTTATCTCACCTAGTTGACTGGTCTCTAGATTTTTTAGCTTTTTTTCTATTAAAATCATGTGATCAAATTAGATTAAGACAATTGGCATGATCTTGTGTAATTGATGGGTTTCTTGACTATGAGACTTGTAATATTTATTCGTAAATTAGATGAAATGAACCCATGACACATGGTAGGATATTATTTAGTCAAGATATCCAAAACAAAATAGTTTTAATAGTCATTGATAATACATTAATCTTAGGCAAGTTAAAGTAAAAAATTGACAAACCTTACAAATCATGATTAGTTTAGTTAGTTAAATATATTATGAATGTAGACCAAAACCAAATTAATATCTTGATTTCAAGATAAAATTCATAGAATAAAAATAAAATAAAATCATTTAGGCTAAAGTATGGAATCATTTTAAGGTTGATTTATGTCTTGATAGGGACTAAACATAATATATTTTTAGGATAGATGCGTTCCTATTTGATTTTATTTAAAATGGGGCTGTTGGTAAAAAAATAGGTTTATCTAATTGTGTACCCTATATACATTACATTACATTAGGTTGGTGCCTAAGTTTGTGGAAGAGGAAAATGATGGGCTTATTGAGAGGGTTTAGTCCCTTTCATGACAAATTTAACCATAATATCTCAGTGGTGTGTGAATGGAAATCATTCCTTAAGAGTGTTTTTATAAGCCTAGTTTTTGATGTAGTGGATTGCACCCAAGGCAAGGAGGGTGAGCTCTTTCCTTCCACACGCTAAAATGGAAACTCCCCTCTCACCTATGGGACTGATGAAGCTAGAGGGGAGAGTCTCTAGGTAAGGTATATCTCCCTTTGATGCATCTGAGTTGTTTCAATAAGTGCTAATATAGATATATATAGATATATAATAGGGGGTGAAAAGGGAGAAGGATTACAAGGAAACAAATCTACTCTAAAAAGAGGTGATGCACCAAAATGACTTGACCTTCTCACACTCACACTTTAAATTAGACAAACACATGAATACTCTTCAGAATGGCAGGGGAACCAGGTCATAGGAACTTAACAGGGAGGCCTTAATGGAACATATAGAAAATAGAGACTCACCAAAGGTGCTGTAGAAAGGCACACTTTATAGTAGCTTCTTCTGTCTCTATATTTCTAAACATAGCTCTCCTTATCACCTACAAAAATGGCACCTTATATAACTAGGTAATTTGGTGTTGAACCTGTGGAAGCATCAAGAAGCAATGACTAAACACAAACTGACACTCAAACATACACATAGATATCTAGCTAGAATAGAGGTAAAAATACATTTATTGATTTCAGGTGAAAAATTTGCCAGGGCTTCACCTTACAAATGTGGAAGATCCTTTCTCAAATGACAAGTCTCTAATATATAAAGGAAGAAAGGAGGCATTTTGACACGCTTTTTAAAAGTGACCCATGTGCCTTGTAAGCATTATGATGAGGAAACTATCTGTATATAATGCTATGTCAGCTCCTGTTAGGATTTGAGTTTATGAGCCACAACATTTGCCTGCTCTTCAATGCATATTAAAGAAAACAAGTCATGTTAATCACTATTGATGCCTCTTTGATGATCGCATGGTAGGTACTGCTCAACCACTGAAATAGCTTCTTGAATCAACACTTTCTTGCATCACTTAGATTGCTTCGTTTGCTCTTGTACTTGGCCATTTTACCTCCTCTTTATTCTCTAGGCTCTTTATCTTTTTCTTACTTTATCTTCTTCTACTCCTTCAACCCTCAGGGGTGTCCTTCTAGTGGGTCACTGCATTCTTTGGGCTCATTCCATAGTTGGTCTGCAAGCAATTTTTTAAAAGAGCAATGGCTATTTCACAACTTTAAATTTGATGTCCTCAGGCTCATCAACCTTGGACTCTTCTTCAACTTCATGCTTTTAGAGTTTTTGCTTTAGGCCTTTTCCCATAGATAAAAGTCCATAAGAATTGGCCACTTTGATTTCCTTTGTTTATCCTTCTTGGAGGGGAAAGACCCTTCAGCTTCTTGAGAATGGCCCATTATCTTCGATGAGAGCCCTCTACAAGGGAACATACCCTTCGAGTGGGCTTCTTCCTTCGGTCCCTTTGGCTACGGGCTTTCAGTGAAATTCTTTAGACTTTTTTCCAAAGGAAATCCTTCAGACAAAAAGTCTAAAAAAATCTAACTTTAAAAGAAAATCACAAAAAATGCCCCTTTGACTACCCTTTGAAATGTTTCTTTCCCTTTGCAAGGGCTCCTGAACCCTAGCCTGCCCTCCGTAAGGGCACCTTATCCTTTAGCTTGGGATGCACCCTTGAACCAAGCCATTAAACCAACCTATTGAACCAAAAAGGTTTAATAGTTCAATTGGTTCAATGGTTCAATGCTACGCACTGAGCCAATTGAACCAAGCCTTTGAACTTTTCTTGCTTGCCTCAGCCATTGAACCTACACATTGAACTGGAGGCATTGAACCAAGTGATTGAACCGACACATTGAACCAAGTAATTGAATCAGTTTAATGGTTCAATAATACATGTCGATAAACTTGCTGAAGTGTTGAATTAAGCTGAAGCATTGAACTAAGCTGATGAACCAAGGCATTTGAACTTTGTCGATGAACTCACTGATTGAACCAAGGCATTAAACCAAGCGATTGAAATGGTTCAATAGTTCAAAAGTGCCAACTATTCTTGTGATTTTCTTCAAATAAGAGCCTAAAGAAGCTTTATAAAACCCCATACTTTCTGAAACTAATTTTTCATCTGCAAATGATTACACCTATTGAGTCTGTAGTAAAACTTGTGAAGTCCATAGAAACCTACAAAGTTCATAGAAAACCAAGCTCTACAGAGTCTGTAGAAATGGACCTATAGAGTCCATAGAAATGGACCTATAGAGTCCATAGAAATTCTTAGACTTGTGCAAAATCAAAAATGAATTGGCCTTGAATAGCAGGGGAAGAAGGGGACCGATCTTTTTCCCTATTGGGTAAAAAATGGTCAACAAATTGGTGACTCCCAAGGGAAGCATGCCTGCTATGCTTAAAAACTAGTTGTGTCAAATCCATTGGTCATAGAGTTAGATTGTATCTTAAAATCATCAATAGCCTCGATAAATTCTAGAATCAATCATGAAGATTTACCTCAAAGGAAATGAAAACACACACAAAGCTAATAAAACTACTAACATGTGCAGAAAGCACTTAGGGAAGATAGGATAAAAGTAAGGGAAGTATATACATGATGAAAAGAGACTCAGTGGTAGTGCTTCAGATGTATCCCATTAACTAGGATATACAGTTCTTCACCATCCAACTGTTTCTATTTAAATTTTTCTTTCAATTTCAAGAAAGAATTAAGAAACTTAAGAAAGAATAGTCAAGGCTTGATGTGTACCTGGATATAGTCTGCGCACCGTAATCCAGACGCTATGAGTACTCCTCTTTGGCTGTGGAGGAATGACACCTACAAAGAAAAGAAGCTTGGATAAAAGAAGGCGTTAAATGGATAGATGGTGGGTTGTCAAGTGAAAGCTTGATCCCAGAAGTATGAAAACTTCCTTAAGGGATATAAACCCACTAATCAATAAAAAGAAGTGTCTGATAAACAATAGAATGATAAAGAATTGAAATGCTAAAGAAATGGAATGAAAAAGGGAAGCAAAGGCTTACTTGAAAGAAGCTATCAAACTGATCACAGTCACTGGCGTCAGTTGGTCAAGGTGCCAACGTCAGTTAATCTGTCAACGTCAGTTGGGGTAGCGATTAGCGTCGGTTGGGGCAATTGGCTTGGACAGGGTCTAGGCAGGTCTGTGGTCTGTAGACAGAGTCTGGTCAGGGTTTTAGTCTATGGACAAGGCCAAGGAAGGGTCTAGGTTTGTTAACAGTCTTGAGAAAAAGTTTTTGGGCTTGGTTGAATGGTCTGGGGTCTGAGTCTGAGAGTCTGGTTAAATGGGTAGAATGTATGGTCTGATAGAGGATAGAGGAAATAGGGAAGTGGATAAGTCAAGATTTGGGTCTGGCTTGGTTAACAGTCTGGTCTAGGGAGATATTGTTTAAAAGTAATAACTAAAAAGAGAATAAAAACACAGACAGTATACTTACCTGTGCCTTGTGGAAGGTGTGCTACTAATGATTCCTGTACCTGCTATTGATGTAGCCTACGTGGAGAACCTATTGCTGATGGAGAACCTTAAAGCTATTGCTGTACTTGAGGGAGAGAGTGAGAGGCTTGATTGAGAGATTTCGCAGATTGACGAATGGTCGAAGACTCAAGATTGAAGGATTCGTCAGTTGCTTCTAGAGATTCACTAATTTCTGATTGGGATCCATAAAGAGTCTAAAAAATTGGTTAAGTATAACCGACGTCGGTGATTCCACCGGCATCGGCCGACACTTAACCGACGTCGGTGGGGTTAGAACGGGCAAAAAGAGCCACTAAGCCCATTTTTCATCCGCCAAGTGCCCTATCCGTTAGAGAATGTCGAGGGTTGGGCTAAATACACATGAGAGTTTGTTAGGCAGTTAGAGAGAAGTAGGAATAGGTCTTGGGTGAGTCATAGGATGGGAATTAGTCCAAGGCGAGGTGTCCCAAGTGAGGTGTCATGGGTGATGTGTCTAAGGAGGGGGGGTTAATTCAAAATAAGTTTATTATTTTAAATTAGAAATGTTTAGGAATGGACTAAGGGGGAAGGTGACCAAGGGTTAGACACTATTTAGGTGTCTACATTTGCCCCTTTTTGTCTTGTTGGTTGCTCTAAATGAACTGCAAGACAAAAATAGGAGTCGGTTGCCCCAGGTATGGGATAAGATTAATTTCATCTTGTTGGTTGTTTAAGTGAACTACAAGACAAAAATAGGCAAGGGTTGGTTATCCCGATTATGGATGAGGTATCCCCCCTCAAAGCAGGAGTCGAGAGAAGGGAACCTGGAATCAGTTACTGATTTGATAGAGAGTGGATGAAAGGGGTGAAGATAAAGTGAGAATGCTACAAAAGTTGTGATTGCATGGACACCACTTCATGAGGATGGTCGGGTCAAATTGTCACAGGTCAAGGGTCAAGGAGTGCCAAAATTGAAATAACCGGTCCCTAGCATTTAGTCATCTGCTGATTGGGTTATTTAATCTAAGCTAAAGCGCCAATGGTCATCGTGTTCTAGGTATCCTAGGCTTAGGAAGTGCTCCCAAAAACACAAAAAAGTCACAAGTAGTGCGGATTAACTGGCTTGCGATCCTATACTTGTGAAGGTCAAAAAAAATGTGTACAATTTTGCTAACCAATCATGAGGTAGCATACATGCAAAAACAACCAAGGCAAAATTGCTTTGGAAGTAGTCACAGTTTTAGGAGATGGGCATGATCTCTAATATCTGGTGGTTGATGAATGAATGCAAAAGTGATCTTAAGTGTGCCCCAGGGGGCTAAAATGACATGGTCTAAAGGACTGACTGATGTTGGGAATGATTTTGGTCATTTTGAAGAGGGATGAAGTTTTAAGACTGTCGACGTTGGTTATATAACCGATGTCAGTGGCTAAAAGAGGCCGACATCAGCAGAAATTGGCCGACGTCGATGGCCTAGGGCACAATTCTACCAACATCGATGGCCTACCAAATCTGACAAAATCAGATTGGTAGCCCACTAAAAGTCATTTGTGAATTTGATTGAGAGAGAAAAAAGATGTCTGGAGTTGATTGAGTGAAAGTAACCTAGAGCTGACCAAGGAGTAGTGCGAGGTGTCAGATAGACATTGGTGAAGAGAAGGAGGCGAGTTGGAGAGTGATTGGAGGCTGCAGAATCATTTATGGGCCTAGTGAAGTGTGAGAGCAGAGAAACACAACAGAGATGGCAGAGGGGAGTAGAGGACCTGTGGGAGGTCCACCACAAGTGGCACCCATTGTGCCACCACACCGACAGCGCCGTGATGAGGTAGGAGGGCCCTAAAATCTATTAGAATCATTTGTGTTTTGAATTTAATTTTTTGAATTTTTGGTGTTTTAGGTAGAAATCAAGGGGGAGGGGTAGCTAGGAGGGTGGGAAGGGTAGGTAGGAAGGTGGGTGGGTTGTCTGGGATAGCTTAGGAGTCATTTTGAAAGGGTTTTGGGGGTGTTGGGGTGAAAAATGGGGAAGCCCTAAAAATTAGGGCTCACCCTATTCGGCCCTAGGGCTGAACCAATCACCGACGTCAGTAATCCCACTGACGTCGGCTGACCAGCGACCGACGTCGATCACTAACCTATCGACGTCGATCACTAAGTGACCGACATCAGTTAGGTGAGTGCCATTGCCAGCATGCTAACTGATGTCAGTGGCTGCCTGGTCAGAAAGAGTGGTAAAAAAATGGTCAAGTCGAAAGGTTGAAGCTACGTGAAGGGCTTCTTGGGTGTCGAGTTAGGTATAGATGGTCAAAGTGGTTGGTAAAATAGGTAGAGTAGGAATAATTTTAACATGAGATTGACTGTGGATGGATGGATGCAGGCGAGGTAGAATCTAATGCTATGGGATCGCCTCTTGACCTTACTGATGCGGATGCGTGGAGGCATGTTAGTCAAGGAGTGGGCGTAGATGAGCACAGTCAGGCTAGGCAGGTTGAGATGCTATTGCAGAGTGACGAGGGGTGTGAGCCTCATGGTAGCATTGATTGAGTGGTAGGACCATGCCACCAACACCTTCCACCTACCTACGAGTGAGATGACAATCACAGTCGAGGACGTGTACCAAATTTTGTGGCTGCCGATACACGGAGCTGATATCTATGCATGCTCGAGAGAGGTGCATGATATCCACATGGTCACGCTATTTGGGGAGCACGTCACGGAGACGAGCTACCATTTAGCTAGTTTTGCATATGAGCCTTTGTACGTGGTAGATGAGGACGCACATCGGCTGGCGATTCTGATGATGATCGGCATCACAATGTATGTGTTGTCGAATGCGGAGGGAGGCAGGTTCCTGGTGGCCATGTTTGGGGTTTTGATGGACATGCTGGAGCAACAGATAGTGTTTGCCTGGGTGCCTATCTTTTTGGCCCAGGTATATAGAGAGCTTTGGGGCATCAGTCAGTGATGATGGTATAACCTATGTGTAGGCCACCTTCTGCACTGTTGGGCATATGAGCACATAGTGCTAACCTGGCCTCTCAGCCTCCCAGTGGTGATCTAGGTTGGCTTTAGGGTCGGGTTCAGGTGATGGCATGAGGTGATGGCGCAGATGTGGATGGACAGAGTAGTTAGGGATATTGATCACTACTGAGGGGTATTAGAGGCCCTGATTCTAGTAGATATTATCTGGAGACCATACTTGGTCTATCCAGCGTTCAGAGACCAGGGTGAGCAGATGGTTGAGACGCAGAGCAGGCGATGGGTCAGAGGCAGGCGAGCCGGTGAGCTCGAGAGGATTCCAGCTGAGAGAGTGTGGTGCCAGTACAGTCTACTACAAGATGTACCTCTCACTTTTCCACAGTACAGGCAGGATGACATAGAGGCATCGCTCCCACTGCCAGAGGAGACAGAGGAGCCTGATTTTGAGGAGTTACCGACAGGACCTAGGATAGCTGACCCAGGGTGTACAGAGGCCTACACAGCATGGTGGGTAGGGCAGTACAGAGGCATACAGGTGAGACCCCAGTTGGATCTATAGGTTATCACGAGGGAGTGAGATACAGCCCGTGAGGAGAGGGACACTGCACGGTAGGAGAGAGATGCAGCTCAGGCCCAGGTCTCAATTTTGTAGGGATAGCTGGTAGGGGTTATAGGGTAGTGGGCAGAGATGACAGGTCAGGTGGTAGCGCTGATAGGGCAGGTCACTCTATTACAGGGACAGCTGGCTGTAGCTCAGGCACAAGCAGTGGCAGGTCAGAGTTTTAGAGGGTAGGGCCCATGGCAGTAGCCATCTCAGTAGCCAGCATTTTCATAGGGGGTAGGACTGTCAGCATCAGTGCACCTAGGTCAGCCATAGCCACAGGGGTCAAGACAGGGCATAACTACAGGGTAGATGGGTCCACCATAGACTGTATCTCTAGTGAGATACAGTGATGTGCTGGACGAGATCGCATATTATGAGAGGGCCATTAGGGGGTTCCCTTAGATACAGCGATACTCAAAGATACGGGCAGAGTAGAGCCGATAGAGGTTGATGTCATGAGTGATGGCTTCAGAGTCTTGCAGATGGCACAGATTAGAGGGAGGAGAGGATACAGCTTCTTCTCAGCCACCGCCACCACCACCATAGCCACAGCCTTGAGGGCAGCCCTGGAGATTCATTTTTTTGATGTATATACTGGCCTGTAAGCTGAAGACAAGAGATGTATGATGAGAGAGTGAGACAGACACAGATTGTGTCTTATTGTATAAAACTATTTTTGATATATATATATATATATGATGAGCATTTTTGATTTAGTGACATGTGTAATAAGAAAATGTATGGATGTGTTTTGATGTTTATGACATTTTGATGTGATCCATGTGTTGATATTATGTGTTATGCATATGATGCTATGATGAAAATGAATGTGATGATGACAATGTTTATGAAATGGTTATATAATGATGTTGATTGATTGTGGATGATAGATTATATGATGATGACTTTAGATTATATGATGATAGATGTGATATTTAATGTTTAACTTGTGGATTATATGATGTGAATGTTTAATGAATTATGATGGATGATATTTATGACTAATGACTTACATTGTTATAATGAAAATGAGAGTATACTAATGATTATGTGAATATGTGATTGACTGTGCTGTGATTGACAGGTGACGAGAGAAGGAGATGGAAGAAAGTGACGAAGAAAATGGCTGAGCTAACCCCAAAAGACCCCATGTCAACTGAGTGCTGCCTACATACCCCCTGTCGTTAGGGCCTCAGGCCAATGTAGTTCTCCCAAGAAGGGAGGAAAAAGATCAAAGTGGTTGATTATGGTCATGATAAAGATATAACATTTCCCATATGTCCAAGGGTACATGCTTGAAATGATAAGGAGAAGATGATGCTATAGCCTTTTCCAAATGGTGTAAGCTGTAACATTGGTCAAGGTTTTTCATCCCTAGCAACTACCCATATTCATGATAGATGTTTGTTAAAAAATGAATTGAGGTCTATTTATGTTTCAGCAAGTATTGGTTTATGCTTAACATAAATTGTGTGGTTAATAGTTTCCATGTGTATTGTTGTCTATGGAAACCATAATGATTAGGCTATGTGGATGGTTTCAAAAGAGTCAGATTAAATCGTCTTGAAAAATGATGTGATTGAATGTGACCAAAGTATAGGTAGAAAGTAAAAGGCATAAGTGCCCTTTTATTGACAAGGACCAAAAAGACAACATAGACAGGGGTTGTTAGAACTACGAGCCCCATTTATGCGTTACGTCAGTGACCATAGTTATGTTAGAGCGGTAATCGAATCCCTTTTGACATTAAAGTGAGCTCGAAGTCCCTTGAGTAGGTGATATGATAGGAGGAAAAGGGTAACCCATTTTAGAGTATGGATAACTTTTCCCCTTTTTATAGGAGACCCTGAGATAACTTTGCCCCCTTTTTTTTTTTTTTTTTGAGCGGACTGATCAATGCGGGAAGTCCACATAAAGATGTCATTTGTTTGGTGGTCATTTGTGAAGCTGATCGATGCGAGAAGATTCTAAGAAAAGTTTTGTTTATAGCAAGGGTTAGTCATAGCCATCCTTTGAGGGAGTGGTCTATACTTTGCTTTATAGATTTAAGGGCTTTTGAATAGCTGTCCTTTGAGGGAGCAGTCTATTAGTTACATCAATGATAGTGCAGTTGTCCTTCAAGGGAGTAGTCTGGTTTTTGATTTGATTTTGTGACCGTGGATATTTTGACATCTTGATTTAGTTTTGACAGAATATTGAGTCATGGACAAGACTTATAGAAGATCAAGGTCTCCCTTTTATTAGGACGAAGCATTCGTACATTATAAAAGGGTTGTAAAAGATTTTGTTAAAGGAAAAAGGGTGAGATGGATTAAGGATTAAAAGGACAAGGATTGCTCAAGGGATGAGCTCAAGTTAAATTCCAAGTGGATGAGTACTCGACTAATAGTAGAATGGTCATAGATGCAAAGCATTACGGGGTTCAGGTTCTGGTCGGCCTTCAAGAGAAGACAGACGATAAGTCCTTGATCCATACTTGTGCATGATGATATAAGGTCCGAGCCAATTAGGAGTGAATTTACCTTATTTACTCCATTCTATATTGGTCACATGTTGGTTCTCTTTGAGGATGAGGTCTCTGATATTGAAATCTCATTCTCTCAGAGTTTTATTATAAGCACGTTTGATGTGATTTTGATAAACATGGAGATGATTGAGGGCAGTGAGACGACGCTCATCAAGTAACTCAAGTTGAGCTAATCAATCTTGACGAAAGTCATCATTAGAAAGAATGTCATGGAGTGAAATGTGAAGAGATAGGATCTATACTTCGAGAGGTAAGACAGCCTTTGTTCTGTACACTAGAGAGAAAGGGGTAGCACCCGTAGAGGTTCAGATGCTAATGTGGTAGGCCCACAAAGTGAAGGGAATATGAATTGCCAATCCCTTCCAGTGTCGTTGACCACCTTCATGAGAATTTTAGTTAAGATTTTATTGGAAGCCTCAACCTGCCCATTTGCTTATGGGTAGTAAGGCGAAGAAAAGCTGAGTTTGATGCCAAATGAGTCGCAAAGTTTTTGGACGGTCTTGTTTTTAAAGGACTTGCCATTGTCGGTGATGATTTTGTGAGGTACACCGAAATGATAGATGATGTGGGTATTGATGAAGTCGACAATCTTGTCAGCTTTTGTAGAGATAAGAGGAATAGCTTCCACCCATTTAGTAAAATACTCAGTGGTAGTGATGATGGATTGATGACAAAGAGATGAATGAGGGTTAATCTCGCCAATGAGATCTAAGCCCCATTGTGAAAAAGGCCAGAAATCTTGAGCAACTTGTAAGGCATGACTAGGGAGATGAAGCAAGTTAGCATGCTGCTAACACTTGATGCAACATCGAACATAATCGCTACATTCTTGATGAAGTGTGGGCCAATAATAACCCAGGTGAAGGATGCGCATGGCAACCGAGTTACCACTGAAGTGTCTGCCACAAATCCTGTCATGGGCTTGTTTAACAGCATGAGAAGCTTCAGTGGAGTTTAAACAGCGAAGAAGAAGGCCATCAAAATCTCTTTTATAGAGAAGGCCCCCTAGCATGGTATAGCGAGTGGTGCGCTTGATGAAAGCCCACCGCACATTGCTAGAGAGGTTGGGAGGAATGAGAGAATGA
Organism: Torreya grandis; assembly: GCA_037957365.1. Classification (NCBI taxonomy): domain Eukaryota; kingdom Viridiplantae; phylum Streptophyta; class Pinopsida; order Cupressales; family Taxaceae; genus Torreya; species Torreya grandis. Next base: position 266,043 of record JARHVA010005212.1, on the reverse strand, counting down.
GCCAAGTAATCCTCAAGTTGTTTATACCATACATCTTGTGAACTAGAGTCTATGGCATGGATGAGATTGATGTAGGTGGAAATGTATGAAAGCAATGGCACACGATGTACCATGACATAAATTATTGATGAGGATGATGATGAAGAAGGAATATGCGAGGCGAGGGAAGCCATGGTGTCAGCAAACTTATTCATCGAGCGAGGAACAGTCTACAATAAGTGATAATCAAAAGATGCTAGAAGAGTGTCAATATGGTGCTTGTACCTTTGTAAAATTTCATTTTTATAAAGATATGAACCATTGATTTGATTGATGACAAGTTGTGAGTCACTGAAGATGCTGATGGACTTGATGTTTAAAGAAAGAGCAGTTTGAAGTCCCAAAATTAAGGCTTCGTATTCAGCCATATTATTGGTACATTCAAAGTCAAGTTTAAAAGACAGAGGCATGGGTTCACCTTTATATGGAATGAGGATGACCCCTGCACCCCCACTGAGTTGACATTTAGAGCCATTGAAAAACATTTGTCATTTGGTAGAATGTGTCATCAGTCGAGAGAGTGGCGATAGATTCATCAGGAAACTCGCACTGAGAAGGTTGATTGTCAGGAAGAGGGGCATCCGCTAGTTGGTCAGCGATTGTTTGCCCTTTTATAGATTTTTGCTGGACAAATTCTAAGTCAAATTCAGCAAGAAGCATGAGCCAACAAGCCATACGCTGGTTTTGATATGGTTTGGAATGCCTATATTTGAGGGGATCGGTGTGGGTGACAACAAAGGTTTTGTGATTGAGAAGATAGTGATGGAGTTTGGTAGTGGCAAAGACTAATGCCAAACAGAGTTTCTCGGTATGAGTATACCGAGTTTCATAATCAACTAGTGTTCAGCTGATGTAATAGACTGCTTGCTCACGGTGTTGCTCATCTCGATGCGTGATCATGGCACCTAACAAATGATTGGTTGCTGAGATGTAGAGGTAGAAGGGTTGGTCATCCTTTGGTGGAATAAGGACTGGTGGAGAGACCAAATAAAGCTTGAGGGCATCAAAAGCCTCTTGGCAATCTTTATCCCATTTAAAGGAGACATCCTTCTTGAGGAGGTGATGAAAGGGCTGGCAACAGTCAGAAAGATACAAAATGAAGTGGCGGATGGATTGGAGCTTTCCTTGTAGACTGTAAAGTTGCTTGAGATTAGTTGGAGGTGGCATTTCGAGGATAGCACGGATTTTGGTAGGGTCTATCTCGATGACATGAAAAGAGACAATGAATCCCAGGAGCTTTCCTGAGAGGACCCCAAAGACGCATTTCTTGGGGTTAAGATGGACTTGGTACTAAAGAAGGTGAGAGAAGATGATTTTGAGGATAGTCAAATGGTCACGACAAAGCTTAGACTTGCCAAGTAGGTCATCGACATAGTCCTCCATGATTTTATGGAGGAGATCATGAAAGATGTAAGTCATGGCACGCTGATATGTGGTGCCTACATTTTTTAGACCAAAAGGCATGACTCGATAGCAGAAAGTTCCCCATGGTGTAATGAAGGTGGTTTTGTGCTGATCTTCTGATGCAATTAGGATTTGGTTATATCCTAAAAATCCGTCCATGAGTGATAACATCTCATGGCCAGCCGTAAGATCAACAAGTTGGTCAATGTTTGGAAGAGGAAAGTCATCTTTAAGACAAGCTAAGTTAAGGTCACGATAGTCTGTGTAGATCTAGATCCCCCCAGTTGCCTTGGTGACATGAACGATGTTAGATACCCACTGCAGATAATCAATGGGTTAGATGAAGGAGATAGAAAGAAGGTGCTGAAGCTCTTCTTTGACAAGAAGTGCAACACGAGGATGCATTTTGTGAGGCTTCTACCTGACAGGCTTAGCCTCTGGGTTTGTGATAATGTTATGAGTGGCAATGTTAGGGTCGATGCCAGGCATATCAGCGTAGGTCTAGGCAAAGGCTTTGCCATTGTCTGAGAGAAATGTGGTATAGTCGATCTGCTCCTGGGTGTCTAAAGATTGACCAATCTTTAGGACTTGAGGAACATCAGAAGATGAAAGGTTAATGTCAGTGGTTGATTCATTTAACATAACTTGTGTTTCAAAAGGGAGGGAGCGCTAAATGAAAGAATCATCAGCCCCCATATAGGTAAGAATGGTGTCATCGTCTATGCAGTGGACTGTGTTGATGGTTGTCGATTCATCGTCTGTCATGCTAGGATAAATGAGAGGGAGAGACTTGGGAACCCCATTGAGCTGATAGGTTAGGGGTTCCAAGCAGATGGTGTTTATACAAAAAAAAAACTAGGAGGGATGGAAATTACCGACTCCGTAGGTGAGGATGGAAGAATAGGTGAGTCTAGAAGAAATTGGTCGATGGTTGGTTTGGGGCAAAGGTTTGTGGAAGCCTCAGCGGGTTGTTGAAAACCCAATCCATACCATTTCTTGGCATTATCATCATTAGGTGGTTTGATAGGCTGATGGGAGCCTTGTTCGTAATGTCCAAAGCCAAAACCCTTCCATGCACACCTATAAAGGTAGGTATGTGCAAAGGTGGGGTTGCTAAGAAAGGAGAAATCGGATGTGAATATTTGAGGTGAGGAGGAAGGATTTGATTTAGTAGGAGCTTGATCCAACCCCCCATAGACGAGATTGGTTTGAAGGCTAGGAGGACCATAAGGAATGACCATTCTAATCTGATAGTCATAACTTGGGTTTTGATGAAGTTGTCCATACTCTTGAGGAGTCTGGAACATGTCTAGAGTAAGGAGGCAATATTCCCCCAGTGAAAGTCTTTAGAAGATATCGTCCATGGGGTCTTTGGTTGTTAATTAAGAAGATGATGTGGTGGCAACCACTGTTTATGTACTAGTTGATGCTTCTACAGATGGAGACGATGTTTGGGTTGATGCCTTGAGCGGGATAAGAATGTCGTTTGGGCTATAAGTCATGTTACAAGTCTTAAAAGGGGATGGGTCAGTAGGAATGACATGGATTTGTTTATCGTGTTCAAATTTTACACAACGGTGAAGTGTTGAAGGGATGCAAGCCATGGCACGGATCCAGGGTGGCCCTAATAGCATGTTATATTGGAATTCTCCTTCAATGATGTAGAAGAGCTCCGAGATTGTGCGTGGACCAACATGGATATGGAGGACAATAGTGCCAATAGTGTTAGCGGTGGTGTCATTAAAGGATCTAAGGATTGCATCAGTTTTTGATACACAATTCCTGGGAAGGGCCAATTGGTTAAAGGTGTGGGAGGAAATGATATTGATGCTGACACCCCTGTCGATCATAACTCGTTTAATAGGGGTTTGATCAATGTAGGATGTGATGAAAAGGGCGGCATCCTGATCTTCCAAGGTTGAGGTTGGAATCTCAAAATTACTGAAAGTAATGGAGGTGATGGGGGATAAAGAATGGACTAAGGTAGCTAGTGGTTGAGGGTCTTCAAGTTGGACTTCCACTGCCTGTAGGGCTTTGATTAGAGCCTGGCGATGCTGGGGGGAGCTTTGGATAAGGTCATATAGGGTCATCTTCACAGGCATTTGGTGAAGTTGTTTTATCATAGATTCTTTGATTGCCTCTAAAGAAGTGGGTTGAGACGCACCTAAGATGGAAATCTTGGGTTTTGGTGGTTGAGGTGCCTAGACAAAAGGATAGGCCCAAGGAATAGAAGCTTTTTCTTTGGCCTTGTCCTTTTGTGACCTAGTGGTTATATGGATAGCATTGATTTCAAATATAGTAGGTGAAGAAGGGGTTATGGTCTGTTGGTGAGATGTTGATGTGGTTAAAGAAGTTGGATGGGAAGGTGTCGAGGGTTGGTCAAGAGTGTCCTCAAGGAGAAGAGTGTCTTTCTTCATATAGCGGCGAATGACTGCCTTGAGGGCACAACAGGTCTCGGTATCGTGTCCTGGCATGCGATGGTATAAACAAATCTTCGTATCATCGAACCAAGATGGTTTTGACCTGAGGGGTTGGAATGGCATGATGGAAGGAAGGATAATGCTAGAAGTCTGCAAAAGTTAGTGTAATATCAAAGCATATGAACCTACTAAGGGGTCCACACTTGTTGATGCATGACGCGCTGGTGACTTTTGCTTGGGGGATGTTGAAGGAGGTTTCTGTACCATCTTTTGGTTTGATGGTGTGGTGATAGGTGAAGATGACACTTTCTTTGTGAGAGGTGCCAAACTTTTGAGAGGGGGTTGACTTCTGGTTGGCAAAGAAAGTAATGGAGGTAATTTGTGTTTGTTAAGGGTCGGAGTAGAAAGCACACCGATTAGGGTAGAAGGATGAGGACCTAAAATGGAGGGCAAAGTTGATGGTGGAGGAGGGGTTCACTTCTGTGGTCTGGCAGTCTTCTTTTGCTTGGTTGGAAGACTACTTTTGGTCTAGGTCTGGTCTAAGTCTACCTTCACTTGTGGGTGAGTGAGGGTAGAAACATGACGACTGCCGAGTGACTTGATCGGTTTAGATTGGGTAGATGCAAATTTAGAAGCAGGGGTTTGGTCTTTGTTTGGAGTCTTGGGAGATTCTGCCTTAGGAAGATTGGTAGCATGAGATGAGAGGGCACGGGAATGTTGAAGAACTTTAAGATGTTCCCACAATCCCCGATGCTCCACTTTCCTTGAAGGGAGAAGTTCTAATTTCTCCACTAGTCGGTAAAATGGTTGAGAGGATATTGGATGGGGTTTGGATTCTTGAGAAGATGTGTTAGGTGTGGCAGTAGTTTTGGACCCAAGGTGTGTGGGAGTTATAGCTAGATTTTCGTTAGTCAAGGAAGATGGGGAATCAGGTTCTTCTCTTAGTGGAAAAGGAATTGGAGAGTGTGGCTCCTCAAGCAGGTAAAGGGCAGGGATTATGGTGCCCTCCACTTGCGGTCGAGGAGTAGGTAAGGTCAGGTCCTCCATAGGCAAAAGAAAGGCGGATGGTGAGACCGGTGGCACCGATAAGGTTGAGGCATCCTCCAGGATGAGAGAGGTTGATGGAGAACTAACCAGGGAAAGAGGTTCATCCACACGTGATGGACTGGTAGATGGGCTAACCTCTTGAGGTTGGTTGGGGATGAAGGGCGAGACCGTATTGACCTTTTGAATATCATGTTCATGCGTGTTATCAATCAAGGTCTAGACATTATTTTGGGTTGGTGGATGATTGGGGAATGGTTGATTGAATATGTCGATGCCCTGGTTTGGAGGTGCATTGGGATTATCTAGAATGAACTCTCCCTTTTCAAGCATGTCTTAGATTATGTTTTTGAAGGTTTTACATTTTCCTATGTCATGACCTTTGACATGGTGGAAATTGTAGAAGTCATTTTCCCTATACCACGCAGGGATGGCGCGTGAGGGATCAAATTGTGGTGGTGGTCGAATCTGGGGGAGGTTGAGAATCCCCTGTTTAACAAGTTTTTCTAGTATAGACGTGTAAGATTCTCCAAGAGGAGTATATTGTCTTTGAACGTATCTCTGCAGGAATTGACGGGTGGCACTCTGAGATGTGGATGGCTCAGGTTGATTGGATGAAGAGGATGACGGTCTAACGACCACAGCGTTAGCTGAAGCTTTAGACTTAGGATTTGACGATGAAGGTTTAGAAGAGGAAGAGTCATTAGTCTTAGAGTTGGGGTTCTTGCTCTGCAACTTAACTTTATTCTCCTCGATGGCATGTAATTCAAGTTTACGGGCCATCGTGAAGGCTTCGTCGAAGGTACGTAAGGTCTGAACCCTTAAAGTGGAAGAAATATGTTTGGCACAAGCTCGAGAGAATAGTTCAATAAGTTTAGGTTGAGGTAGGGAAAAGGAGAGTTGATTGATGAGGCCTCTCCAGTGAGCAATGAAGTCGACTATTGATTCATCCTCGAATTGACGGATAGTGTAAAGGTCCGTGATTGAGACCTTCTTGGTGATGTTAATGGAGAAGTGATCAAGAAAGAGCTGGGCTAACTGTGTAAAGGTGAAGAGGGAATGGCTGGAAATAGAGCTATACCAGTCAAGTGCAGTGCTAGAAAGGGACATAGGAAATGTGTGCAAGAGTAATGCGTCATCATGGGCAATAAGGTAACAGGCATGTCTAAATGCTCGTAAGTGCTACTGTGGGTCTTCCTTGCTTTGAAAGCAAGAAAATTTGGGAAGCTCCCACTGGTTGGGGTATGGTCTAATTGGAATGGAAGGATGAATAGGCTCATTGCAAATTTGCTCATATGAGAGAGCATTGCGTGAACCAGAAATGGAGGTCTCTAAGCTAGACATCTTATCCATCAGCATTTTGATGATATCTGTTGACGGATTGGTGGGTGGAGTGCCCCCTAGATTATAAGGCACTTGAAAGATATTGGGAGGGGCGTATGATGTGGATGGTTGCATAGACGCAACATATGGATAGCTAGTTATTGGAGTGAAAGTTAGAGCCAAGGGTACTTGTGTTATGGGGTTGGTAGGCACAAGTTGGATAGGGGCTGTCAAGGATGGTTGAGGCGTGGTTATGCTTGTTAACAGGTAAACAGTTACTCTTGTGTTTATAGGTGTAAGAGTAGGGGGAATAGAGACTAGTAGGTTTTGGAAAGGTGTGGGGTTTGGTTGAGTGACTTGAGGTTTAGGGAGTACCGGAGTCCTCATGGAGGTAGGTTTAGATGGAGAGGCTACGTTTTGAAGGTAAGACACAGTTGGGTTATTGGTAGAGGTGTTGTCTAGTGGCTAAATTATGGGGGCTGTTGATGTGATTCATGTGTCAACTAAGGAAGTCAGCATCCCATAGATTGGGTTGCCTAGGGAGTCTCGCATTTGGCTATTCGCGAGATAGTGTTGTAAGGCTTTGACGTTAAGGTCCAAGAATCATGCAAAATCTTGGTCCCCTTCTGGGACAATAGGAGTTTGAGGCGGGGTTGGGCGAGTGGGAGTTCTTTCAGTCTCTGAGTTGAACTCCATTATAAGACTGGTTATAGATGGTGAAGATGAAAGCGGTTGTTGACTAGCGTGGTCAAGAAGGGCCTTAGTTTGACTATGTGTCAAAACCATTCAAGGCAAGAAAAGGTCAGGTTTCAGAAAATTGTGTTCTGTCAGTCTCAGAAAACTAGAATGAATGTTTAGACAGCCAGAAAGTTGGATTTTAAGCTTGCTATTTTTGAAAAAAAGAAAATGGACAGAGACCGATGTCGGTGAAGAAGGCTACCGATGTCGGTCAAATAACCGATGCCAGTACAAAAAAGTTGCCGACGTCAGTTACAGGACCGATGTCGGTTACTGTGTTTTCTAGAAACTCAGAAAAAAAGTTTTTAGAAATGAAGAAGACGTCCTTACCAGCTCAAAAAAGACAGATAAAAATAGAAAATATGATGATGACAGATAGATCCTAGCATTAAATCCCTAGAAACAATTTTATTAAGATCGTGTGGCTTATGCCTTAATGTGATGTTTGAGGAAGTTGGTTGTAACAAGGGTCCTAGAACAGGTAATCTAAAGATAGTTTCAGGTATGTTAAGGTGCTTAAAAATTTGTATTAGCTTCCGTACAGGCCTGGTGCTAAGGAGCAAGCTCCCCTCACTTCACGATTCCAGTGGTTAGCTAGTTTCGCTTAGCCAAAATATACTTTCACTATAGTTTAGACTCTGCCAGAGAACATAGTTGGCTTTCCCCTTGGTGGTGAAATCCAAGTAGGATTGTCGGGTTGGGTAAGGTATCCGCTGGGTGATGAAATCCTAGTCGGGCCTTGTCTCAACTGAGTTTTATGTTTAATTGAGTGCACGTGGTCTGGTTGTGTAACATCAAGTGATCTATGATTTATTCAATATGCATTTTACTAATTACTAAGTGTGGACTAAAAAGATGCAAGAAAGCAATAAATGGAATGCAGTAAGTTTTAAAGACCCAAATCGAAATATTAAATTGGAATGAAGACAAGTTGGAGAAAGGGTTGAAGAAAATGATTTTTTTGACTAGACTAGAAATGCAAGAAAAAGAAAGAAAAAGTTCTTTTTATTTCCTGCTTATGATGTTTTTTTTAGAAAAGAAGAAAGAGAGGTGAAGAGGAAGAAGCCTAATGCACCTAAATGAACAAAGAAGAAAGGGAACCCAAGGAAGGCCCTAAAGGGGTCCCACCGGGTGTGCCAGAATGTTTCTATTTAAATTTTGCTTTCAATTTCAAGGAAGAATTAAGAAACTTAAGAAAGAATGGTCAAGGCTTGATGTGTACCTGGATATAGTCTGCACACCGTAATCCAGACGCTGTGAGTACTCCTCTTTGGCTGTGGAGGAATGACACCTACAAAGAAAAGAAGCTTGGACAAAAGAAGGCGTTAAATGGACAGATGGTGGGTTGTCAAGCGAAAGCTTGATCCCAGAAGTATGAAAACTTCCTTAAGGGATATAAACCCACTAATCAATAGAAAGAAGTGTCTGATAAACAACATAATGATAAAGAATTGAAATGCTAAAGAAATGGAATGAAAAAGGGAAGCAAAGGCTTACTTGAAAGAAGCTGTCGAACTGATCATAGTCGCTGGCGTCAGTTGGTAAAGGTGCTGACGTCGGTTAATCTGCCGATGTCAGTTGGGGTAGTGACTGGTGTCGGTCGAGGCAATTGGCTTGGACGGTGTCTGGGCAGGTCTGTGGTCTGTGGACAGAGTCCGGTCAAGGTTTTAGTCTATGGACAAGGCCAAGGAAGGGTCTAGGTTTGTTAACAGTCTTGAGACAAAGTTTTTGGGCTTGGTTGAATGGTCTGGGGTCTGAGTCTGAGAGTCTGGTTAAATGGGTAGAATGTATGGTCTGATAGAGGACAGAGGAAATAGGGAAGTGGATAAGTCAAGATTTGGGTCTGGCTTGGTTAACAGTCTGGTCTAGGGAGATATTATTTGAAAGCAATAACTGAAAAGAGAATAAAAACATAGACATTATACTTACCTATGCCTTATGGAAGGTGTGCTACTGATGATTCCCATACCTGCTATTGATGTAGCCTGTGTGGAGAACCTGTTATTGATGGAAAACCTTGAAGCTGTTGCTGCACCTGAGGGAGAGTGAGAGGCTTGATTGAGAGATTTTGCAGATTGATGGATGGTCGAAGACTCAAGATTGAAGGATTCGTCAGTTGCTTCCAGAGATTTGCTGAATTCTGATTGGGATCCACAAAGAGTCTGAATAATTGGTTAAGTATAACCGATGTCAGTGATTCCACCAGCGTCGACCGACACTTGACCGACGTCGGTGGGGTTAGAATGGGCAAAAAGAGCCACTAAGCCCATTTTTCATTTGCCAAGTGCCCTATCCATTAGAGAATGTCTAGGGTTGGGCTAAATACGCACGAGAGTTTGTTAGGCAGTTAGAGAGAAGTAGGAATAGGTCTTGGGTGAGTCATAGGATGGGAATTAGTCCAAGGCGAGGTGTCCCAGGCGAGGTGTCATGGGTGATGTGTCCAAGGAGGGGGGGTTAATTCAAAATAAGTTTATTATTTTAAATTAGAAATGTTTAAGAATGGACTAAGGGGGAAGGTGACCAAGGGTTAGACACTATTTAGGTGTCTACACCAACCAGAAGAGCTAGAATGCATTATGTTGCTTGCACTGAGTGATTATGTATGGGCCGCTCCATAGGGTATCAAACTTTTCATGCTTTCTAGGCTTAGCTTAGTCTTCATCCCATTTCAAGATAATGTCTCCTTTAGAGAAACCTTTTGATGAAGATTTCTTGTCGAAGTGTCTCTATTTTTGCTATTTGTGATTGGTCATGGAAACCATAGCCTAGTCCCTTGTCTCTTGGAGTTCTATTAGCTCACATAACCTAACCTCCATGCTATTTCCTTCTTTTAATTGTAGTTTGTGAATGAAGTCCAAGGCTGGCAATTCAAGTGAAATGGGGAGCCTAGATTCCCTTCCATAGATGAGTGTGTATGGTGAGTTGGAAATTGGCCTCTTCGAGGTGACCCTATATGCCCACAGGGCTATTTTCAACTTGGCATGCCAAGTCCTCTGATTTTCTTCCATAGTCCTCTTGATGATCCTGATCAAGTTCTTGTTGGTGGACTCAGCCAGTCCATTCCCCTGTGGGTAATAATTAGATGAAGTGTTGAGATATATACCATATTTTAGTGCCCATTCACTTATTTTGGTTCCCAAAAAAGCTAACACATTATATGAGATTATGGTTGCTGGAACCCCAAACCTTGCCACTAGGTCCTCATAAAAATCTAGGACCACACTTTCATTGGCCTCCTTCAGAGCAACAACCTCTACCCATCTTGTGAAATAGTCTATGCTAGTCAGGACCCACTTGTGTCTAGTACTGGAGGGAGGGTTAATCATCCCTATGAAGTCCAGGCCCCACTACATGAATGGTTGTTCCACCTGAATAGGTTGTAGAGGCATGGCAGCCAACCACTGCTTCCCATCAAAAAGTGCACACTTCTGGCACTTTCTTACCTATACATGGGTGTCCTTAAAAAGATTAGGCCATAAATAGCTAGCTCTTATTATCCTTGTTTTAGTAGCCCTAGGAGCAAAATGACCACCTGCTGGCCCATCATGGAACTCAGACAACACCTTGTTAGCTTGATTTAAGTCTATGCATCTTAGAAGGACCCCTGAGAGATCCTTCCTAAAAAATACTCCATCAACCAAGACATAAGGGAGAGACTGGAGCTTGAAGTGCCTTCTTTTAGTCCTATCAAGACCCTGCGGGCACTCACCAATGAGAAGAAAGTGTCTCAAGTCTAATGTCCAATCCTTCATGACAACTAGTTCTTCTACTATAGCTGCATCATGAATTAGTAAGCTATCTTCCCTTTTCTACTTGAAGTCTATAGCAAGGTGTTCGCACAGGCCTCTTCCCCTCATTAGCTTGGTGATCTTGATGTCTACATCATACTCCATTACCTTGGTGATCCATCCTACTCTCTTTTCATTTAGGTCTCGATTGGTCAAGAAATCCTTGATGCCAAGATTTGGAACCATGAGGTGAATCCTGTTGTTGGATAACATATGCCTAAATTTCCTTAGGCTCTATATTACTATCAAGACTTACTTCTCTACATATGTGTATCTAACTTTGAAATCCTCTAACCCTTGGCTAAAAAATGCAAGTGGTTATTCAAGGTCATCACCATTTGCTTGGGTAAGCATGTTAGAGATTACCTCTTCATTTCCAAAAGAGTAGAGGTTGAAATCTTTGTTGAAGTCAGGGCTGATCAAAGTAGGAGCCCAAGTTATGGCCTGCTTGATGTCTTCAAAGCTATCCTTCCTTTGTGTTGTCCACTTGAACTCCTCACCCTTCCTCAGCATGGAGCTCAGTGGCTTAACTATCTCTGCAAAATTTGGGATGAATCTCTGAATGAAATTTATCCTGCCAAAGAAGCTTTATAGGCCTTTCTTGTGCTTAGGTAAGGACATCTCTAGGATAGAACAAACTCTCTCAGGTTTAATGGATAAGCCCTCCTTAGACACAATGTGGCCAAGGAGTTTCCCCTCGTGAACAAAAAGCACACATTTCTTCAGGTTGAGAGAGATGCCAAACTCTCTACACCTCTCAAAGATTTGCCTGAGGTGTTTCATGTGTTGGCTCACTTCCTTAGAGAATACCATCACATCATCAAGGTATACTAGCACATTGTTGTTTATCAAGCCTCGAAAAGCCATGTCCATGGCTTGTTAAAAGGTGGCACTAGCATTAGACAACCCAAAAGGCATCTTCTTGTAGGCAAACATTCCCCATTTAGTAGTGAAGGCTATTTTGTGCTGGTCATAACCTTGCACTAGAATCTGATTATATCTTGAATATCCATCTAGGAGGGAGAAATGCTTACTACATGTTACCTTCTGAAAAATCCACTCCATGCTCGTGAGAGGATAGTGGTCTTTCAAAGAGACTTTATTAAGGTCTCTAAAATGAACACATAGCCTGATCTCCCCATTCTTCTTTCAGACAAGAACAAGATTGGCTAGCTAAGAGGAATGTTTGATTGGAAATATAATCCCAAACTCAATCAATTTGGCCAGTTCCTTCTACATGAGAGGCTCAATCATTGGGCTAACAGGTTTCTACTTCTGCATGATTGGCCTAGTTACTTCTTTTAATTCGATGGTGTGTTGGGTGAGTCTTGGGTTGAAACCCTTCAAATCACTATAATCCCAAGTGAAAACATCATCAAACTCCTAACACAACAAAATGAAAGTCCACCTTTCTTGAATCATGCAGACTTTTCCAAGTGCAAGCAGCTTATCCTTGAAGATCTCAACCTTCTCATAATTCTCCTCCTTAGTTGTGATGCATGCCTTGTCACTTCTCAATTGGTCATCTCCATTGAAGATACTCTCTAGAGTGACCAAACACTTAGGGAGCTTATTGTTCTTTAGTTGAACAATTTGGTTGCCATATTGTTGTTGCAGCTTTTCTTGGTTCTTTGTAGCGAACTCAGTTTCTTCCTACAGAAAGAATCCTATTTGTTGGTCAATGTTGAAGACCTGCCAATTTTTACTGTTGTCAGGGACAGAGGGCTGAACTACCACCTTCAAGGAACCATAGTCTCAGCTTATCTCCTTGGAAACATCAAACTAAGCACCAATTGCTGCTAGGCTATCCACTTGTTTATTCTGCTCTCTGGGAATGGAGGTGATATTGAAAGCAAGGAAATCTTTGACCCTATGCTTGTAGGACTTTAACAAAGAATTTTTTACCAAATTCTGGCCTCTCACCTAATTTACAATCAATGTACTATCACCCAAAATATGCAACTCCTTGATTCCTCTTTTCCTTGCCCATTCCAAACCATGGATAAGGGACTCATATTCTATAACATTGATTGTGCAAGAAAATTGGAAATAGAAAGCTAAAAAGTATCTTTCCTTTGAAGGGGAGACTAACATCGCTCTACCACCAACTCCCAACCTACTTCTGGAACCATCAAAGTATAACTACCATAGACCTAGGTCCTCTTGGCTTGCCTTCATTATATTTGGTATGAATGTACCCACTTTGTGTATGCAATAAACTTTAAGGCCTGCCTCCTCTATGAACTTGTAAGGGTCATGCTCAAATTTATCACTTCCCCATTCATCTAAGAGTATTTCTACAACTCCTTTAAGAGTAGAGGATGAAGATTGGTCTATTTTAGACTCTTCTTGGTCGATAATGGTGTAGTTGACATTCACTGCCTTAAGCAAATATGGTTTTAGATGGTCCCTATGGAGTGGATTAGATTCAATCTTTACTTTGGTCCCATAAATGGTTCTAAAAACCAGATAGGACCAATTCACTACTAGATAGCCACCTATCTTGGATGTGAAGTCCCTGGATAAGCAAATGGAAAAATAATGAGGAACATTTGCCACTATTATATCATGGGGAAATGAGAAAGTTAGGCAAGCATATCATGTCAAGCTTAAACCCTTCATTATTCCAACTATCTTTGTAGGTGTCCCATCCAGCTACAGGACTCCCTTATTCATCTCTTCATATTTCAGTCCCAGCTTGTTAGCTATGCACTTGGGCATTACTTAGGTACTAGCCCCACTACCAATGATGCAATTGAGCACCGAGAAATCTCCTATGACCAAGGACACATAGAAATGGGGAATTTTATCTTCTTTTTTGACCTTTCCTAAGGTGGAAGTTTGTCCATTCATCATCAAGACATTATCAGTCCTTGCTGGGATAGCTCATCGATCTAGCTCATGCAATTCCCTTTGTAGCATGTCCTTTTGTCCTAGTAGAGACAATAAATCCCATAAGCATATGTTCATATGTAGCTTCTTCATTTTGTCCACCACATTAACTTGAGGACTGCCTCCCTTCAAGCTTTCTTTGGGGCTAATTCCAACTTGAAGTGAAGGTTGAGGGGTTGAAGGTACAAATGGTGGTCTAAAGTTTGGAACCTTTTGATTTGAGTGTGATGGAGAAGGTGTTGCTACCATTTGGGTAGTAGCCTAGGCTTCTCCCATTGCTCTCCTCTTGAATCTTATGTTGGCTGCAACATAGTCAGCCTGATTGTCTGCAACACCCACATAATTGATTGCATAGAACTCACCTTCCAGGTGATTCATAAGAGTAGAGTCAGACTGACTCTAACTATTGCTTGTGTTGGGTTGCATTAGAGCCTCAAAGACCTAGGAATGAGTGACTGCTTGATTATATTACACATTTGGGTAATAACCCATCATCTCATTTGTATAAATGGCTTGCTTCTGAGCATATTCCATGGTTGAACAACTTGGTTGTTCTTACACCAAGTTGTTTTAAACGAGCACCATGACCTTAGATGATGAAGGGGGGCCTAGACTGTAGCCTTGGAAAGGTCTGGTATGAGTAAGCTAACCCTATCCTTGATTTTAATTTTGGAAAAGGGGTCTTGGAGCTTGACCATACTACTGGTGCCCTTGGTTCGGTCTATTGCTTTGAGCTTGCTGCCTTTTAAGAGCTACAAGCTCATTTGACATACTTTGCAATAGACTCTTAACTTCATGAAGCTCATTAGATGAAGTAGTAGCTTGTTTCTCTATACTAGGGAGAGGAGCTAATGTGGGAGCAATATCTTGAATTAGAGGTAGCATTTCTAGGAAAAGTGGCATATGGGGTCTAGGGGCTATTTTCCCAGCCTGTACTAAGCAATTTTTAGCTGCTATAGCTATGTCATAAGTAGCAGCTAGCACATGTCCTCCCATGGATTATATCATAACAGCAATATCACTATTTAATGCTCTTAAATAATATAAGAAAGCATAGCTAGTAGTTAGTCTTACTAGAACAGGGATTCTATCCCAAGTCTTCTAAAACTGCATGTTGAAATCTTGCATATATTTGTGTGGGGCTCTTTTCTTGGTAGTTAGCTGCTCAGCAAGTGAGAGGTGATCACTCTTTTCTCTAAAATTGTCTATCGAGTGAGTACCCAATTCATTCCAAGAACTAATTTAATTTATAGCCAAAGTCCCATACTAGTCAAGAGCTTTGCCCTTGAGACATAATGTCAGTAATCTGATTGTGATATTTTCCTCAATGACATTGTGAATATTGTAGAGATTAGCAATATTTTTGATGTGCTCAATGACTGTAATGGGCCCCTCTCCATCGAAAGAAGGCACATTTTTTAGGATTGCTCTCAGAATTGGGTCATAACATGGGAGATTTAAGGGGCTCTAACCATGAAAAGCCATAAAGGGTAATGCCATAGCTGAGATGGGATGTAACTATGGCCTTGCTGCATATGCATTCATTACAATAGGTTTGGGAGGGTGGTTTTCAAAATAAGGATGGGTATTCTCAAAACTCAATCTTTTTCTTGAGTTTAAAGGCAATTCAACAAATTTGAAAGGGATGCCCTTAGAAGCAGATCATGTGGTGACTTTAGGCATAAGAAGTCAAACTAGTCTTTGATTAGGAAATGAAGTTCTTACCAGTGGAGTCGCTAGATGCTATAAATAGTTGATTTGATATAATATGACCAACATCAATCTTGAAACCTTACTGAGTTGTAAAATTGGGTCCCATTGAGCATGCTAAAAACTATTGATGCAATGGATTGCACCTGGGGCAATGAGGGTGAGCTCCTTCCTTCCACATGCTAAAATGGAAACTCCCCTCTCGCCTATGGGATAGATGAAGTTAGAGGGGAGAGTCTCTAGGTAAGGGATAGCTTCCTTTGATGCATCTGAGTTATTTTAATAAGTGCTAATATAGATATATATATATATATATATATATATATATAGATATATAATAGGGGTGAAAAGGGAGAAGGATTACAGGGAAACAAATCTACTCTAAAAAGAGGTGATGCACCAAAATGACTCAACCTTCTCACACTCACACTTTAAATTAGACAAACACATGTGTACACTTCAGAATGGCAGGGGAACCAGGTTACAAGAACTTAACAGGGAGGCCTTAATGGAACATATAGAAAATAGAGACTCACCAAAGGTGTTGTAGAAAGGCACACTTTATAGTAGATTCTTTTGTCTCTGTATTTCCAAACACAACTCTCCTTATCACCTACAAAAATGGCACCTTATAGACACCAGGTATGTTGTTTTTGAACCTATGGAAGCATCAAGAAGCAATGACTAAACACAAACTAACACTCAGACATACACAGAGATATCCAGCCAAAATAGAGGTAAAAATACATTTATTGATTTTAGGTGAAAAATTTCCCAGGGATTTGCCTTAAAAATGTGGAAGATCCTTTCTCAAATGACAAGTCTCTAATATATAGAGGAAGAAAGGAGGCCTTTTGGCACCCTTTTTACATGTGACCCATGTGCCTTCTGAGCATTGGGATGAGGAAGCTGTCTGAATATAATGCTATGTCAGCTCTTGTCAGGATTTGAATTTATGAGCCGCACCATTTGCCTACTCTTTAATGCATATTAAAGAAAACACGTCACATTGATCACTATTTTTTTCTCTTTGATGATCACATGGTAGGTACTATGTCAACCACTAAAATAACTTCTTGAATTGACACTTTCTTGCATCACTTGGATTGCTTTGTTTGTTCATGCACTTGGCCATTTTTCCTCCTCTTTGTTCTTTGGGCTCTTTGTCCTTTTCCTACTTTGTCTTCTTCTACTCCTTCAGCCCTTAGGGGTGACCTTCTAGTGGGTCACTGCATTCTTTGGGCTCATTCCATAGTTGGTGTGCAAGTAATTTTTTAACAGACTAATGACTATTTCACAACTTTAAATTTGACGTCCTCAGGCCTATCACCCTTGGACTCTTCTTCAGCTTCCCACTTTCAATTTTTTTGCTTCGAGCCTTTTCCCATGGACAAAATTCCATAGGAATTGGCCACTTTGATTTCCTTTGTTTATCCTTATCAGAGGGGAAAGACCCTTCAGATTCTTGAGAATGGCCCATTATCTTTGACAAGAGCCATCCACAAGGGAACATACACTTCGGGTGGGCTTCTTCCTTCAGTCCCTTTGGCTGCGGCCTTTCGGTAAAATTCTTTAGACTTTTTTCCAAAGGAAATCCTTCAGACAAAAAGTCTAAAAAAAATTGACTTTAAAAGAAAACTACAAAAAATGCCCCTTCAGTTGCCCTTTGAAATGTTTCTTGCCCTTCGCAAGGGCTCCTTAACCCTAGAATGCCCTCCACAAGGGCACCTTATCCTTCAGCTTAGGATGCACCCTTGAACCAAGCCATTGAACCAACCTGTTGAACCAAAAATGTTCAATAGTTCAATCAGTTCAAAGGTTCAACACTGTGCACCGAGTCGATTTAACCAAGCCTTTGAACTTTTCTTGCTCACCTCAGTCGTTGAACCTGCACATTGAACTGGAGGCATTGAATCAAGTGATTGAACCAATGCATTGAAGCAAGTGATTGAAACAGTTCAATGGTTCAATGTTACGCACCAATAAACTTACTAAAGTGTTGAACTAAGCCAAAGCATTGAACTAAGCTGATGAACCAAGGCATTTAAACTTTGTTGATGAACTCGCTGATTGAACCAAGGTGTTGAACCAAGCGATTGAACCAGTTCAACAGTTCAAAAGTGCCAACTCTTTTTGTGATTTTCTTCAGACAAGAGCTTGAAGAAGCTTTTTAAAACCCCATACTCTCTGAAACTAATTTTTCATCTACCAAGGATTACACCTGCTGAGTCCATAGAAAAACTTGTGAAGTTCGTAGAAACCTGCAGAGTCTACAGAAAACCAAGCTCTATAGAGTACGTAGAAATGGACCTACAAAGTTTGTAGAAATGGACCTGTAGAGTCTATAGAAATTCTTGGACTTGTGCAAAATCAAAAATGAATTGGCCTTGAATAACAGGGGAAGAAGGGAACCGATCTTTTGCCCTGTTGGGCAAAAAATGGTCAACATTAGTGTCAGAGGAAAACTCCATACCTTCATAGGTGTGATTAAAACACACATCCAATAGAATAATGTCAATAAATCCTCTAAAATTATATACCCCACTAGAACATGGGTTTAGTACGTATGCTGGGGTAAGAAATATCAGTTGCCTTGCATTAAGGACTTAGATTTGGTAATCAATGTCTAACTCATGCAACCAAACATAATAATGAAGATAATCTATTTTGATCCTCAAGGTCCCATGAGGGGAAATAGGAGAGCATATATAGCATTTATTCAGGAAGGGGGAAAAGATAAATTAAGTGTTTTTGATCACCCAAGTTCTTGAAATTAGGTAATGGGAGAGCATGCACACATCAAGCTACCAAAAAAAAAGACACAAACATAAAATCAAACTCAAAAAACTTAATTTTAAGCACTAAATCTAAGTTTATGTTCCTTTAAATACACTAAAAAAAATTTTTGTGACATGTTTGATTGAATAATCAGTTCTTGGACAAGAAAAAGTTTGTAGAAAATAATTTAGTAGTATCAAAAGTGATCTTTGAAAAGTGAATGAGATCTTGAAAGTTAATTTTTTAGGTCTATATCTATAGTTTTACCATTTTTTAGAGTGATTCTATTATTTTTTAGAGTGAACCATGTTTCTCTATTGCAAAAAGAATTTTTGACACTACATAAAACTAACAAACAAAAAGTATAAAATCATGATACCACCATTGTCAATAGCAATTTCTCTATTACCTTTTTCAATTCCTCCACTCTGTATGGAGATTCCATAACTTATAATTTTCATGATGGTTGTGTTCATATTTTAAAAATATTCATTTTTATAAAAATGGGAGGTCAAAATAAACCTAAGTAAATTTTTTTGGCCTCTATAAGGCAGGTATTGCAAATATAAAATAACATGTGACTATTATGTCACTTAGTAGAGTGATTTCATTGTTTTAGCAATTTTGACCCTATAATCATGATTTTATCTTTTAAGTGATATCAAACCAATTTTTTTAATTTCACCATTTTTGAGAGCATTTATACCATTTAAAACCCCTTTTCCTCTAATTCTAAAAAATATTCTAATAAATAGAAAGCATTTTCACTATTTTCAATCATGATATTGTTGTTATTAGGAATGTTTTATGTATGGTTACAAAGATTAATTTTGGGTTAGTAAAAAATCAAAAAATTTAAAATCATACCACTAATATATATCATGCATCCTTATATTGAGAATGACTAAGAAAAATTCAATTCAAATTAACAATAAAATATAATTGTTATACATTCTTATTAATCTTACCAAAATAGTGATGTTCTCTCATGTCATTGGAAGATTCTTGGTGATGTGTGTGATCAAAAGGACATATCCCTTTGATAAATGGATGTTTTATATTGATTATGATTTTATTAATGTATTATTGTCTCTCAAAAATGGCATAACCTCATTGTGTTGTTAACACATGCTAAGAATAGAGGGGGAGCCCTCTATTTATAAATTTTATGAATGGATGTGGAGCATTAGATGAAGATGAAGATAAATGGATGAAGATTACTCCTACCTCACATAAATGTTGTATGTGGAGTGTGAAATAAATAAGGATGAAGTGTGTAAGATGATTAATTGATGAGCATAAGCTTATGACATGATATTAGTATAGGTTCCTAAAAAAACCCATCACACCATACTAATACAAGGATAATCATGTGATAAATGAAAAAAATAATATAATAGACTACATTAAAGGTAGAGCTTATCCAATAATTAACTAAAACATAAAAAGAGATGCAAAAAACATAAGATTATTTGATACAAACATTCAATAAGATCTACATGACTATCATATTTTAAAAATAGAAAATCACTATGCACAAAATAACCATAAAAGACATATAAGGGAAACCATTTTAGAACTATATATTAATCTCTATCACATCAAAACATTTAAAAATATAACTAAGTGTTATATATAGAGTTTTATAGAGTGTTGTTTCTTCATATTCCAACCTTTCACTATATATAAAATAAAGGATCTTCATATTATGAAGACTATTATTATGCTTACAAGGGATGAATATATCAAAAAAGGGATACAAAGGAAAAAAATAGTGTGAGTCACACATGAGTCCACTAATGACACTCTACAATTTTGTAGCATTGTTTTACTCCCAACACTTTCTTAGACATAAATAGGTGTCTCATCCTAGCACACAGTTTTAGAAAAGGTGACCGAAGCTTGAAACTTGAACACTTTTACTATGCTAAGGAAATGAACCAAAACCAAAATTTATGGTTATCACTCAAGGTGTCATTTACCAATTTTCACCCCTTATACACTACCTATCCACCCTTTTAGGTTTTAAAATAAGTAGCATAATAGCCTACCTCCCTTACCAGTTTTCAATAGATTAACTTAACCACATGGATACCCTCTATGGGTTTTCAACCAGCCTACCCCATTCTTAATGCTTGAGGCCATACTATTAGAGTGTATAAAAGTTTGTAAAATTTTCAAAATTTGAATTTTGCATGGTACATACTAAGAAAGTGGTGGCATGATCTAAGTTTTTTTATGCTAAAGGTGGTTGTGATATTGATATTGCTTGATGTTTAGAAGAATAAATTGCTGATATATAATCTATTAGTGGAGGTTGTAGATTATATTGGATCACTGGCTAATAACTTGTAGTGGTCTTCATATACTGGATCACCTATCAAAGTTATTGAGGAAGAATGAATTGAGGATCAAAAATAATATTTGAAATAGAACTATATAGCTATGATAAATCTTGCTTAAACATTTTGTAGTCAGTGAGAATTTCCCACACCATAGTGAGTAATATATGTAGTGGGACTTGGTTCACCATCATATTATGAATATTTTCAACTTTTGTGATGGTGATGAGTGTTTCATAATTTGAAACATTGACTTATATTTCTTGGGAGAGCTCCTCCAACTGATCTACATGATTATGAATTTGAATACGATCAAATGTGTTGCATAAAACCTCATTTTACTAGGTCTATATCTTATACATGACATTATCATGTGATTCAAGCAACTACTTAAGTGCATTGTCCATTTATGCAGAGGTAGCCAAAGGATCTTGCATAATATATTTGGATGTTTCCACCCTATCAAACTCTATTTTGGCCTCAGATAATGAATTAGTGAGTTACTATTTCCAACTAAGCATGCCTTGGGAGATTTGTTTGGCTTGGAATGTAGTTGTATCTAAGAATTGATTGTATTATTACAAGATATAATAAATTACCTATGTTTATGATTTGATGTTATTACCTTGAATAAGAAGGGATTATGAATTTTGTGTAGAAATCTAGTCATGTGTTAGCTAAGCCAAGAGAGCTAATAATTTCCTTTCTTCTGACATGACTTGGTCACCCAGGACTTGGGTAACCAATGTAGGTAAAGTGTTATAGATGAGATAATGTACATTAGTGAGCCAAGTACATATATTTACATTTTATTCCCATATCCACAATACTTTTTTCTCCAAGTTTGAATCCTTTGACACTATCAATTCTTAAAAGGAAGTTACACCTTCAATTTCTTTAGCTAGTGAAAGTTGAGAAAAATAAAGGTATTATTCTTGTATTGTTATAGTTAGAGGCATGGTAGAAGTTATATTTGGGATAAGTGCCTTTGTGATTTGTACCATGGGAAGATAAAAGTTTGTGTACAAGGTGGATGAAGCGGGGACATCTCATCCTAGAGGAATTCTTTGCATCTACTTGAGTAGATTTCAAGCCTTGAGATGTAGGCAATGGATTTTTGGTCTCAATTATTTCCAACATTCTTGTGGTCTTAGTTTCTATAAAAAATTCCTAATGTACTACACACTCTAATTTAAACTTATATTTTACTTTTGATTCAACCTTATCTTTGGCTTCTACATTAGCCTTGGCCTCAACTTCTTCCTTTGCCTTAAGTTTAGCTTCAATATTATCCCTAGCTTTGGTTTATACAATAGTCTAGGCTTTGGCCTCTTCCTCAACCTTAGCTTTAGTTTATACATTATCCTTGGCTTTGGATTACTACTCATTGACCTACATCTTGCATTTCTCCTCTTGTGTATATAGTGCTTCTTTAGACTCTTAATCCTTTTAAGCCTTGGTGACTGTTGGTGCTCCATATTTATTTTGTTGTATTATCTACACCTTTTGATTTTATTTTTCCTTATAATTTATTATTGATTATTCTTTTTTATTCTTTACCTATACTTATTAAAATCTTTTATTTTGAGCTTTAGCTTATTTTAATTTTTACCTATGATCCTCCTCTTCGGCCTACTACTTTTTTTCTCGTCCTCATTGGAAGCCTTTTACTTTACCTCTTTTATTTTTATCCTCCTCCTTTCATGAATTCTTCTCAACCTAATTTTATGCCTTTTCTTACTCCTCTTATTCCTTATCAACTTTTTCTTGTGTTACAAAATCTATCTACTCAATTTTATGCTCATACTATGGTAAACTCATCACTTTAGGATCATCCATAGGAGTTGGTGAATCAAACACTATAACTGATTGTGAATCCTCCAAAGATGATGACTCCACAAAAATACCTTTTCATGTAGAAACCTTTTTCCTATAATATATAGGGAAAGTGAGAGTATTCTTTGGTCTCTTCATAGCTTGTACCATCTCTTAAGTTTATTGTTGGGGTACCTGCACATGATTTCTTTTACCCTCCTATGCTCTTTGCCTATTTTCTTCCATTTTAGTTAAATCCATCAACCACATCTATAAATAGTCTAGATCCCTTATTCTCATTATCATATCAATGCATAACTAATAATTATATATTCCATGGGCATCACTACCTCAACTCCATAGACCAAGTAAAATGGGGGAAATCCTATCACACATTTGTAGTTTGTTCTATATGCCCAAAAAATTGTCTGAATTTTATGCTCCCAATCCTACCATTGTACATTACATATATTTGTTACCAAGTTGTCCAGGACTTTATTTGAATACTCATCTTGTATTTTTTCTATGGGTGATATGCCATAATTTTATGGTGTGTGTTTCTATGCAAAATTGCTTTCTACATTCAAAGAAGAAATAAGAAACTAAAATAAATGGTTAAGGCTAGAAGTACCTGATAAAGTCAAGTGCACCGAAATCAGACGTTGGATGATTCTCCTCTTTGGCTGTGGAGGAATGACACCTGTGAAAAAGAGACTAAAACATGGAAAGATGTTAGTCAAAGATATGGTGGGTTGTCAGGCGAACGCTCGATCTCGAAAGTACGAAGACTCCCTAGAAGGATATCAACTCACTGATAAAAAGTGTAATGTTGGACGAAAGTAGATTAAAATGATAGAAATAAATGATAGAAAATAAAAATGTGTACCTGATAAGCGGCACTATTCTACACAGTCACCGACGTCGGTCTCTGTGGTGTCGGCGTTGATCTGGAAAGGTGCCGACGTTGGTTTAAGTACCGTCGTCGGTCGGGGCAGTGATCGGCGTCGGTCGGGGCAGGTTCTGGACAGAGTCTGGGCGAGTTGCAGAAGGTCTTGACAGGGTCGGGACAAGATTTTAGACAGAGTCAGGACGGGGTTTTTGGTCGAGTCTGGGGGTTTGAAGCTTCGAGATGGCAGAAATAGTGCACGAAGAATAATCAAGAAGAAATAAAATAAAACAAAGAAAATACTTACCTGTCGGAAGCCGTGACGAAAGTCATAGTGGAAGTTGCCTGTGCAGTGCTGGAAGAACGAACGCTGGAGTTGGTGGATGCTGGAGTTCGGACGCTGGAGTTTGGACACTGGAGTTCGGAGATCGGAGAGCCTGTAGATGTCAGAAAATGGGAGAGAGGAGATTGAATGAAGGCCCCAGGGATAGTTTCGAGAGACGGTTCGATAACCATTTTGGAAAACTGATCAGGAACTGAATGGTAACTGATAACAGATAACGGGATGGTGACCGACGTCAGCAGGATTGCCGACGTCAGCCGATAAGTGACCGACGTCGGCGACATCGACTAGGTAAAGACCGTCGTCGGCAGATGCACAATGAGGACAGAGTCTAGCTTTTAGCTCTCTACTCATTGCTACATGCTGCCAGGGTCAAGGTTGGTGGAACAAGTGATCGACAAGGGTTGAATAGGTGAAGAAGAATAAGACGGGGAATGATCAGGGGAGTCGACACGATTTCGGTGTCTACATTTGCCCCTTTTTGTCTTGTTGGTTATTTTGACAAACTGCAAGACAAAAATAGGAGTGATTGCCCCAAGTGAGGGATAAGGTTGATTTCGTCTTGTTGGTTGTTCGAATGAACTACAAGACAAAATAGGAAAAAGGTAGGTTGCCTCGATTATGGATGAGGTATTCCCCCTCAAAGCAGGAGTCGAGGGAAGGGAACCGAGAATCGGGTGCTGATTTGATGAAGAGTGGATGAAAAAGGGGTGAGGGTGAATGCTGCAAAAGTCGTGATTGCGCGCATACCACTGCATGAGATGGTTAGGTCAAAAGTGTCGCAGGTCAGGGGTAGAGGAGTGCCAAAATTGAAATAATTGGGCCCCAACATTTAGTCGTCTGCTGATCGGGTCACTCAATCTAAGCTAAAGCTCCAAATGGTCATCGTGTTCCAGGTATCCCAGGCTCAGGAAGTGCTCCTAGAAACACAAAAAAGCCACAAGTAGTGCGGATCAACTGTTTTGCGATCCTATACTTGTGAAGGTCCAAAAAGGTTTGTGCACAATTCTGCTAACCAGTCATGAGGTAGCATACATGCAAAAACAACCAAGGCAACAATGTCTTGGAAGTAGTCGAGGTTAGAGGAGATAGGCATGATCTCCAATGGTTGGTGGTCGAGGGGAGGAATGGACGAAAGGATGTGGCCGAGCTAACCCCAGAAGACCCCATGTCAACTGAGTGCTACCTACATAGCCCTGGTGATAGGGCCTCAGGCCAATGTAGTTCTCCCTAGAAGGGAGGGAGGGTCAAAGGGATAAAATGGGTCATGGTCAAGGACAAGATTATGGTTAAAAGAAGGAAAGAAGGTTTGTCCATCAGAGAGATGAACAAACGAGAATGGTCGAGCTAACCTCAGAAGACCCCATGTCAACTGAGTGCTGCCTACATAGCCCTGGTGATAGGGCCTCAGACCAATGTAGTTCAAATAAAGGGTCTGAGTGGTAGACAGGTGGTTAAAATGGTTGATAGATTGGTCGTGGTTATGATGAAATGATGAGGAAAAAAAAAAGATGTTGCAGCCTTTTCCAAATGGTGTATTCTGCAACATTGGTTGAGGGGTTTTTCATCCCTAGCAATATTCCATATTCGTGATGGATGTATGCTAAAAATGAATTGAGGTTTATTTATGCTTCAGCAAGTATTGGTTTATGCTGAACATAAATTGTGGTGGGTTAATAGTTTCCATGTGTATTGGTGTCCATAGAAACTAGGGTGAATAGGCTAGGTCATGTTGATGGTCTAAAAAGAGAGTTGAGTTGAGTCGATTGACAAGTGATGAAGGTGAATGTGACCAAAGTGTAGAAGAAGTGAAAAGCATATTTCTCTTTCATTGACAAGGACCAAAAAGATAGCATAGATAGGGGTTATGAGAACCAAGATCCCCATTCATGCGTGTCATCGTTGACCGTGGATATGTTAGAGCGGTAATCGAATCACTTCGACATTAAAGTGAGCTCGAAGTCCCTTGAGCGGGTGATAGGAGGAGGAAGAAGGGTAACCCATTTTAAGAGCAAAGATAACGATGCCCCTTTTTATAGAAAACCCTGAGACAACTATAAGTCAAGTCCATGACTCATTCAATTTTATTTATTTTTATTTTTTTTTTAGCGCAGACTGATCAATGCGGGAAGCCTGCATAGAGATGTCGTTTGTTTGGTGGTCAGGTTATGAAGCTGATCAATGCGGGAAGCTTCTAAAATAGTTCTGTTTATTGCCAGATAGAGTCATAGCCATCCTTCAAGGGAGTGGTCTAGATTTTTGTTTAATAAAAGGGCTTTTGAATAGCTGTCCTTCAAGGGAGCAGTCTATTAATTACAGCAATGATAGTACAGCTGTCCTTCGAGGGAGCAGTATGCTTTTTGATTTTGATATAGATATAGTGACCATGGATATTGTGACATCTTGATTTGTTTTGATAGAAATGTGAGTCATGGACAAGATTATAAAAGGTCAAGGGCTCCCTTTTATGAGGACAAAGCATCCATACAGCATAAAAGGGTTATAGGAATTGTTAAGAGGAAAAGGGTTGAAAGAAAAGAGGACGAGGATG
The DNA here is from genome assembly GCA_037957365.1 of Torreya grandis. Lineage (NCBI taxonomy): Eukaryota > Viridiplantae > Streptophyta > Pinopsida > Cupressales > Taxaceae > Torreya > Torreya grandis. The sequence goes on along the minus strand of JARHVA010005212.1, from coordinate 239,970 downwards.
GGGATTGCTCAAGGGACGAGCTCAAGTTAAGTGTCAAGTGGATGAGTACTCGACTAGCAGTAGAATGGTCGCAGATGCAACGCATTAAGAGGCTCAAGTTCTGGGCGTCCATTAAGAGAAGACAGACGATAAGTCCCTGATCCATACTTGTGCGTGATAATAAAAGGTCCGAGCCAATTAGGAGCAAACTTGCCTCGTTTACTTTGCTCCATATTGGTCACGTGTTGATTCTCTTTGAGGATGAGGTCTCCGATGTTGAAATCTCGTTCTCGTAGATTTTTGTCATAGGTGCATTTGATGCGACGTTGATAGACATGGAGATGATTAAGGGCAGCAAGACGGTGTTCGTCAAGTAACTCAAGTTGAGCTAAGAGATCTTGACAAAAGTCATCATTGGAAAGGATATCATGTAGAGAAATGTGGAGAGATGAGATCTGTACTTCGAGAGGTAAGACAGCCTCTGTTCCGTACACGAGAAAAAAAGGGGTAGCACCCGTAGAGGTTCGGATGCTAGTGCGATAGGCCCACAAAGCGAAGGGAATGTGAATGTGCCAATCCCTACCTATGTCACTGACCACTTTCATGAGAATTTTGGTGAGAATTTTGTTAGAAGCCTCGGCCTGCCCATTTGCTTGTGGGTAGTAAGGCGAAGAGAAACTGAGTTTGATGCCGAAGGAGTCACATAGCTTTTAGACAGTTTTATTTTTGAAGGACTTGCCGTTATCGGTGATGATTTTATGAGGGACACCGAAATGACAGATGATGTGGGTGTTGATGAAGTTGACGATCTTGTCGGCTTTTGTGGAGACGAGAGGAATGGCTTCCACCCACTTGGTGAAATATTCAGTGGCTGTGATGATGGATTGATGACGAAGAGACGAATGAGGATTAATCTCACCGATGAGATCTAAACCCCATTGAGAAAAAGGCTAGAAATCCTGAGCAATTTGTAAGGCATGACTGGGGAGATGAAGCAAGTTAGAGTGCTGCTGACACTTGATGCAACACCGAACATAGTCGCTACAGTCTTGATGAAGGGTAGGCCAATAATAGCCCAGACAAAGGATGCGCTTGGCAACCGAATTCCCACTGAAATTTCCACCACAAATCCTGTCGTGGACTTGTTGAATGGCTTGAGATGCTTCAATGGAGGTGAGACAGCGAAGAAGGAGGCTGTCGAAGCCTCGCTTATAGAGAAGACCCCCTAGCATGGTATAGCGAGCAGTACGCTTGGTAAAAGCTCATCGTGGATTACTAGAGAGGTTGGGAGGAATGATAGAGAAAGATAAGAAGTCTACAAGTTGCTTATACCAAGCATCTTGTGGACTAGGGTCTATAGTGTTGACATGATGAATGTGAGGAGAGATATATGAAGGCAACGGCACATGACGCACCGTGACAAAAAGTCTGGATCCAAATGAGGAAGATGGGATATGTGAAGCAAGAGAAGCCATGGTGTCAACAAACTTATTCGTGGATCGAGGAATAGTCTGCAGGAGGAAATGGATGCAAGGAGAAAGTCGACACGGTTTTTGTACCTTTGCAAAATTTCATTTTTACAGAGGTATGAGCCATTGACCTGATTGACGATGAGCTGTGAGTCGCCGAAGATGTTGATGGACTTGATGCTGAGAGAGAGGGCGGTCTGGAGTCCCAAAATTAAGGCCTCGTATTCGGCCATATTATTGGTACAATCAAAGTCAAGTTTAAAAGACAGAGGCATGGGCTCCCCTTCGAGTGGGATTAGAATAACCCCAGCACCCCCACCTAGTTGACATTTGGAACCGTCAAAGAACATAGTCATTTGATAGGTGGTGTCATCGGAGGAAAGTGCAGCGATAGATTCATCAGGGAATTCACACTGCATAGGTTGATTGTCAGGAAGAGGGGCATCTGCTAGTTGATCAGCGATGGTTTGCCCCTTGATAGATTTTTTTTGGATGAATTCGAGATCAAACTCAGCAAGCAGCATGAGCCACCGAGCCATACATTGATTCTGATATGGCTTGGAGTGCATATACTTGAGAGGGTTGGTGTGAGTGATGACAAAGGTTTTGTGACTAAGAAGATAGTGGCGAAGCTTAGTAGCAGCAAAGACTAACGCCAAACAGAGTTTCTCGATATGGGTATACCGAGTTTCATAGTTGACCAGTGTTCGGCTGATGTAATAGACTGCTTGCTCACGGTGATGTTCGTCTCGGTGCGCGATCATGGCACCTAACGAATGGTGAGTGGCTGAGATATAAAGGTAGAAGGGTTGGTCATCTTTAGGTGGAATGAGGACTGGTGGAGAGACCAGATAGTGTTTTAAGGCTTCAAAAGCCTCTTGACAGTTCTTATCCCATGTAAAAATGACATCCTTTTTAAGGAGATGATGAAAAGGTTGACAGCGGTCTGAAAGCTGCGAGATGAAGCGACGAATGGACTGGAGCTTGCCTTGCAAACTATGAAGCTGCTTGAGATTAGTCGGGGGAGGCATTTCGAGGATAGCACGAATCTTGGCAGGATCTATCTCGATGCCACGGAAGGAAACGATGAAGCCGAGAAGCTTGCCAGAGAGGACCCCAAAAACACATTTCTTGGGGTTAAGACGAACATGGTACTAAAGAAGACGAGAAAAGATGATTCTGAGAATGGTCAGATGGTCACGACGAAGCTTGGACTTGCCGAGCAGGTCATCCACATAGTCCTCCATGATTTTGTGGAGGAGTTCGTGGAAAATGTAGGTCATGGCACGCTAATAAGTGGCACCTGTGTTTTTCAAGCCGAAAGGCATGACTCGATAGCAGAAAGTCCCCCATGGGGTGATGAAAGTAGTCTTGTGCTGATCTTCTGGAGCGATCAGGATTTGATTGTATCCTGAAAACCCGTCCATAAGAGATAGCATCTCATGGCCAGCCGTAAGATCAACAAGCTAGTCGATGTTAGGAAGAGGAAAGTCATCTTTGGGATAGGCTAGGTTGAGGTCACGATAGTCTGTGCAGATCTGAATCCCCCCAGTTGCCTTGGTGACTGGGACGATGTTAGAGAGCCACTGTGGATAGTCGATGGGCTGGATGAAGGAGACAGAAAGGAGGCACTGAAGCTCTTCTTTAACAAGGAGGGCAACGTGGGGATGCATCTTTCGAAGCTTTTGCCTAACAGGCTTAGCCTCTAGTTTGGTGATAATGTTATGGGTAACGATGGTGGGGTCGATGCCAGGCATATCACTGTAAGTCTAGGCAAAGACCTTGCTATGGTCAGAGAGGAAATGGGTATAGTCAAGCTGCTCCTGAGCGTCTAAAGATTGGCCAATCTTTAAGACATGAGGAACATCAGAAGAAGGAAGGTTGATGTCAATGGTTGATTAATTTAACATAACCTGGGTCTCAGAAGGGAGGGAGCACTGGATGAAAGAATCGTTAGCACCCATGTAAGAAAGAATGGTGTCATCGTCAACGCAATGAACAGTGTGAATGGTTGCCGACTCATCTTCGATCATGCTGGGAAGAATGAGAGGGAGAGATTTGGACACCCCATTGAGCTGATAAGTCAAGGGGTTCAGGTGAATGGTGTTTATGGAAAAAAAAACTAGGAAGAATGGAAACCACTGACTCCGTAGGTGAAGGTGGCGAAACAGGCGAGTGTGGAGGAAATTGGTCAAGGATTGGTTCAGGACAAAGGTCTAAAGGGTCTTGAGTGGGGTCGTGATATCCCAGACCATACCATTTCTTGGCGTCATCATCATTGAGCGGTTGGATAGGCTGATGGGAGCCCTGCTCATAGCGTCCAAAACCAAAACCCTTCCATGCACACCTGTAAAGGTAAGTGTGTGCAAAGGCGGGGTTGCCAAGAAATGAAAAGTCTGATGTGAAAGGTTGAGGTGAAGAAAGAGGATTAGCATCAAGAGGAGCTTGATTAAGCCCCCCATAGATGAGGTTGGTGCAAAGGTGAGGGGGACCATAAGGTATGATCATCCCTATCCGATGGTCGTAGCTGGGGCTGTGATGAAGGCATCCATACTCTTGTGGAGTTTAGAACATGTCTAAAGCCAGCAAGCAATATTCTCCCAATGAAAGTCTTTGGAAGATGTCTTCCATGGGGTCTGTGGTTGTCACTTGAAGGGGAGGTGTAAGGGCGACCGCCTGTTGCGAACTGGTCGAAGCTTCTGCAGATGGAGGCAGTGCCAGGGTTGACGGCTTGATAGGAATGAGGACATCATTTGGATGGTAGGTGGTGTTGCATGTTTTGAAGGGTGAAGGGTTAGCAAGAATGGTGTGGACTTGTCCGTCATGCTCAAACTTCACACAACGGTGCAGGGTGGAGGGGACACAGGACATGGCGCGGATCCAGGGTCGGCCCAGCAAGATGTTGTATTGGAACTCTCCTTCGATGATGTAGAAGAGCTCCGGGACTATGCGTGGACCAACGCGAATATGAAGGATGACTGTGCCAATGGTCGTGGCAGTAGTGTCATTGAAAGAGTGCAAGATCATGTCAGTTTTAGAGATGCAATTCTTGGGAAGAGCCAACTGATCAAAGGCATGGGTGGAGATGATGTTGATGCTAGCACCTCTGTCAATCATAATGCGTTTAATGCATGTCTGATCGATATAGGCAGTGATGAAGAGGGCGGCATCCTGATCTTCCATGTTGGATGTAGGAATCTCAGAATTGCTGAATGTAATGGAGGCGATAGGGGCTAAGGAGTGGACAAGGGTAGCAAGTGGCTGGGGATCCTTGGGTTGGACCTCCACTGCCTGTAGGGCTTGGATGAGGGCCTGACGATGTTGGGGCGAGGTTTGGATGAGATCGTAGAGGGACATCTTCACAGGCGTCTGGTGAAGCTGTTTCAACATGGAGTCGTGGATTGGTCCAGAAGAAGAAGAAGAAGAGGAGGGTTGAGGTGCACCAAGGATAGAAATCTTAGGCTTAGGCGGTTGAGGTGGATTTACAAAAGGGTAGGTCTAAGGAATGGTGGCTTTTTCTTTCGCCTTGTCCTTCTGTGACCTAGTGGTGATGTCAATGGCATTGATTTCAAAGATGGGAGGTGAAGATGATGAAGGAGTTGTAACTGGTTGATGAGATGTGGATGGATTTGAAGAGGTAGAAGGTTTATGAGAAGGAGTCAGGGGGCGGTCGAAAGTGTCCTCAAAGAGAAGAGTGTCTTTCTCCAGATAACGGCGAATGACAGCCTTGAGGGCACAGCAAGTCTCGGTGTCATGTCCTAGTGTACGATGATATAAACAAATCTTTGTGTCATCGAACCAGGAGGGTTTAGACTCGAGAGGTTGGAAAGGCTTGATGGGTGGAAGAGTTATGCTAGAAGTTTGCAAAAAGTCGTTGCAAGATTAAAGAGTATGAACTCACTAAAGGATCCGTGCTCATTGATGTATGCGATGTCGGTGACTTTTGCTTGGGCAAAGTTTGAGGGGGTTTTCGTACCACCTTCTGGGTTGATGGTGCGATGACATGCTGAGATGGTACACTCTTCATGAGAGGTATCGCCCTTTTGGGAGAGGGTAAGCTAGTGGTCGGTAAAGGAAGCAAAGGAGGCAATCGGTTTTGATTAAAGGTTGGAGTGGGAAGGACTCTGGTTAGGGTTGAAGGATGCGGGCCCAAAATGGAGGGAAATGGTGACGGAAGAGGAGACGTTCGCCTCTGCGGTTTGGCAGTCTTTTGTGATTTAGGTTGAAGACTACTATTAGTTGAATTTTGGGTTAAGTCCATCTTCACTTGTGGATGAGTGAGGTTGGAGACGGGGTGAACGCCAAGCGATTTGATAGGTTTAGGTGGAGTAGATGAGGGTTTTTGTTTTGATGAGGTTGATGGAGATGTAGATGGTCTAGAGGCAGAAATCTAATTTTTATTGATAGTCTTAGGAGGTTCTACTATGGGAAGATTAGCAGCATGAGATGAGAGGGCTCGGGCTTGTTGAAGGGCTGTGAGACGGTCCCATAATCCCTGATGTTCCACTTTCCTAGAAGGGAGAAGTTTGAGTCTCTCGACTAGTCGGGAAAATGGCTAAGAAGCTGCGGGATGAAGTTTGGGCTCTTGAGAAGACGTCGACGGTTGTGGGACTGAAGGTAAGATGGGTGTAGTAGTCTCGGGCCCAAAGCATGGTGAAGTCGTAACAGGTTCATGTTTGGTTGGAGACGAAGGAGAGATAGGTTCTTCCCTGGGTGGAGAAGAAACTGGAGAATGAAGCTCCTCAGGTGGGTAGAGGGCAGGGATGATAGTGCCCTCCACTTGTGGTCGAGGAGTAGGAAAGGTTGGGTCTTCCATGGGCAGTAAGAAGGAAGATGGTGAAACTGGCGGTGCTGGTAAGGTTGAGGCGTCCTCTAAAATGAGAGAAGTTGAGGGAAAACTAGCCGGTGAAAGAGGTTCATCCATATGTGATGGACTGATGGATGAACTCACCTCTTGGGGTTGGTTAGAAATGAGGGGCGAGACCGTATTGACTGTTCGAATATTATGTTCATGGGTATTGGCATTCAAGGTCTGGATGTTGTTTTGGGTTGGTGGATGATTAGGGAATGATTGTTTAAAAATATCGATACCCTGATTAGGAGGGGCGTTAGGATTGTCGAGGATGAGGCCATCCTTTTCCAACATGTCTTGGACTATGTTTTTAAGGGTTTTACAGTTGCCCGTGTCATGACCTTTAACACAGTGGTAGTTACAGAAGTCATTTTCCCTATACCACGCAGGGATGGCACGTGAGGGATCAAATTGTGGTGGAGGTCGGATCTGAGGGAGATTGATGGCCCCTTGTTTGACGAGTTTTTCCAGCACAGACGCGTATGATTCTCCAAGTGGAGTAAACTGTCACTGTATGTATCTCTGCTGAAATTGATGAGTGGCGCTCATAGATGTGGATGGTTCAGATTGATTAGTTGAAGGTGAAGAGGAAGAAGATCTAACAACCATAGCATTTGCTGAAGTTTTAGATTTAGAATTGGACGAGGAAGGCTTAGAAGAGGGGTTATTGGTTTTGGAGTTGGGATTCTTACTCTGCAACTTGACTTTATTCTCCTCAACGACACGTAACTCAAGTTTACGAGCCATCGTGAAGGCTTCGTCAAAAGTGCGGAAGGTTTGAACCCTCAAGGTAGAAGAAATATGTTTAGCGCAGGCTTGAGAGAAAAGTTCAATAAGCTCAGGCTGGGGTAAGGAAAATGAAAGTTGATTGATAAGGCCCCTCCACCAAGCGACAAAATCAGCAATGGATTCATCCTCGAACTGGCGAATAGAATAGAGGTCTGTGATGGAGACCTTCTTGGTGATATTGATGGCGAAATGATCGAGGAAGAGCTAGGCCAGCTGAGTGAACGTGAAGATGGAATGGCTGGGAAGAGAGCTGTACCAGTCAAGTGCAGCACCCGAGAGAGACATGGGAAACGTGCGTAAGAGTAACGCATCGTCGTGGGCGATAAGGTAACAGGCATGTCTGAATGCCTGTAAATGTTGTTCTGGGTCTCCCTTGCTCTGGAAATGAGAAAAGTTAGGAAGTTCCCACTGGTTGGGATATGGTTTGATGGGGACAGAAGGATGGATGGGCTCGTTGCAGATTTGTTCGTACGAGAGAGTATTGCGCGAGCCGGTAACAGAGGTCTTTAGGTTGGACATTCTATCCATCAGCATCTTGATAATATCTACTGATGGATTGGCGGGTGGAGCGCCTCCTAGATTGTAAGGTGCTTGAAAGAGGCTGGAAGAGGTATACAACGTAGTCAGTTGTACCAATAATGGTGCAACGTACGGATGACTAGTCGTAGGGACAAAAGAAGTGACTAAGGATGGTTGGATGGAAGACATGGCTAGGTTTGATGTGGTCATGGGAGGTTGACTAGAGGTAACATGGGCCAATGGATGGGTAGCCACCCTAGTGTTGATAGGAGTAAGGGTAGACGGAATGGAGACGACCAAGTTTTGAAAGGGGGTAGAAAGTGGTTGAGTGGGTTGAGATTGATTGGGGGCCGAAACCCCGGTGAAAGTGGGCCCAATGATGGAAGGAGAAGCCACACTTGGATGGTTGGTAAAAGGTTGGTCATTGTTTGAGGTAACAGCCTGGGTATCTAAGGGTTGGACTACGGATGCCGTTGATACGGCCGCAGTTTCGAGGAGAGAAGTCAGCATTCCATAGATTGGATTACCCGAGGAGTCTCGCGTTCGGCTATTCGCGAGATAGTATTGCAAGGCTGCGGTATTGAGGTCCAAGAATCATGCAAAATCTTGGTCCCCTTCTGGAATAATAGGCGTTTGGGTCGGAGATGGTCTGGTAGGAGTTCTTTCAGTTTCTGAGTTGAACTCCATTATAGGGTTGGTTGTAGGCGGGGTAGACGGAAGAGGATGATGCCTCGCGTGATCGACTAGAGCCTTGGCTTGGCTACGAGTCAGAACCATTCAAGGCAAGGAAGAACGTCCTCACAAGCTCAAACAAGCAGATAAGAACCAAAAAGATGAAGACACAAGCAGATCCTAAAACCCTAGAAGTAAATTATTAGGATTATAGTGGCTTATGCCTTAGAATGTGTGTAGAGGAAGATTGGCTTTATGAGTTGGGTCCTAGAAGAAGCAGTCTATGGAAGGTTTCGGGTTTTGTTATGGTGCTCAAGAAGTCTATGTTAGGGTCTGGTACATGGCCTGGTGCTAAGGAGCAAGCTCCCCTCACTTCACAATTCCAGTGGTTAGCTGGTTTTGCTTAGCCAAGATATACCTCGCCTAGAGATTATACTCCGCCAGAGAACGGAGTGGGCTTCCCCCTTGGTGATGAAATCCAAGTAGGGTTACCGGGACGGGTAAGGTATCCGCTGGGGGATAAAATCCCAGTCGGGCCTTGTCTCAGGTAAGTTAAAATGTTTATTTTATGCAGGTGGTTTGGTCGTGTAACATCAAGTGATCTAGATTAATTCAATATGTGGTTTAATTACTATGTGTGGTCTAAGAGATGCAGGCAAACAGAAATGAATGCAAAGTGTTTTAATGTCCAAGTCGAAATGTTTGTTCGTATGAAGACGAATGGAGAAAGAGTTGAAGAATATGAGTTTTAGTTAGTCTAGAAGTGCAAGAAAGAAATGTTCATTTTAGTTCTGCTTATGATGTCGTTTAAGAAGAGATGAAAGGAGGCGAAAAGGAAGAAACCTAATGCGCCTAAATGAACGAAAGAAAGAGAGAACCCAAGGAGGACCTAGGGTCCCACCGGGTGTGCCAGAATGTTTCTATGCAAAATTGCTTTCTACATTCAAAGAAGAAATAAGAAACTGAAATAAATGGTTAAGGCTAGAAGTACCTGATAAAGTCAAGCGCACCGAAATCAGACGTTGGAAGATTCTCCTCTTTGGCTGTGGAGGAATGACACCTACGAAAAAGAGACTAAAACACGGAAAGATGTTAGTCAAAGATATGGTGGGTTGTCAGGCGAACGCCCGATCCTGAAAGTATGAAGACTCCCTAGAAGGATATCAACCCACTGATAAAAAGCGTAATGTTGGACGAAAGTAGATTAAAATGACATAAATAAATGACAGAAAATAAAAATGTGTACCTGATAAGTGGCACTGTTCTGCACCGTTGCCAATGTCGGTCTCTGTGGTGCCGGCGTCGGTTTAAGTACCATTGTCGGTTGGGGCAGTGACCGGCGTCGGAGTCTGGGCGAGTTGCAGAAGGTCTTGACAGGGTCGGGACAAGATTTTAGACAGAGTCAGGACGGGGTTTTTGGTCGAGTCTGGGGGTTTGAAGCTTTGGGATGGTAGAAATAGTGCACGAAGAATAATCAAGAAGAAATAAAATAAAACAAAGAAAATACTTACCTGTCGAAAGCCGTGATGAAAGTCATAGTGGAAGTTGCCTGTGTAGTGCTGGAAGAACGAACGCTGGAGTTGGTGGATGCTGGAGTTCGGACGCTGGGGTTTGGACGCTGGAGTTTAGAGATCGGAGAGCCTGTAGATGTCGGAAAATGGGAGAGAGGAGATTGAATGAAGGCCCCGGGGATGGTTTCGAGAGACGGTTCGATAACCGTTTTGGAAAATCGATCGGGAACCGAATGGTAACTGATAATGGATAATGGGATGGTGATCGACGTCGGTAGGATTGCCGACGTCGGCCGATAAGTGACCGATGTCGGCGACATCGGCCGGGTAAAGACCATCGTCGGCAGATGCACAATGAGGACAGAGTCTAGCTTTTAGCTCTTTGCTCATTGTTACATGCTGCCAGGGTCAAGGTTGGTGGAACAAGTGATCGACAAGGGTTAAATAGGCGAAGAAGAATAAGATGGGGAATGACCAGGGGAGTCGACATGATTTCGGTGTCTAAAGTGTGATATCATAAATTATTATGTGAGAGTTTTGATTGTATTATTCAAAAAGTGTGTTCCCATATCACTGACCAATTATATTGGACACCCAAACCTTGTAAATATATTTTAATACAAAAACTTAGCTACATATTTAGCACTAAAACTTGGTGTCATAACATATTTAACCCATTTTGTTAAGCAATATATCATAGTTATGATATACCTTGCATGATAGCACTCGCTCAATGGGCTTAAAGGCCCCATAAAATCAATACCTCACTATTCAAAGAGTTATTTTATGAGCATAAGGTTTAAATTCATATTATCCCTCTAGTTAGGTTTTCTTATCCTTTGGAAAAAATCATATTGTTTTACAACTTGATGTACATCTTATAATAAAGTAGTCAATCAAAGACCACTTTACAAGATCTTCTTTATAGTAGATTCACCTACAAAATGCCCTCTTGTGATTCCTTGAAGTGCCTCTTCAAGTAGTTAAGGTTTGTTTGTGATCCAAAGCCACTCTATGCAACACCTCATCTTTATCCATATTATATAAAAGATTATTTATGATGGTATAGCGAATAGTTCATGTAATCAATTAATTTTTTTCTTTCTCAACCTAGTGTACTAGAAAGATTCCCTATTCTATAAAGTTGGATATATCCTCCATCCTCTTAGGGGTTGCAAAGATTTTGTAAATATGTGTATATGGTAATTCATCTTTCAAATCTTCAAATTATTCTCCATTTTTTATCATGATCAAGTAGTCAGGTCCCACATTCTCTTATCCAGGTTTAACATTGATCTAAAATAACATTAACCATCCAAAGATCCTTCTACCCAATATAATTTTTTTAAACAATTACCATAGGGATTGATGATCAATAAATAACTCAAAGAGTGTTACAATAAGATAATGCCTAAACTTATGTAGTGTGAACACCATTTCTAGTGATTCTCATTCTATCATAGAATATTTTTTCTTTGCAATTGATAATTTTCTACTTTGTGAAATGAATAGCATGGTTTAGTCCACCATGTCCTGGATACACAAGCATAGTTTCCACCATAATACTTAAAACATTTATGTGAACATGAAATGGCCTAGTCTAGTTAGGAAAAACCAATATGTGAGTTTTGATTAACCTTTTATTTATCTCAACAAATGTTGATTGACACTTTTATTTCCATTCAAACCTTGTATCCTTGTGAAAATTTTTCTCGAGGGCCATAGATATATATATATATATATATATATATATATATGTATATATTTAATAAAATTTATATAGTAAGCTAAATTCCCCAAAAATTATTACACTTATGTGTAATTATTCAGAGGTGGTATACCCATTATGATTGCTAATTTGGCTTGATCAACCAAAATTATTTCACTACAAACTACATGGCCCAATAGAACACCACATAGTGTGATAAAAAAGATTTTTTTAAAAATTTAATGTGATTCATAGAGATCTATAGTGTTCTAACATTAGTCATAGTTTGGAAACATGATATTTAAGCAAGGAAAATATATTCCAATCATCTAAATAAAATTATATAAAATCATTAATAAAGTCCTTGAAAGTAGTGACCATAATCTTAGAAAATATAGTTGGATCATTACTTAGACTAAATGGAATTACCTTGTATGTAAAATAACTGCATTTAGTTACAAATGTTGTCTTGTCCTAATCATACTATGTGATGGTAATTTGATGATAGCCACTGAAACTATTTATAAAGGAATACAGTTCTTGTCTTATAACTTCTTCCAAAACCTAATAGATGAAAGATATTGGAAATGGTTCATTGATGAAAACATCATTTGATGTGTATTACTATCCACATACCTTGATGTCATCTAACTTCTTACGCTGCACAACCATGGGACTAACCAAATCTACATTTTCAATTGGAAAAATGATGTTTACTTCCTACATGTAATCTAACTCAACCTTCACCTTTAAATTAAAGTTGGAATTCAATCTATATGGGGTATTTTTAACATGTCACATGCATTGTTTTAGTTTAATGTTCATATCCCCCAATGATGGATATAACCATTTTACCTCTATAAATTTAGTGGTAAAAACATCTTGATAGTCTCTCAATAGTTGAAATCCTTGGGAAATTTCATTGATTTCAATAATATCCAAAATTTACAAGCTTTGGCATAAATTTTATCCAAATATTTTCAATAAATTTATTCATTGACTCTTGGTATATCCTATTAGACTCACTCAAAATGTATTATTGTAGATTTATTTATCCTTCCTATTTGAGTATATTGAAATTTCATAGATTTTATTATTATTTTATATGATTTGACCTTTCGGTGGCTCGACCTCTCATTCTAATTCAAATAATCCATTCAATTCCAAATCCTCATCATTATTGTTGAACCCTATCAACTCATCTTGAATCCTATTACAAGGTTGTATAAGAAATAATTACTTACTTTGTTGATATTATACTTATATATAAATGCATTCAAATTGTAAGTTGATTCTTAATTTTATGATGAGTCTATCATAGTTGTAAACACTCAAAAACTACACATGACAACTTTTAATGTCAAACTATCTCTTTGACCCTCATTCAACCTCATTTCTAGAGGACCACATAGTCAACTAGACTCACTAACTTAATATGTTTAGTGTAACCATTTAATTTAACCTAATTTAAACTATTTTCCTCTAGCCCCTTGGCCACCAATGGTTGGCCTAACCATCAATGATTAGGCCCTCAAACCTATTTTAAAGAACTAAAGCATTGATATATTTGTACAAGATAAGCATTTCCCTAAATGGAAAATTGATTTTAAAACTTGATTTAAAATTATGTGAATTGGAAATTTTATTCCCCTATCAAACTAATAACTTCCTCCATCCTAATTATCAACTTCATCCTAAAAAGGAGAAGAGGAGGAAGTGAAATGGATGCACAATCATAAATCTAGAATCTTGCATCTAAGATCTCTTACATACAAGTGTTTAACATCCTTTTAGTGAGAAAGCAGTACCATTAGAGACCTGAAGCTCTGTCAAAATCATATTTTAAATCCAAAGTACTATCACTATGGCCAAATAACTTTAGCATTCCACTATCAAGTTTTAGGTATCTTTTTTTTGTTTGGTTGATTTATCTTATTTCTAGCCTCCCTTCCCTATTATACCCATTAGTATCTTACTCTCCACAACTTAGTCCTATTATAGGCCTTTGTTTTTCCAAATACCCATTCTAAACCTTCTATATTGATCATTCCCAAATTTTCATAGGCAACCACAGATGGTTCCAAAAATGTTGATGGTTTACTCTAATCATTGATGGTTACCCAACCACTAACGGTCAAACTAAACCATTGATAGTTTACTTGACCATTGATGGTCACTATGGCATAAAAATCTAGCAAGCTATTTTCAACCCCTTTTTCCTAGTCGAACCAAATTTTCTTTATTTCTACCTGATAATAATGAATTTTCTAATTTTTTAGACTAGACCCTAACCATTTTAGCATAAGTATTAACCCACTTTTTTATTATCTATTTTCTCTTTCTTGCATGTATTTACTTTCATATAATTGAATGCAAGTATCCTTTCTTTCAATTTATATTAGCTTAATTGTCATAATAGTGGATTGATAACATCTTAACAAGCAATACACTTCTTGAATCTAGGCTATCTCACGCTAGGTAGTCCACTCAACCATCTATCTAATAAACCACTTTTTGAGTGTCTTTCTTATTTGCAGGTTATTCCTTCAAAGCCAAAAAGGAGTTTCCACTATCATTTGGATTCACAAATGCATTCTACTAGGTATTCCTCTACACACCCTATTAATAGTTTCATTACTTTACTTCCAAAACTAATAAATGAGTAAAATGAAATAATTTTTTTTAGCATGTCTGATGGGACCTAGTTCCCTTTTTCTTACTTTATTATTTTCTCATAAAATGAAATAAAAAAAAGTATTTTTGGGTTTAAAATAAACCTCTTTCAAACATTAATTTCCGACTTATCTTAGTTCATCTAGTAACTTAGAGGAAAATTAGTTCATCATAGCTTTATCACTTGTTATCACACACTAAGCCAAACCAAAAAATAATTAACACATCAAAACATACTTGAGACAAGGCCCAACTAATATTTTATCACCTAGCAGCAACCTTACCCTTTCTTGGCTATCCTACTTAGATTTCACCACCAAGGGGAGAACCAACACAACTCTCTAGGTGAGTATAAACTTTGAAATTGGTAAATTCTAGCTAAGATCCAAACACTCTTATTACTATGGGACCATGAAGTGATGGGGTAGGCCCCAATACCAAGCCACATATTGAAGTTCAACATAGATTTCTCTCTTGAACACCTGAACTCAACTTAAAATTAACCTCATATTTCCTCTTTAGTAGCTGATATATGAACCAAATTCCCTCTTCACACTTTTTAAGGCATAAGCCAAAATTGATCTAAAAAGAATTTTAGGATTTAACACACTTAGTGTATGCATTGTTTGCCTAGATTTATTTTCTTTTGATTGCTCTTTGTTTGAGGTGTGAGTTTCATCATACTATTCCCTATTTTCTCACATGGTCTTTACTAGACAGTAGCTAGGAAACCAAACCAATCAACCACCACCTTATTCTTCTTCCTCCATGGAGTATAATTTAAATGATGAGGGTTTACCTCATTTTTCTCTCTCCTACCAAAATCCTAGTTGTTTCTAAGGGTGATGTAGACTTTTTTTCCTTCATTGATAACAATTCATTGGCCCTTCAACATTATATTAATAACTTACCTCACCGTACTTCTATTTATTTGGTTCCTCCTATAAACCCTCCTTAAGGTATGCCTCCCCATCTTATGGTGAATAATACCTCAACCCACCCCTTTTTAACCCAAAACTCTTCCTCCTCCAACATCCCATCTAAAATAACTACCCAAACCCAATCCAATAGTCTAACTTCTAACCAAACACTTCTTACTACACCCCACACTTCACATATAGGTTCAACCTTGCCTCTAGTTACCTATACTCCACTTACCATGGGGTTATCTTCTACCCCTAATCCTACCTTTCCCATTATCTCAATCAGTCCACCAACTTCTACCCCATTTAAGAACCTAGTGTTTTCTATACCTCAAACACTTCCCCCCATTAGCAATAAAGTCACCACACAACCTCAACATACACAACCTCAACCCACTACCTTAGCCATCCATTTAGGCTAACCCACATCTATCCCTCAACAAGTACCCATGATAACCTATCAATATGTATCCAACTCGTAAGGGTATATAAAACCTTTCACCCAACCATTTTTTCCAATAAATCCTTATGGGTCACCATCCTAACCTATTATGACCACTTACTAATATGTGGCTACTTCTATACTTTCTATCATTTATCCAAACATAACTACCACCATACCTTAATAGAATGTGCCCCTTAATTATGAAGCTTCTCAACCCCAACTAGATTTGATAATGATGTTAATGGATAAAATGACCAACTTGGAGTCATCCATACATGGGTCTCATAACCTTTTCTCCTAAGACCAAATTTGTAATGAACCCATTCATTTGTCCATCCCTATCCATGTTTATCTTCCTTAATGGGAATTTCCCAAGTTTTCTAAATTTCAAGGCAATGAGGACCCTCAAAAACATTTGAGGGAATTTCATCATTCCTTGTATTAATCATATATGATGATGCTCTCCTTCTTCGAACCTTCCCCATGTCCTTATCCAAACCTACCCTTGAGTGTCATAATGCTCTTCCCATGCACTCCATCTTTTCATTCTCACAACTGGCCCAAATCTTTCTAGAGCATTTCTCGGTAAATATATCTAAAAAGGTTTATATTATTGACCTTTATTCTATTAATCAATTTGATGATGAGTCAATAATTAATTTTGTTTCTAGATGGAGAGGCTTAATCAACCAACTTACCTTTTCCTTACCACAACTTGAATTGATTGAAATTTCCTCTTAGGGCTGTGTCAAACATATAGCTCCCACTCTTCAAGTTCAAATCTTCAAAAATTTTGATGAGGCATTCACCATGGCACGTAAACTGGAAAATGGGGCCATTGATGAAGGGAAATTAAAACTATGGAACAAAAATTCTAGATTTAAATCCAATGACCCTTCCTCCACTAAAACCACCAACTAGTCCAATACCAAGGCAAAAGCATTCATTAATTTAGTTATTCAAAAAATTTCTCCACCTCCAGCTATCAACCAACCACCTTGAACCAATTCTTCTAACCCTCCTCAAAAACAAAACTAAAACCAAAACTAAGCTCCTCCAAAACAATATAATCCCATTAGAGAATCATATGCATCAATTTTGGAAAAATTTCTCAGAGCCAACCTCATCCAAATTTCACCAATTAAATTTCCCCAACAATTTGATGATTCTTACCCCATGTTGGGTTGGTATAATGAAAATGACCATTGTGTTTTTCACCATGTTTTAGTACATGGCATTAATAGATGTAATACCTTCCAAATTCTTTTCCAAAATTTGATTGATTATGGAAAACTTAAATTTGATAATCCCAATGCACCTCCTAATTAGTCCCTCAACATTTTTCAAAAGCCCTTTCCCAATCATGCTCCTTCCACCAAATACCATGATAACCAACCCAATTCATCTCACTCTCATGAGGCACATACAATCAATGTTATTAATAATGAACCCATTGATAAAGATACCATTACCTCAATCACCCAAATGGAAATAGTAAACTCACCTCCTATTCTTTTGGATACCCAAATAGAAGAATCAACCACCCCTCTCTTTTAACTTGATGAGACCTTAGCCTTATCTCCTTCAAATTTTATGGAAACATCGAAGGAGACAACCATTACTTCAACCATTCCTTCTTCTTTCACTCCACTGATTGACATGGTATAACTTCCCTCCATTCTTTTAGACACCCAATTAAAGGAAGCAACCATGTCTGCTCCTTCACTTAGGAAAATCACACCTACCTCCCTCATCTTAAAACCATCCACACCTTCTTTGGAAACTACCCCAAACCAAGAAAATATTGCCTCCTTTACCCAACCACTAATTTTGGAACCTTGACTCAAAAACAATAATGAATAAACCATTCCCTCTTCCCCACCAAAGGGATTAAGCTTTGAAACCAATAACCAAGGAACTAAACCCATCTACAAGACCTTTTATAGACTAGTCCAAAGTTTTGAATTCACTTTTCAACCCAACTTTTATTGAGCCACATTTTGGCATCATCTTAGACTTCCTTACCAAATCAAATCTAAACCTTTAACTTCACTTGAATCCACCCTTAAACCCATTATGACCTCTTTGCCAAATACATCTTTCAAAACCATAAATGAACCATCCCAACCAACTCTACCTAAGATTTACAAATCACCTTATGCTTCTTTGACCAAACCAATCAATAACCTAGGCATCCTTCTCACACCTAGCCACACTCAGCCCCCTTTAAGGTTGGACTTAACCCCATCCAATCCACTAGTGAGAAATCTAAATAAACCAACTAACAAGGTAGAGTTACCTAGACATCCACCTTGAACTAGACCCATACCACCTCCTTCCCACTTACCTTCTATTTTATGACCCCATCCTTCTACCATTCCAGTTATCTATTCTTCCTCTAAGAAACCATCCCTCTATTCTCTACCTACACACATAAAACCATCTATTTCTCCATCATTTTTAACCAACCTATCTACCTCTACTTTCCCATCCTAAAGCTAAATATTCCTCATCCATGTCTTCCATATCCAAACCTACAGTCCCCAAACCTATCGTAACCATGCAAGTCTAACCAAAACCACCAACTAAAATAATTCTTACAACCACAACCTCCATAGTAAAACCTATGCCCAATAAGGTTCCCACTCCTACTACCCAAACCCCACCTCTTCCAGCACCTTTTCTTTAATCTTATTTAGTTATTTATCAAAGGTTGTTTCAAACCTCTTCCATTAGCTTACCTCCAATCAAACCTTTTGACCCTTCACATCCTAAACCAACATGGTTCAATGACAATTTGATTTGACTTTAACATAGTACTTTAGGACATGATAGAGAGAACTATAAATCTCTCTAATCACTTGTTCATAGCCTTTATGATGATGATGACTTATTATTAGATGAACCCTTCTTAATCTATTTACCAATCTTATCATCAACCCAACCTACCCAACCTTTACCTACTCTCTGACTCCTACCTAAGGATCATATGGAGGAACTAAATAAACCACAAAACCTAGTAAACCCCCTTATCCACACTATTCATGTGGTTACCCAATCTCAAGCCTAATAGAAGGATAAGGGAAAAAACAAGCCATCTATTCCATGGACTTAAATTTCCAGCACTCATCCTTTCAATAAAAACGAAACACCTACACCTTCAACTATCCTACCACCAAATCCTAAAGTATCCATTTTGGGACCCTCTACCTCTAAAACATCTGAATCCATCTAGCATATTATGTTGAAATAACTTCACTAGACATCGGTGAAAAAGATCCTTTATGAACTAGTTAACACCTCACCCCACCATCACTAAGCACTAATTGAGTCTCTATAATTTATATAGGTTCAACTAGATTAAAATTAAAAAATTTCACCCTTTGTTAGATCCCTCCAAATTTTTACCCTTGTCACCTTTTAGGATTCTAAAATACCTCTTGCTAATCTTGAGGACTCTGATCCTCCCTTTTTCATAATGGAATATATCAATCAAACCCACATCAAGAGGTTTATGATTTATGGAGGAGATAGCATCAAAATTATCTCCTCCCATGCATATGAACAACTAATATTCCCAAAAACATCATGCCAAAAAGTATAGCAGTTATTCACTCCTTTAATGATACCATGGCCACCACCTTAGGGACCATTGTCCTCCATATCCATTTGGGGCCTCACACCATTTTCAAACTATTTTATGTCATAGAGGGTGATTTACAATAAAATTTATTACTTGGATACCCTTGGATCTATGTTATGAGTTGCATCCCTTTCATCTTGCATAGATGCATCAAATTTGAGCATGAGGGAAAGTTTTTACCATCAAAGTTAATCCTAGTTATTTTACCTCTTGAAATATGATATACTAGCCTAATGATATTATTATTCCTCAAAAACCACCCCACCAACCAAATCCATCAACACTTATACTCATAATCATGATGAATCATCAAATAGATCAACCATCCCTTCACCCCAAATTCTAGTAGATGACTCCTTACAATCCATAGTTCAACATCTCTCTCTTGGGGAATATCAAATTTTAGCCATAGATGATTTCCCTACTCTATAAGAGTATGGTAACTTAAAATATGCCCCTTCATATGATCTTAACATTATAACCATTATCCCTTTTGGTCTCCTCAATAATCAAACAAATTTCATTTATGGGGGACTTAACCAACCACTTCTCGCTCCCACCACTACCCTAATATTTGACTATTCACTATCAATTTTTCCTACCTCGACAAACTAGCCTTTGCTAAAGATTACCTTTATGGGTGAGCTTGGAAGGAGTTTTATCTTGGAATTTATGAATAAGGACCTCACAAGTTACCCATAATCAAAACTCAAAAACCTCATGAGTTCTTTGACCTTGGGTTTGTAACACCAGATGAACCCACATCACCAAAACCCATTACCACCATCAATGTAGAATATCCATCCTCACCAACCCCATCTCACCCTATATATAAGGAGTTTGATATCATCCCATATAACTTTTTTATATCAAAACCATTAGTTTATGCCCACCTCACCTATCAAAAGGATGGCCAAACTAAAACACTTCCCCTCATCCATACTGAAATGATTAAACATTTTTCTCCTACCATCAAAACCATCTAATGTCAAGATGATGATTCAATCCTCACCTAACTTGGTTTGTGGGATGATTCAATTCATAAATCCCTTCCTCCTAAGAACCAAACTATGCTAAATGAATCCACTATTAATATTAACTTGGGAACTTAGGATAACCCTTGTATTTTCAAAATCAGGGAATCTTTAAATTCTACCAAGTAACAAGATTACCCTTCTTTCCTTCAAGACCATAGCATAGAATTTTTTTGGTCCAACAAAGATATGTCTGGAATTAACCCTTATATTGACCTCTAAATCATTATTACTCATCTTGAGGCTAAGCTAGTTTGGCAAAAGCTTCATAGAGTTCATCCATACATAGCCCTCTTTATCAAATAAGAGCTTTAATCTCTCTTATCCATTGACTTCATTCAAACCATCGACTATCCACAATGGGTTTCTAACATTGTTCCCATCACCAAACCCATAGGGATCCTTTTCCTTTGCATTGAATTTCATGACCTCAATATTGCTTGACCAAAGGATGACTTTCCTCTACCCAACATCGACCAAATTGTTCATCTTATAGTTAGTCATGAAATGTTATCTCTCATATATAGTTTCTCAAGATATAATCAAATCCTAATTTCCCCCAAAGATCAACATAAAACATCCTTTATCACCCCATGAGGAACCTTCTACTATAGGGTCATGCCCTTTGGACTAAATAATGTTAGATTAACCTATCAGTGGGCCATGAATTATATGTTTCATGACCTCATCCATAAAATCATAGAGGACTACATTGATGATCTCCTTGGTAAATCCAAACACCACAAGGATCACCTATTTTTTCTCACCATCATATTTGAATGACTCATCCATTATCATGTTAGGCTTAACCCCAAGAAGTGTATTTTTGGATTCTTATTAGGTAAACTTATTCGTTTCATTGTATATCTATATGGAATTGAAATATACCCCACCAAAGTCAGATCAATCATGTATATGCCTCCTCCTACCAACCTTACACAACTCCACATTCTATAGGGCAAACTTTAATCCATCCTCACTTCATCTCTTAGTTATTTGATAAATGTCAACCCTTCCACCACCTACTAAATAAAAACACCTACTTTAAGTGGACCAAGGAGTGTCAATAATCCTTTAATTCAATTATGGTGTACCTTCTCTCTTCACCTATCCTCACCTCTCCTAAACAAGACCATCCCTTCTACCTATACATATCCACCATAGACGATTCCCTAGGGGTAATGATCATACATCATTATGAATATAAGAAAGATAAATCCATCTATTATATTATCCATACCATCATCAAATATGAAACTCAATATACCCATCCCAAAACCTTCTACCTCACTTTAGTATTCATGGCCTCCAAACTATATCATTATCTTCTTAGTCATAAAACCTATGTCATCACTAACAACAATCCCCTCAAGTATAGTTGGGTCCATAAGGATTGATCATCGATTAACCAAAAACCTAACTTTAGGCTAATGTTATGGTAGGGACTTCCTCTATGGTGGGGGAAGGGTTTAGATCACCCCTATTACGATTTCTTCAGCAATGGGGGTTCTAGCTTTGCATTTTGCTAAAGGATCTCCTATTCATGGTTCAGGCCTTGGTTCCAAAGGACTTTTGCTGATAATTTTGAAGCCTGATTCTCTTCCTCATGCATCATCTTTCTCATGTTTCACCTATAAGTTCTTTAAAACCTGTTAGGGTAACCCCTCAAGTATATGCAATCTAAGCCATACCAAAACTTAACATATGGATAAGTGGCTTATGATCCTAGATGAGTTTGATCTTGAGTTCCTTCCATAAAATTCCATTAAAGGATAGGTAATACATTGACCAATTAGCCAAAGCTCTTCTACTTCCTCTAAACAATCAACCTCTTCCTCTTACCTTTCCAAATGAGTCCATTATTTTAGAGGAACCTCTTAACTCTATCCTAATGGAAGAACCCACCCACCAAATGTATGGGAGGTGTTTTAGGGTGCCATGTTTTTTAATGGATCCAAATGCCAAAATAGCTTAATGGTTTAGGGGTGGGGCCCCTAGAGTTATTCTCATCCCCCTTAAAAGGATAGGTGAATCTCTTCCCCTTTCCTCTTACCTTTCCAAAACTTAAAACTCTATCCTAAAAAGAATTCACATACACCAACAATTTAGCCAAATACAAAGCCCTATTCATAGGTCTCTAAACCACCCTAGCCTTGGGAGTCAAAATAATCAATGTCTTTGGTGACTCCCAACTTGTCATCAACTAGGTAATAGTATCTTATCAATGTAAAAATGATGTCTTACTGATGTACAAAAAACTCATGGATGTACTTTTGGCATCATTCAATCATTATACTATCTAGTTAGTTCCTAATTCTACTAACAAGTTTGTGGATATGATGGCATCCCTTGCCTCCCAAATCCCATCTCAACCTACCGAATCTAAATTATTTGTCACCATTTATCATTTTATCAAACCTTCATATATAAATTTTTATCTACCTACCATTTTTAATGTGGAGACATCTTCTTTTGACATTGGTATGACCAAACTTTTGACTATCTCAATCTTGGCATTATCCCTCCCAACTTTTTAAAGAATGCTTGAAGATATTTTATTCAGAGTACCTCTCATTACACCATACTAGGGGGAACCCCTTACAAATGTGGATTCAATGGCATTCTTCTCCAATGTCTCTATAGTCATTAAGCCTCCCACACCATCAAGGAACCACATGATGGAGTCTATAGGGGACACTTTAGTGGCCCAACTGTTGCTAAACATATCATTCACCTTAGATGTTATTGGCCCACCCTTAATAAATATTTATGTGACTATGTAAATAAGTGTGTCAAATGTCAATAACATGCTAACTTACATCATGTACCTCCTCATGGCCTTCAAGTTTCCAAAGACTATTGACCCTTCTCATAATAAAGTATTCACTTTATTATGGAAATAAATCCCCATTATTCATAATGACATCAATATATCATTACCACCACCTAATATTTCACCAAGTGGGTAGAGGTCATCCCTCTTATTTCAACTAAAGCCAAAAAAATTATTGACTTCATCAATCACCATATCATCAACCACTTTAGTGTTCCCCATAAAATCATCATCGATAATGGAAAATATTTTAAAAACTATAAGGTCCAAGGTTTTTTTGATGCTTTTGGAATTAATTTAAGCTTTTCCTTAACTTACCATCCCCAAGTTAATGGACAGGCAAAATCTTATAACAAAACTCTCATCAAAATGCTCACCAAGGTAGTCATTGCTTTAGGTTAGGATTGGAATTTTCACATCCCTTTTGCTTTATGGGCCTACCATATTAGCATTCAAACTTCTATGGGGGCTACTCCTTTTTTTCTCATCTTTGGCATCAGGAAATCTGGCCTCGCAAAGTCCAAATTCCCTCTTTTTACATATCATTACATGAAATATATTTTGAAAGTGACTATCATCAAGAACACCTCATGAATCTTGAGGTCCTTAATTAACATCATCTCATAACCCTTAATTATATTCATGTCTATCAAGAATTAATCAAACACACATACAAAAAACACTTGAAAGAGAAATAATTCAACATCAGAGACCTCATCCTTAAGGAAAACCAACATATAACTAATATGGAGAAGATAAAAATGGGAAAGTTTTCTTTTAATTATCTTAGACCCTACATCATAACACATAATTATGGATCATGATCTTATCATTTATCCTCTCTTGAATGCAAACTAGAACTTGAGCCTCTCAATGCTTCATATTTGCATCATTTCTATTATTGAAACAAAGATTGAACTCACCTCTATGTATAACTTAAGATTATCCCTTGGTCTAAGAGATATTCACTTCCTTTCACCTACATATTCCTAATCCTCTTAGGAATAATTATTTATAACATATAACCATGTGATTATTCATCAAATCTATAGCCTAATCCTAAGCATGTGTACCATGGTTATACCCATGGCATGGTTCTTATGGATACTTTTCATCTCTAATTAGATGGAATGCCATGCTTAATTATCTCTCAAACCACTTTCCCCATTTAAAATTGATCTTTTGTGCTAAAGTCTTTCCTCCATAAAGGCAAACCTTTAAGCCTAAATAGACTTGTCCATGTCTAAACATGCATTCAAAATTATCACTTGCTTTACAGATTTCTCTCTTGAAGGACAACTACCCAATATATAAAAGTTGCTTAAAATAGACTACTCCTTTGAAGGATAACAATAAAAACCCCATTTCAGACCACTCCCTTGAAGGATGACTAAGGAATAATCACTTTTAAGCTTCTCACATTGATTAGCTTCAATAAATTATCAAAATAGTAAAAGCAACAAACAAACCCAGGTCATCAAAATTAAATTAAGTTACAATCAGCTCTTATAAGTGCCATTTATAGACTTTCTACATCAATTAGTCTACACATTATCCCATTATGCCACAATTGGCTCCTATAAATGGTATTTATAGACTTCCCATATTGATCAGTCTACATATCATCTTAAGGCATAGACTTATCTTTTATGGTTCTTTGGTCACCTATAAAAGGGGAAAACTAACCCACATCATGTTACCTTTTTACATAGTTAACACTCAACCATCTACCTATTACCTCCCTTCCCTTAAATCCTTCTTTCAAATCAAGGGACTATGAGCTTACTTGATTCAAAGTGATTGAGACACCTTATTTCTCAATCAAATCATGCTCTTGTGAAGCATTTGATAGATTTATGTTCACTAAGTTAATCCCACTATGGTTTATTTTTGTTACATCCTTGCTAAATAAAAATATCATGCATTTTTATTATGCTATATTTTTTAGTTCATGTGGTCATATGTCTCACATTTTAGTTTGTTCTCTACACCTACTTTATGTATTTCTATTATATTAAAATTAACATAATCATAACATTATGTACTGGGAATAAGTCAAATATAAACCATATCCTACCCTTAAACAAAAAATTAGGAACCATAAAATTATAAAAACTCACAACATATCATTATAAACTTATAACATCATAATTTCATCATCCAACATCATCAAAATCATCCCTACAACAAAATATCATTCTATTTATCAACCACATTATCACACCATTATCTTACCTAATCACTTTGTCATAGTCACTCATAAACAACATCATAAAAACCTATCTATCAAATGTTCACAATCATGTGAAAACTAAAACTAAATAACAACAAACATCTCAATCATATTGTCAAACATAGCTCTACATCCACAAAAAACCTACTTTAAAGGACTAAAGCATTGAAAACTTTGTATGAAATAAGCATTTCCTTGAATATAAACTTTCTTTCAAAACTTGATTTAAAATGGCATGAATTGATAAATTTATTCCCCTATCAAATTAGTAACTTCCTCCATCCTAATTAGCAACTTCATCCTACAAAAGGAGAAAAGGAGGAAGTGAATTATATCCACAATCAAAAATTTAGAATCTTGCATCTAAGCTCTCTTTCATATAGGTGTTTAGTGTCCTTTCAGCGAGCAAACAATACCATTTAAGACCTGAATCTATATCAAAATCATGTTTGAAAGATAAAACATTATCACTCTATCCAAATCACTTCATCATTCAACTAGAAAATTTCAAGTATGTTTTACTTGTTTGGTTGATTTATCTTATTTATATCCTTCCTACCATATCAAACCCATTAGTATCTCATTATCCACCCCTTAGTCCTATTACTAGCCTTTATTTATCAAAATACCCAATCTTCACCTTTTTTCTTAATAATTCTTAAATTTGGATAGTCAACTATCGATTATTCCATAGTCACTGACAATTTACCCCAACTATCAACGATTACCAACCACTCATAATCAGACCCAACCATTGATGGTTCATCTAACTATGGATGGTCACTATGGTCTAAAAATATATAAATCTATTTTCAACCTATTTTTCCAAGTCAAACCCTATTTTCTTTATTTCTACCTTATAACAATGACTTTTTTTATTTTTTGGACCAAACCCCAACCATTTTTATTATCTATTATATTTTTCTCACTTGTATTTATTTTCATATCATTAAATTCAAGTAACCTTTCTTTTAGTTTATAAAATCTTAACTATCATAACAATGGATTGATATCCTCCTAGCAAGCAATACTCTTCTTAGATATACCTCACATTAGGTAGTCCACTCAACCATCCAAATAACAAACCCCTTTTCAAGTGTCTTTATTATATTTAAGTTATTATTTCCAAGCCAAAGAGGAGTTCCCATTATTTTATGGATTCACATGCACATTATACTAGGTATCCTTCTGCACACCTTATTACTAGTTTCATTGCTTTACTTCCAAAATGAAAAAATGAGTGAAATAGATTTAAAAATTATTTTGGAAGTAAAACAATGAAACTAATAATCTCAATATAGCTCTACATCCACAAATTAACTTATACTATCAATTTTAAAACAACCCCTACTTTGTTCCATGATAATTATCATGGTCAAAGTCCTCATGCCACTACTCATCCATGACATAATCCACCCTCTATCTAGTAAATATGTAACTACCCTTACCACATGAAATCAACCATTAAATATTCTCCACCTCATAAAAATATACACATAATCACCAAAATATAGAATTCTTCAAGCACTAAAAAACAAAATTCAAATGGTAAAAAATACTTACCATTTCATTTTTACATCTTGGATTTTTAGGGTTTACCTAACCATCAATGGTTAGGATAAAACATTGATGCTCAATCCTAAGGGAAACCCTAATCATCGATGGTTGGATCCCTTAGTCTTTTACCCACTTTTTTAACAACAAAAACACACTTCAAATTTGAACCTTTGAAAATAACTACAATTGGCCTTAAGCTCTTTTTGGATTTCATGTCTAGGGAACTATGTAGGTAACATCCACTGGCATAGTGCATATGGATTCAGCTCAACAATCCCCTACCAACCCACACCCAACCTACAAAATATTATGCCATGTCCACCTTGACGTTAGTCATTTTTGACTTGGACCATTCCCATGTTTTGTGATGACCCTGCATGGTCATTTTGATGACACTAACCGACCTTACCATGTGAGACTTTTGAACTTTGTACCACCTAATACATGACTTGACCAATTGTGTTTTTTCACAATAACACTTCCTACCTTGGATACTTATGACCAACACCAACCCTATATATATGGCTTGATAGGCCTGACCTGATCAACTATGACTAATGTTGTGGACTAGTCACCCCTATCACATGTCCCTCTAGAATCCATCTTATTTTTACCAACATTATAAACTTTAGTCTTTGCACAATGTTGACTATCACTCTTAGTCACATTTTTTGTGCATGTTTCTATCTCAAATGCCCAACCTTTTCATGTCACCTACTTCATGACTACCAATTTACCATTTACCAAACCATGACCTAATTTTTTTTTCACCTCATCAAGTCCTAATTTGGGGTAGATACCTCCTCCCATACTCAAGGAAATTAGACCTTGACTAGTCATCTACTTTTTTTCTACAACATGTTATATCAAAGCCACAAAATAAAATGGGAGAAAATGTAGATACTCAAAAACTACACATAATAGATTTTGATGTCAAACTACCTCTTTAACCCTCATTCAACCTTGCATCTAGTGGACCACCTAGTTAATTAGACTCACTTACTAACTTGACCCTTAACTTAATATGTTTAATATAGCCATTTAATTCAACCTGCTTTAACCTATTTTCCTCTAGCCCCTTGACCACTGATGGTTGTCAGCCCCTGAAGCTATTTTAAAGCACTAAAGCATTGATAATTTTGTATGAGATAAGCATTTTCCTAAATGGAAACCTACTTTCAAAACTTGTTTTAAAATGACGTGAAATGGAAAATTTATTCCCCTATCAAATTAGTAACTTCCTCTATACTAATTAGTAACTTCATCCTATAAAAAGAGAAGAAGAAGTAAAATGGATCCATAATCAAAATTCTAAAATCTTACATCCAAGCTCTCTTACATACAAGTATTCAACATCTTTTCAGTGAGCAAGCAATACCATTGGAGACCCAAATAGCTATCTAAATCATGTTTGAAATCTAAAGTACTATCACTCTGGCCAAATCACTTTAATATTTCACTATCAAGTTTTAGGTATCTTTTACTTGTTTGGTTGATTTATCTTATTTATAGCCTCCTTACCCTATCAGACCCATTAATATCTTATCATCCACCCCTCAATCCCATTATAGGCCTTTGTTTATCTAAATAAAAAAAATTTGTCTTTTATCTAGATCATTTCTATATTTGCCTAGGTAACTATTGATTGTTCCACAACCACTGAAGGTTTACCCTAATCATAGATAGTTACCTAACTACTGATGATCAAACCCAACCATTGATGTTTTGCCTAACCACTAATGCTTACTATGGCATAAAAATATAGTAAGTTATTTTTAACCCCTTTTTCCCATTCAAAACCAAATTTCTCTATTTTTTCTTGATAATAATGACTTTTCTAAATTTTTGGACCAAACCTTGACCATTATAGCATAAGTATTGACCTAATTTTGTTATTATCTAATTTATATTTCATGCATGTATTTAATTTAATATCATTTAATTCAATCATCCTTTCTTTTAGTTTATATTAGCTTAATTGTTATAACTGTGGATTGACATCCTCTTAGTAAACAATACACTTCTTAGATCTAGCTCACACTGGGTAGTCCACTCAACCATCCATCTAATAAACACATTTTTCAATGTCTTTATTATCTATAGGTTATTTCTTCCAAGACAAAAAAGAGTTCCCACTATCATTTGGATTCATGTTCAGATTATACCAGGTATTCTTCTACACACCCTATTACTAGTTTCATTGCTTTACTTTTAAAATTATGAAATGAGTGAAATAAATTAAAACAATAATACTTAGGTTTTATACTTTCCCATGACATAAAAACATTTTCAATATTTTTAAAACATTATGTAATATAGGATTTATATCTTGAAAAATAGACATTTTAATAAATTATTATTAAACTTGGACCCACTACTTAGTTTCTCACCTTTGTTCTTGATACATATACCAAGTAGTAGGAAGTGGTACCAAAGTGTATCTAAAAACATGAACACAATACTTAGGTTTCACACCCTATGAAAACCATATGTATATAAACCTATGTACATGTAACTCCAAACACTATCCCTCTTAAAATAATAACCAATCTACCCTAATAGTGATTGGTATCTAAAAACATGTTCACATCAATTCACATGCTTGATCCCAAGATAATTGAGTTTTCTTATGAACTTCTCACTAGGTGAAAACAATTCCCTTCAATGCATAATTGAGAACACTTATTCTCTATTTCACATTAGGTACATGATAATCTAATTAGAAAATGAACTAGTTTAAATCCTCATTAGTGAAGTATTATGATATTAGTGATTCAGTGTTAAACACCATTCATAGAGGACACACCTCATGATCTTCCTAGACCCAATTCAACATATGTGTATATGAATCACCATTTATCAAATATGTTGTTTCCCATGGTAAAGTATAGTTTAAATTAGGATTTATGTAATCCATAATTATCACCCTATATTATATAATAAATATACTTAGATTTAGTTGGTGATCACATAGAATGTGACCTAAATTATTTAATGTGAAACTGGTGTCTGGAAGACTTTATTATAATTGGTTTTTAAACAAACTATTTTTCTAGTTGTAATTATACTTGATGCTCTAGCTAAGGATTAAAGAACTGATATTCAATATCTTATAGAGTGTTTTATTTATTATTTGCATTCACCTTGAACCAAGGTTATACTCATAAACATAAGGTGACTTTGCTTCTCTAGGAATAATATATGGATTATGCTCAAATATGTTCAAAGTTATCACAATTATCCTATCTCCTTGGTATACCTCAAATTTATTTTTCACTATATTGATAATCATTTGGTCATCATAAGCCCATTTATTACCACCGAATGTAAGATAATGGGTCTCATATATTTTCATATCAATTACCTCAAAATATCCTCATAAACATAAGTTAGCAACCTTAATTTCTACATCTTTAGGTTGTCTAATTAGTTATACCCTTTTATAATCTATGATACTGAGAGTAACTAAACTATAGCTCATTGTTGGTCAACCAATAGCCTCCCATGTAGATCTTGGTATCATATTTAAGATGCTCCCAAAGTAAAATACAACATTAGGTACCTTGTACCCTAAAAGTTCAATATCCATTCTAGAGCCAACAACCTAGGGATTTTTAGTTTGTACATACCACACAACCTTATCAATATATCGATGCCCTCATTGTGCACACTCAAGTAGTTTCTATAGAATATTTACAATAGTTTTTTTAATATATTCATTTCCTACATTACTTAGGAGTTTCAATAGATCTGCTAATGTAGTCACTACTCCTTCCTATTGCATTCTACACAAAATTTTCTAATGCATTTGTGCATCAATATATGTAACATCACTTTATGATGAATTCTATTATTGATATGTATAACTATTAGTAGAGGCTCCTAGAGTTACACCATAACATGTTAATTATAAGGATAACTTATATAGTGGAGAGCATATTAGTTAACAAAGAGATGAAAATCATATAGGCCACATAAAACAAATTCAATTAAACTGAAGAGTACAGTAAAACATCTATCTAATAGAATAAGACCATAATTTATATTACATCAGATTATAGAATAAATAAAAATAAAGTACTCTACTACATACATACAAAAATGAAAATAAGGGAAAACCATAATAGGATAATTTCTATTAATCTCTATCAACACATCAAACAAGATTATATTACATCAAAGTACTATTTATGTTCTTTTATAATCCTTATGTCTCTTCACCTTCTAAATTTTCAATAAACAAAATGAAAGACTCTTCACATTATCTAATTATGTAGTTAGACTTTTAAGGTTAAATATGTACAAAACTATATAAAAGACAAAATTAAACACTTCACACATGTGTTTATCTTATATACTTCATGATTTTATCAAGATCCATTCTACATCCAACTTACCTAGACTTAATTATTTATCTTGTCCTAAGACAAAGGTGAAAGCTAAGCTGAACTAAACTAAAAATATAAGTCCTAAATAGAAGTCACATTAATCACTCCAGGTGTCATTTATTAGTTTTTCCCTTTGCACACTACTTAGCCTCCATTTTAGGTTTTTTAAGTGTACTATCCTACTACCATTTTAGGTTTTCAATAGACTAGCATAACTAAGTGGCCACCCTTTATAGGTTTTCAACCAATCTAACCCCACTTATAATTGGAATATCTAGCAAAAATGTGAATCTATAAGAAGTTTAAAAATTTTATATCGCAAACCTTACTACTATAGATAGGAGGATGGTTCATTGGAAGTTTGTGAAGTTTGTTATTATTGAGTATCTATTACCCTAGTGGTTCTTGGTATATCTAATGCCAAGGGTATCTACAAAGATTGTCCTTGTGCCTTGATCTCCCTTTCCTATATGATTTATATAAGCTGTTATGGAAGAAGGAATTGGGGCTCATCTACTATCTATGCAATTGTTAGATCGACTTGAGTTGGATATTTCATGAGAATTTTTTAGTTAGTAAGTACTTCATGTACCATTGCAAGTAGAATGTGTAGTAGTATCTATATCATCATCATGTTTTATATATCTTAATCTTCTATGATTTTAAGAAATGCCTTGGTATTATATTATTTATGTTGCATGTCCAAGATGATCTCATCCAATCTGTCTATTATCTTCTAGGATTGAATGATTGTGAAAGTGTTGTGCATTATTTCATGATGCCATACTTGTAGCTTCTAAGTAGAAACATCTCATGAATTTATTAGTTATTTGAGTGCACTACTCATCTTATTTTTAGTTATTATTGATCCTCTAATATGACTTTAGATTTATCAGTAGTATAAAATGTAGGCTACACAATGGCCATGGATTGATTAAAATATTGTCTCCAATTGATCATTTCCTAGGCTAGTTTCTTGGATTATATTGCAACAATATCTAGAACCTACTCATATTTTGCTAAGAATTAGAACATAGTCTTTATTTTTGACTTGAGGGCTTGTACTTGTGTGCATAGTGCCAAAACTTTTTATGTAACTCCTCAATTTTTTGTAAGATCTATCAATAACACTATGAATTATCTATCTTATTAAATTCCTTAATCACCTAGTACTTAAATAACTAAGGTGAGATAGGCATTATTGATCAACTACTTCATATTCATCATCTTCTCCTGTACTCCAACCTCTTCTTCCCATAGATTTATGACTTCTTACTCCAAATCTAAAGTCCTCTAAGTAATGGATTCATATAAAATGGTTGATCTTTCAATCTATTTGCAGAGTGACATATTGGGTTATATCTAACTGTATTTCCATCATAGTGGTGGATATTCCCATGGATGTAGTGGTGAATGGTGTAAGAGTAGGTGTAAACTAAGAAAGTAGAATAAATAAGGTATTTCATTATGTGGATGTATTAGAGACATCCCATTGTCATTTACTAGGAAACTATACTACTTATTCACTATCCTTAGTGTGATTAGTAGATGTTACCTCTACTTGGACTTGTGCATACTTGAACTCCTTAGCCTTGGTTGTTACCTTTGCCTTGGCCTTAATCTCAACATTAGCATACACTTTAGCTTCCTCTTCAGTGTTTATTTGAGATTCAACATAGGATTTGGCTTGGGCCTCTATATTAGCCTTAGATTTAGCTTCTACTTTAGCCTTATCCTTGGCTTTGGCTTTAGGTTTGCTTACTTGCTCCTATATTTTCTTATTTACAGCCTAGGATAATTATTATTGCCTTGTTATTCTTCTCATTGTTTCTTATTACCTTTTATTCTTCATCCTTATTGTACACAACTTCAACTTCTTTACCTTTTTTCGTTTTGTCTTCAGCTTACTTCCACATGGGCTCTATTTCCTCAACTTTGTTTTATTACTTCATTACTACATCTTGTTACTTTGGTTTTGGACTCTACGTAGATTTTTGTTATGTGGATGGTGGTAAAAATACTTGTTCTTATGATTCCTCCATACTTTGTTCTTATTATCTCACCTTAGGATCAAGTGCGCCTTACTCAAGTTGATGTTTCTCCTATTCACCAAGCATGGATATATCTATGGGTTCCTCTTCTCCCTCGATGATCTTGTTTGATTCAATCTATTCAAATGATTTTTCTATGATTAATTTTTATTTTTATACCAACTTCTATCTTTTGGATTTGGCTTGAGGCTTGAGTGTCTTCTTCTATTTATTTATTACCTAAGGTTAAGGTTATTGAGATGGATGTGCATTACTTTATTCTATAGGTGTGACAAAATAGACAATCCTTTACTACACTATTTATCAAGAATTCACTATCAAATGTGTACATGGTCACATAAACAAGAGCTATGTGGGGATATCTTCTTAAGATAAGTCTATGGCATGCACAATATATGATCCCATAATGGTTTTATTGAAAACATTTCTGTATTCAATTTTTGTAAAGCTTCTTCTTGTCCTATAGTTTCAACAAGAATAAAATAAATTGGTTGAGTGATATCAAATAAAAGGTCTTGCCTTACTTGATTTATCACTTGGAAAGTGCACACTACTTTCCAAAAGAAGAACTCCTTTTCCTCTTTTGCATCATACACCTTAGTACCAATGTCTTCTAGCATTGATCAAATCACTTATTTTTCTTCTACCCCAAGCTTAGTTATGTCTAACTCAGTGACTATTCACATAAGCATGGGGTTCTCAAGCCATGAATTCACTTAATAGGTTCATTTATTTTGTAGAGCTATCAAGGCTCTACATGTAGGTGCTTTCCTATTTACTTTTTTTGGCTATGTTGAAGCTTATGGTTGTGTTAGTTATGTAGGTTATTGTGCAAGTAATTTCTCTACTTATTATTGATGGGACTATGTTGGAATGGTTTTAAATAAAGGTACATACCTTATAGTTAAGTCTTTTTATTGATGGACCTCAGCCTTTGCTTCAACCATTGATATGAATAATGACATTAGTGTAATAATTAAGTTAGCCAACTCATGTACCTTTATATTTATGCCATTGTGTAGCTTATTAATTGATGTATCTTAACCCAAATATTGCATGACATCTTTAAAAATAATAGGATGTGATTAAATTAGTGTGATGGATTTCAACCACCATGTATTAAACCACCCTAATTGTTTATAATATTGACTAGTTTTGGTCCATCTAATGCTTACAAAGGCATTAGCTGGCCAAAAATTAGTAGTGACATTTATTCACACTAGTTGAGACTTCCATTAAGTAAAACAAAATAATAGGAACAATAGTTAATATTGAAAGGTTTACATAGTTCCTTCAAGTACCTTTGCAATATTTGTGGTAAGCTTGATTGCTAAAATGTTTGGCCAATTAAAATCTTCATACAACTTTGTCATTCAGTATGAAATGTCAATGACACTCTTTTTTTTATTTGCATGATTTGTGGTTTATTAAAACCTTTTAATTATACATTGAACCATGATGTTTAATGAAACATTATAAATTGAATCAATAGGAGTTCCTTTTCATGCCTCAATGTTGTATTATTCTCTAATGTCTAAGTGAAGTTGTATAACTATATAATTGTATTACATTATATATTTACCATGATTGGGTAGGCTAGTTACTCTTGAAATTAGATGTGAAATGATCTAGATGGTAATATCTTGAGATCTATTAATAACACGTTGATTGTACAAAATCAATAATTTCATCATGACTTCATTTAACTAGTTGAATGTAGGTTGCTTGAGTAACCTTTCAGTGTCAGAACCATAGAGTGGATGTGTAGTGTTAAATTTCTTATTTGTACTAATATTTGGTCTTCTTGAGAAAATATAATAGTTTCTACCCCATCAATGAAATCAAAGGTTTGTGGATCATTGTAATTTTTTTGTCATAGCCCTAACCCTATTCTCTTTTCCTCCTTCTAAGCATTAGAAAACTAGATCAATAGTTGCCCTTTGTCCATGATTGGATGAATAACAAAGCTCATGATTATTCTAAGAAATTGTGCCCTAATGTAAAATATATTCACAAATAGATATACAAAAGGTTGATTAATGAAATTTTGTGTTAGCTGGAGGATGTAATGTCTAATTTTTATCCATATCCCTTTCTTTGATAGTTTTTTGGTGCCTAAATTCATGTTATAACATCCTTTGCATTAATTAAATAGATGCACATGAATGTTCTCTTTCCAATTAATAATAGATGATTAAATCATGTTGACAAAGAGGTTTGGTGTTTATGATGTGTGATTTAGCTCTGATAGTTATTTTTGAAGAGTATTTATTCCTTCAATTAATCAATTCATTTTATACATCCATTTGTCATTTTATTTCCAAATTTTATTTGAAATTCCTACAATATTTTGCGATACTACATTATTAATGGTTTGAAATAATTTTTATCCTTCTATTTTTTGTACCTATCTTTTCACTACCTTCTCAAACTTAATTTCAAAGCTTGGTTTATTGGTATCCAATTATCTTAAGTGAGCTTTCTTATCCCAGTGGTCACATCCTATGATGATAATTGGTTTGGTGGTAGTGATGTGTTTCATAATAATGAGAATAATAATAAACATTTTAACCTATGAAAAAAATATAAAACAAACAACATTAAATAAAATACTAAGTACATGTTGCTACTTAGTACCCACTCAATTTTTAGTAGCATGATAGAGATTATAGATGATATGGCTTAAGCCTACAACCACTAATGCACCCTAGTAAAATGGTTCCCTATAAATATTTTATCACTATAGTAACTTATGGTGATACTTAATTAATGATATAGGGTCCTTTCAATCATTTGAAAAACCTTAATGTGAATGCTTTAAATCTACTTTCATAAAGCAATACATTTTGATCTAGGTAGAATTATTTAGATCATAGATTATGATCATGCAGTGTTTTCTAACTTTATTTATTGCTTTGTTAAGTCCATTGTGCTCTTACCTTATCTTCTTCCATCTTATTGAATTCCATAAATAGTTCCCTTAATGAGTCATGATCACCTAACCTCATGATCATTATAATGCATAGACTAGGTACAATGTACTCTATAGGCATTACTACCTCAATGACATATACTAATTAGAAGGGAATGAATCATATAGATCACTTATAATGTGTGTGATAGACCCATATAATTATACAAATATGATCCTCCCAATCATCTCTATGTACATGGAAAATTTTTGTCAGCATCCTATTAAAAATTTTATTTGATGCTTCTGCTTATCCATTAGCCTGCATATGGTAAGTTATACTTTTGTGATGTAATATCAAGAATTATTCCATGAGTGTCTTAATAAAATTATTATTAAAGTTCATGAATTATCACTTAGCATCATAAATATAGATTCAAACTACGTGATAATATATTCATATCAGAACTTGGCAACATGCTTCGCACCACAACTTGGAGTGGTAGCAACTTCTACCCATTTTGTAAAATAGTTAGCCATTATGATAATGTATTTGGAATGATTTATCTTAATCATGGGATATATAGGTATTAAAAAATTGATTCCCCATTATTCAAAATGATGTTTTCCAAACATAATAACCAAAATAATTTCATCTTGTTGATTAGGCTTACCCATTCATTGGTAGATGTCATAGTGTATAACAACTCTATGTGCATCCTAAAAAAGTTTAGACCACCATAAAACACTTTGAAGTATTTTTTGATAGTATTTTCTCCCTTGAAGTGTCCTCCTATAATTCCTTAGTGATAATTTTGAAGGGGTCTCTTGTGTTCTAGAGCTACCCTGCACAATACATCATCTTCACCCAGATTGTACAAGAAACTATTAAAAAGGCTATATGGTATAGCTATGGTAAGCATATATTTTTTGTACCTCTGTATATAATGTGTAGGAATAGTTCCTTGTTCTAAGAAGTTTGTGATGTTCTTCCATGTTATTATAAATTTTATTACTTATAAATAGATGTGCATTAGGAGATTCATCTTTGAGTTCTTCTTATTCTTCCCTATTGTGAAGTTAGATGAGATGATCTGACCCCATATTATCTCATCTAGTTTTCACATTGATTCAGATTTGCAATTCTTGAAAGAGAATTAACCACCTAAAGATCCATCCCCCTATTATTGGTTTATCGACTAGGTATCAAAATGCTTGGTGATTTATAAAGAACTCGAAAATAGTAGCTGACAAGTAATGCCTAAATTTTTTTAATGCAAACACCATGACAAGTGTTTATCTATTGATAGTTGTGTAATTATTTTTTGTAACTGAGAGTTTCCTACTTCAAAAATGTATTGGATGGTCTAACCCACTATCACTTGGATTCACTAAGATGGCTCCTACTATAGTGACCAAAGCATCCACATATACATGGAATGGATTTTTATAGTCAAGAAATACTTAGATGGCAATTGTTACCAACCTCTACTTTAACTAAATAAATGTTGTTTAATACTCTAGTGTCCATTCAAATTTGGTGACTTTTTATAGTAACTTTTCCATGGTTATTGATATAGTTGCATATCCTTTTATCAATTTCTTATAATAATTGGAAGGACCCAGAAAGGTGCACACTTTATTTGAGTTTGTAGAAGGTGGCATTCCTACTATAACAATAATTTTAGCTAGATAAACCAAAATTTCATCATTTCACACTACATGACCTATAAAGACACCAAAAGGTGTAAATAATAGACATTTATTTAAATTTAAGGTGATGCACAAAGCCCTACATTAATTAGCATCAATTTTAACTTTAACAAGTGCTCTTTGGCCAGTCATCGAGATACACTTCCAAGAAATCATGAATGAAGTATTTAAATGCATTTACCATAGTTCTAAAAAAGACATGTGCATTATTTAAACTAAAAGGCATTACCTTATATGCAAATGACCCCCACTCAGTAGCAAAGGTGATTTTGGCCTGATCTTCTTTAGAAATTGGAATTTGGTATTACCTATTGAAACAATGTGTAAAGTAATATACCTCATGTCCATCAACATATTCAAGTACTAAATTATTAAAAGGGATAGGAAATGGATCATTGTTGTAGGTGTCATTGAGTGCATGGTACTCCTCACACATCCATATATCTCCCATATTCTTAGGTTTTACCACCATGGGGATCACCCATTATACCTTCTTAACTAGATAAATAATTCTAGCTTCTTGCATTCAATCTAATCTAGCCTTTACTTTATTTTTCATGTTAGGATTGAGTCTATAGGGTCACCTTTTAATTAGTTACACACATGAATTTAACTCAATGTGCATCTCTTCTAAGGATGGATATATTACTTTGACCTCTAAAAGTTTACATGGAAACACATCCTGGTAGTCTTTTAACAACTATAGAGCTTTGAAGATCTACTCTTGTCCCTAGTAATTTCCCACTAATGCAAGCTTAGGGGTTGCTTCTATCCCAATATTTATCTATGTCTTCCATAATGTTTCATAATATATTTCTCTTGATCCAATAGGCATAGTATCTTGTAAAATGTGTATTCATTCTTGTTGAAGGATGTTGATATTGTGCAACTTCTCTTCTTCTACTTGTTATATGTTTTGTACTAGTTTAGGCTCATTTTCACATTGTAGTTCAAATAACCCTTCAAAATTAAGATTCCCATCATTATAATTATCACTAGAGTTTATCAAATCATTGTTTGTTCTAGTAAAAGGTTGAATTTAGAATTGTACTTTCTTATTAGCTTTGTAATTATGTAGTGCAAAATCTAGATCTTGTGTAGCTTCCTGATGAGAAGATGATTTAGTAACTTTTGTTAAAACCTCTGAACATCCATGACATTATTTTTTTCTATATTTTGTAGGGAATTATGTATAAAAGGATTATCATCTTAAAATATAAAAGTTTTGATAAAATCCTACTGAATTTTTAGCTAGTGTTTTGTTTCTCTTCTACACTCTTGATGCATGTACCAAGTCATTGAAAGAGATGCAAGGGTATGTCCATGCATTAATGGACATGTATTTTAAAGGATTATACATATTTAAATAAGTTCCATTCTTCCTTAATATTATTTGGTAGATGAAACCTTCCATGAAATATTTCATAGGCATCCTCCCAATGCATATTTGTGTTTATTGCATAGCCTAACATGTTATAGTAGTTTATTTTAGCACATAGTTGAGTGCACTAACTTATTTTTATAACTATGGTACATGGTATTCAATCCCTAATATGAATGAATTAATATTTTTGGTTGTAAAATAGTGAGTTATTTGGCATTATATAGTGAACACCATGTGTAAAGGTCTCAACTCATGATCTCTATAGGACCAATTTAGGATGTGTGCATTCAAATTACCACTTATAGATGACGTTGAATCCTAGGGTAGGATTACTTTGAGGATAGGTTTAATGTAATCCATCATAGTTTCACTATTATTATAAAAAAATTCAACCTCATATATTATTGGTGAATGTATTAAAGGAAAACCACATTCTTCAATTTGAACTTGTTTGATTAGCAACTTTATGATAATTGGTTTAAATACTAGTGTTTGTTTGTATTGCATAGTATTGGGCTTCCAATTCTAACATTTAACAATTTACAACTTATTTTATCTTTCATATATCCCAATGTTAAACCAAATATTGTCCCCCTAAGCATAATGAGACTATGGCTCCTTAGGAATGATATATGGCTTCTATTTATATTTGTTTAGAGGTAGGACTACTATTTTATCTTTATGATGTACTTATAAAGAATTAAACATAATGTTAATAGTCATTTGGAAATTTTAGGACCATGTATTAAAAATTAAGGTAGGGTAATTTTTATTTAATATCTTCATGTCAATGACATCAAAGTCTCCTCACAAGCTAAGTTACTTTAATTTCAACATCTTCTAGTCAGCTAATAGGTTTGACTCTTCCATAATCTACTAAGCTCAATGTTACTAGACTTAACATAGATTAGGTTAGCTAATAACTTCCCATGTATAGAGAGGAATAATATTAATATTAATACCAAAGTTTAATATTGCATTTTGGATTTCAAATCCATCCAACTCTATGTCTAGTATGAATCCATATCCCATGGCTACTTGGTCTTAATGCACCAAATTACTTTATCGGTTCTTGTCTATATTAACTATGGATACTATTATCACTTGAAATTTCACCCCTTAAGGATATGAAATGTCTATCCTCATTCAAGTGGCACAATGGAACCACCTTAAGGTTGTGGGTGACACAAATTTGAGGTGGATCTCTAGATTAGGGCTAGTTCCCTTGACGTATCACTATAGATCAAACCTACTACTAACTTTTGGGGGGTGAAAAGGGAGAAAGATAAATAAAAAATACATAATATAGGGGATGTGATACAAAAAATATATGGTCTACTCATACTACTTATGATTCACTTAGAACTAAAGAGAAGCCTACACATACACTTCATCCAATTAAACACTCCTCTTCTACATCAATATTTCAATCATAGGGTCTTGAAGAGAACCTAGGTTAAGAGGACTTAGAAAATAGGACTTATAGAAACACTAATGAATAAGCTACTCACTACACCTACAATACACATTATACACTTCTTTCTGACCTACAAAAGAGAGATTTCAAACTACATAAGTCACTAGGAAGGATAACATGTCAAGGTAAGAAAAATACACTTACACAAGGCCATAACCATAACATGCACTTAGTGAAATCATGAATGAGGTAAAAAACATTATTTATTAGTTAAATCTAAAATTTTAGTAGATATTTTCCATAATCAGGTGGAGAGATGTCTACAATAGCTAAAAAGGCTAGAATATATATGAATTATGAGAGAATAGAGAGAAGGTGAAGCTCAAGAGTCACTAAGACAATTGTCAAGAAAGGATAATAGTTTAAAAAATCATGGAATTAAGAATGAGATAGGTCCTATAATATAAATAAGGAAAAATTTCCATCAAATGTATCTAATTCCTCCATATGTGGTGTAGATGCTCTCTCATGCATATGAAACTGCCCTCTTGTTTTTACCTCATTAGACTTCCTAATCACTGAGTAGGATTATGTCTGATGATTGATATAAATGGGATGGGTTACTTAAAAAAATTTACATGCATTGAAATGGTCTAAAACCATTCATCTCTTTCTATCCATGAGTAATCATCTCTAATAGTGACAAATGACTCCCTTTCATGCACCTGTCACACTTGGCACACAAAATACTTATAATTATACAATATAATCCATGAATAAGGAATAATTACATCTATAAATAGTTTTTAAGTCATTAGATTCATGAATTAAGCCTTAAAAGGCTTCCCAATTAGAGTTTCACCATTTTCATTAAGTTTTCATTGGTTGTTCATTGTGACTGGTTAAGATGAAGAAGGTATCAGACATAATTATCAATTTAGATATCTATATATATAAACATGAGGACTTATAAAAAGTCCCATTCTCTCTCCTAAAAGTGGATACATCTTTTAAAACTTATCCATACCTACTAAACATAAAAATCTATCAAAATAAGCCTTATTGTACCTCTTCCATTTAGGTAGGGTACACCTCAGTGACATGTAATAGGTCCCTAGAGAGTTATATAGAACTCCAAATCATCTCCATTTCCTTTACTCCCCATTTGGATACTCCATTTGTCTCATCTTTCCAATTGGGTCTTTAGAGAGGGTTTGTGAGGGTTTAGAGCAATTTTAGGTCTTAGCCTTTGTTCATAAATACTAAACATTGGAGTTATAAAATAATACCACTTATGAATCATTGAGGACTATATATAACATCCTTTAACACCTTGAGGATCCATGAAAAGTTTCATGGAAAATAAAATCATTTTAATTTGGCCACTCGAGCTCCTTTAACAGTCTACATAGGCTTGTGTGCCTTTAAGCCAAGAAATGGCTTCTTCATGGACTTATCTACAAATTTAAGGATATATAATACCTTTAATAGTCTCATAATCATGTTTTAATTTGTTTTGGTATATATTTCAAGCCAAAAATTTAAGTTAACCTCTCTTAGGTGTTAGGCTTGGCATTAGCTTTATAGCCTATCTAAAACTTTTGGTGGTTTTAACACCCCCAATTGAGATTATTTTCATAATATTAGATCATAAAAATCTTATTACATCCCTAAATTATGATAAAATTTTTTAGAGTGCCTCACAAAGGCTGTATATATAAATAATCTCCTTACCTAGCAATAAATTTTACCATCCTTCATGGTGTTGATTATAACCCTCATTGCCCAGGCTACCCTATTTAGTTTCATACCTTATAAAAAAGTTATAATTTTTTTGTTATGTATTATATATATTATCCAATCATATTGAAAGGTATATTCTTATTTTGGCTCATCCTCAATCTTCAATTCCAAAACTTGTACGGTTTTGTGCAAGGGAAAAGTGTTCTACCTCTGAGATAGAATAGAGGCATGTTTCCTTATCCTCCTATAAAAAAAATAATTTTAGGGTTTTATTAAAGTTATTAAAATTATCCATACCAAAATTTTTCCTTTATCTCCAAGAATAAAACCTTTATTTCTCTCCATCTTCAAGATAGGCCCTTTATAATATAGACTATGTAGGGGTGCTTTGAGAGTAGACTATATGCATCAATATTATAGTCTTTTCCATGTTAAATATGCACTATGATATGTCTATATGTGTTATAATACTCACAAAATATCTGATTAATTCAATATTTTAACCTCTTGACCCTTTTATTCCCCTTTCATTCTCTTGAATTCACAAGATGATGGTTCTACCTGACTATGCTATTTACTATGGATGAAAATTAGGGTTATAAAAAGGTATATAGGCTCATATTTACTTTATCATGATGGGGAGATACTCTCAATTAAACCATGATAACCATTTTTGATCTCAAACACTATCCTAACCTTGTATGCACTTCTCATACTTCAATCATCAAATCACTCACTGTCTGAATGAGGCACCCTTTATTGGACTAAGCTTGCAGATCAAAATAGATTACTTATATCTTGTTCATGATAATAATTAAGTTATAATTAAAATTTCTTGAGTTTAAAAATGTGTGTCTTATCTTTACTTCACCTATATACTCCATTTGGGCTCAAAATAT
Source organism: Torreya grandis (assembly GCA_037957365.1). Taxonomy (NCBI): domain Eukaryota; kingdom Viridiplantae; phylum Streptophyta; class Pinopsida; order Cupressales; family Taxaceae; genus Torreya; species Torreya grandis. The sequence continues at coordinate 196,624 of JARHVA010005212.1, read as the reverse complement.
GCCTTTCACTCTTGATTGGGACTCTTTCTCTTTGAGAACCTACTGTAAGTCACTATTAAAATTTTTGTTAGGTATGTTAAGGCCTTAATGAAATCCTAAATAGTTACCTAATGTTATAAGGAACTTCATTATTCTCTTCTAACCTATTTTATACCTTCTCAAGCACTTTAATCATCATTAAGGGGGTCTATCTTGAATTAGTGAGACACTTTACAATTGACCTGCATATAGGTGGATGTTTCATGCTTCTATATGGACTGAAGGTGAGCATGGGAAGTCATAAACACAAATTTTCATATATTTATATGATATATAATCTCATGGATACCAATTTAATATTTATAACCATTCTTATATGGAAATAGGCCTAATTTACAACTTTGATGGAAAACCCACTTCTAGGCTCAAAGCCTACAATTTCTACAAGTGATCTATAGTGGCTACAAGTAACCTATAAGTGAATCATGTAGTTAATGTGGGAAACCTATAGTGGATATGGGCAACCTATAGATATAGCCTACAATTGTTACAAGCAAGCCTTGGTTGCAAGTTTTTGAAACCATAACATAACATAACACACACACACACACACACACACACACACACACACACACACACACACACACAAAATCATAAATTCATTAATTTGAGTTTTTTGAAATCAAGGGGCTGAGTGCAACCTAACCCTTCAAGGATATAGAATGCTTTAGCATCATCTATGTTCTCCCATTTTTTCTTCTCAACCTCTTTATCAGTTGGGACCTTCCCCTCCCAATCAGGAATTGTAAACCTAAACAAAGTAGGTTGAGACATCAATCCCAACCATTTTACCCTTCTCCTCCTAACAAGCTCAATATACATGTATACTTTATTTATGGCCTCCCTAAGGTGTTTAGGGGAGTAAGGTTCATTTTTAAAAAAGAATCAAAGAATTTTGCTCATTTGTGATAAAAAGAAATAAAAACTTGTGTGATAAAAAGAAATAAAAATTTACATTCCATCTCCTTCCATAAGACTCAAATAATGATTTTGAACTTCTACTTTTTTCCTTATGACCCACACTTATGGAGTATCTAAGTTCATGAAGGATACCTATTATTCTATTACAACATCTAGATTACTTGATTCAACCCTAATAATTAGGGTAGCTTGTTTTTATTTTTTATTGATACCCCTCTACTTGTTTCTTTCTTCCTATTTCATTAAGGACATAAAGAAAATGCATTCAACTAGACATCCCCCAAGTAGATGTTTGTATTCCAATCTACATCACTGGGTACAACATATTGGTGGATGTGAAACTTACTTAACTAATCTTAAATGTTAGGATTAAAATTATACTTCAAATAAAGATTTGGGGTCACAAACCATGTAAGATTGATCCTTATAGATCTTATCATATCTAAATTTAAGCCATCTCTCTTCTAAGTAGATAACATACACCTTAGAAGGTGATCTGCACTCCATTAACATTTTATTGGTTTCATGAATTTTATTAATCTTTTCCTTTAGATACTTGATCCTAGTTTCATTTATTTCCAGTCTTTATTTTAAGTCATCTTATTATTCTCTTATTTCAACATATACCTTAAATATTTGTACTAACTTCTTATAGTGAGTTTCATCATCACCAAATTGTTCATTAATAAAATGTAGGAGGTCATCAATTTTTATAATTGTGGTAGTTGAAAGATCGATATCAATAACTTCTTCTATTATAGGTGTTTTTATAGTGGGAAATAGAGGAGGAAATATATTGCAGAAGGTTACCAAAGCTAGAGAATAATATATTGTAGGTACTTCTATGGCCAAGGTAGATGAATCTATTTTGGGTTCCTCCAAGGAAGCTACAATAGGTTCATCCAATAACCTTTCTCTATCCATAGAAGGTTCTACAAATTATGCTACCCCTATAATGGTTTCAATGGCTCTCTTACCTTTCAATTATGTTATCTCATTCCTCAACATGTATATTTCTTTCATAGCTTATTCAAATTTTTAGAACTCTTGGGTATGAGGAAATATCCCTTATTCTACTTTTTTTCCATAGATTCTTCTTCAATCAATTCCTCTTCTACTATAGGCTAATCTTCCATTCTTAATTCTTCTTCTATATACCTAATGTGTCTGAGGAGATCAATGTTGTCCTCAATAGATTTGGATGGCTTGGGTGACTATTTTTCTTCTTCCTTGGAAGACTCCTCATTAGTAGACCATTCTTCAATTTCTAACCCATCAGGGGTCTTCTAAAACCTAGGATCTTTCTTTGGCTTTTCATCATCATTAATGTTTATGGGTGAGGAGGTTATAATTATCTTTTTTTTCTTAATTCTTTGAAATATCCTAAGAGGAGGTCTCCTTCTTGTTGATATAATGGATTTCTTTTCTTCATTTCTCATCTTCCTTTTAAGATGGGTGGTTGATGGAACTTATTTTTTATGCAGCAATTGATGGAAGAACTTTCTCTTATCCTAAAAGAACCATGGTGGAAGAATAAATCTATGGTGAGGAGATAGTGGGAGAAATAATATGCTACTATGGACTTCCCTCCTCTATGTTAAAAGGGGGTAGGACTAGTTTCCTTCTCTTTCTTTTACCTATAGTAGTTTTAGTTGGACCTTCGATAGCTACAGGTTGGCCAATAGAACTAGTTCCCACAATATTTTCTTACACAATTTGTTGGGCTTACTCCTCAATTTATTCCTCCTCATTATTACCCTCTTCTTACTAAGGTTCATTATTTCCTAGGGCTAAACATTGTTCCCAACTTAGATCAAGTCCAACAGAGTTTATTCCATTTTTAATTATCAACTATATTAGGCAATACTGGGATAGGGATTTTTCAATACACTTCTGGTACTCTTTGGAAATCATTTTTAAAATGTTCCATAGGTGATTTGAAACATTAATGGTTTTATTATGAATTAAATGATTCATAAATTTAAATTGAAGAGTATAAAGTAAGGAATACCTTCCTTCACAAGTCATATATATGATGATGTATGAGGCTACCTCCCTCCAAGATATAGGTAAGTTGAGTCTCTCCACACCATATTTCTTTAGTACTAGTCTTTCATCTCCTTGACAAAGATGTTGTTTGGATTCTTGACCATTGGGTTTGTATTTCCAATTTTCTCCTATACTTGGTAGCCAGGTTCCTGTGTTCACTATTTCTTTAGTGACTAGGAATATGATACCATGTATAGTAGCTTCATCTCTAGTAAAGGATTCTAAAAATCACCTAGTAAGGTTTTCTAAGAAATTATATAATTTCTAAAAATAAGTGGTGTAATGAGCTCTATTATAGATAGCTCAACTGGCTTGGTCTCTTTGAAGTTGCCTATGATCTATGGGTTCTCTCCTCACAACTAACCCTCCCATTCTACTAAGTTTAGCCTTTCTATCAATCCTTTCAACCAATAATTAGCAACACACTCTATTTGACATATAAAATATGCCTTTAATAAAGTAGGGTCTATTCAATAATGATTATTTATGGTTAAAGGTTATACGGCTATAGGTTATGGCATACTTTAGCTTTGTGTGAATGGTTGTACTTGTAAGAGAAATCAATGAAATTGATTATTTTCCCTATAAGGTATTATGGCTTCATTATGGAATATAATCTTATGTGTATAGATCCCAAGTGCATGGTATTCTCACCCACAAAATCCTCTGCCCCTCCCCCCCCCACATGAGCCATTACATGTCCTCAAGTGACATGGAGTGAATAAGATGAAAATGATATAACGAGGTCATAATTAGGGGTATAAGTGTGTTAGAACATCATCATGTGGGTTTAAGTGTGAGTGTAGGGGTATTAATGAATGATGTGTTTCATGATTTAGTATGTTTTTCAACGACGTATATGTTATATTAAAATAATGAATACTTTTTAATGATCAAAATATATGGCATACCTTTTTAATGATTTACCTAGGATTACACCAATGATTTATATGTGAGTGTTTTCATGTGATTGATTGAAAGATTTCAATGATTATGCTTGTATTTGTAACTTGACTAAAGCGGGGTCCTTTGGAGTAATTATGAGATCACATGATGTTAGGCTTATATGGTTCCCTCATCTTTCCTGCATGTGATTCAAGAAAACTTGCATGGAATTGGAATAGGGGTATTAGATGAGAGATTATTGCTCTCTTACCACAAGGTGGTTATTGAAAAGTTATGTGATACAAGTCAGGTGTTGAATGAACATGGAATAGGGTATCTAAAGGTGTTGTTTCTTTTTGATCTACCTCTTCATGATCCTATATTATTTGAATTTGTACTATCTTACTACTTGTGGATTCTACCTAGTGATTTTGCCTTGTTATTCAGGGGTAAGAGCAAGGTTTTGAGTTTTTTGCTCTAATCCTCCATTCCTCATCTATCTAGTTTGGTTTATTCATTTTATGCTCAAAATCTCATAACCAATGGCATAACTTAGAGTTTGGGAAGAACTATCTTGCATGTGCTTAGAGAGATGTTAGGGTATGCCTATAACAACTAGAGATGGTTCCCATAGAAATTTTAAGGTTACTCCCTACTATGAGAAAATTACTCATAGAAGTTATATAAGAGTCTATAACAATTGAAGGATGTGTCTATAATATCTATATAAGAGCATCTAGAAAGTGAAGGAGGTGCTTGTATCAACTAAAAAATAACCCTTGACAATTGGAAGAAGATGAATAATTTAATTACAATGATCATTTTCTTTTCATTTTTATTTTTACCCTTAAATATCCATTAAGCTAGTTTTCTATTTAGGCCCATTTTATAGTTATAAGTAGATATAAGGTTGGTTTTTATACCTAGAAACTACCAACAACACCCAAAAAGGGATTTCATTATTGGGTTTTCTTACTCTAATTATTGCCTGTAGTAAAATGTTTATTCTGGGTCCTTATTGAGTTAGCAATGAGGGTGACTGGTCAAGGACCAAGTGAAGGTCTTAGTATTCAAGTCAAAGGAGGCATAGGATGTCTTCCTCTCCTTATTAATCTATGTTTTGGATAGTTCTCCCCTTGTTTGGTGAGACATCATGCTAATCCAACACATCATTGTATCCATTATGTAGTTGAGTGTGTATGTGCTTGGAAACCTCCTTCTGAGTGAGTGGTTTTTTGTATAACTTTAGTCTATGGCCATTGACCATTAGATGGAATATTAAAAAATAAATATTTTGGATTTGCATTACTCCATTGTTGTAAACATGCGCAATCTAAAATGGATCAAGCCATTTGGTTTGGATTTTACCCTTATGATCCTTGTAATTTGAATAAAAAAGAAGGGCCTAATCTCCTACATTGAATAGCCTAGTTTTAATTTACCTATCATGCTAACTAACCAACTTATATGTTACAAGTTTTGTTATCTATAACACCTACTATCTATATTAATATAAGGCATTTAGTTACATAATCCTTTCTTTCTATGCTTTAGATATATCCATCCCATGTGTCGAGTGTTGTCTGTAAGATCTTATGCTCAAATTATAATAGCAAGATAGGTTTATTCCCATGAATCAACTCCTATGGGGTGAATACTATAGTAGTCTTCCATGTGATTCTATAATCCTAAACAACTTTAGGAAGTCTAGCCTCCCATTCCTTTGGGAGATACTAACAGTCTTGTTCAAAATAATTTCTAACTCTCTATTGTTGACTTTCACTAGTCCATTAGATTATGAATGATATGAAGTTAATTTCTTATGCCTAATCTCATATTATTGGACCAAATCAGTAATTAAAACTACTAGTGAAGTGGGGTTCTTGATCAATTACTATTTCTCATGGCACACCATAGCTTTTGAATATTTATTCATAGAGGAAAGTTGCCACCTTCTCATCGCTAACATGTGTAAGAGCCTTGACTTCCACTGATTTAGTGACATAACTAGTACATACAATGATGTACTCCTTTTTTTTGGATTTTGGATAAAAAGGTCCTAAAAAGTCTAGGCTCCATATTTCAAATGGTTCAAGCACCATTTGAGGATATCATCTAAACATGTGGGTCTCCCCATACACTGACATATATCATAATGAGAAGTATAATTTATTACATATTTATGGAGTGAGGGCCAATAATATCCTATATTTAAGATTTTTAATATTGTATCCTTAGTTTCAAAGTGCCTTCCACAGGGTTCATCATAGCATGATTTGAAGATATGTGGAACTTCATCTTCTCTGAGACATCTTGTGATTATGGAGTTAGGCCTAGTATAGAAAATAAATCTAGATAGTCATTAATACCTACCACTTTTATGAATCAAAGCTCTTATTTGTTAGGGAGGAAGTGCTATGAGAGTAACTCTATGGCAAGGTAGTTAGCAATATTGACATACTAAGGTGTGGTAAGGGTGAGGGAGAATAGGTGCTCATCTAAAAATGAGTCATCTACTATTGTATCTCCTTTAGGGGATTGTAGGCATGATAATAAATCAACCACGACATTGTCCCTACTAGGCCTATCTACAATGGTGATATAAAATTCTTGTAACAAGAGAAACCATTTTATCACTCTAGTTAGGAAAATTAGTTGTTCATAAGGTACCGAATGGTTGTATGGTCTGTATTAAAAAATACTTGATACCCTATAATGTAGTGACAAAACTTGTTGATAGTGTATACTATTGCCAAGAACTTTTTTTCAGTAACTATGTAATTTAATTTTGTTACTTATAGGTTCTTTCTTACAAAATAGATAGCATAATTGATTACTCACTATTTTTGGACTAACATAGCTCCTAATGAAGTATCTAAAGCATATGTGTGAATATACAAGGGAATATTCCATTCAATACCATGTAGAATAGAGGTAGTGGTCAATAGTTCCTTCACTTGTTTGAAGGTTGTATCACAAGGAGTAGTCCAGATGAATTTAGCATCTTTAGTCAAAAGAGTGAATAATGGTGCTACTACTTTGTTAAAATTATTAGTAAATCTTTTGTAGTAACTAGAATGTCCTACAAAAATCTGGACATCTTTCTATTTTTGAGGAACAAAGAGATTTTTTATGATGTTTATTTTTGTAAGGTCAACATTAATTCCTTTAGTAGATATATGGTGGCTTTAGACAATGCCTTTTATCATAAGCATGCATAATTCTTGTCACTTAAAGACAAATGGTGCTCTTAACACTATTGTATCACTTCTCCAAGTTGTTCAAGCACTCATAAAATTTTTCTCCATAAATAATGAAGTCATCTATATAAATTTCTACACATTTATTTATAATATCTTCAAAGATACTCAAGACATCCCTCTAAAATATTATAGGGGCATTACATAGTCCAAAATGTAATATAACATAAGAATAAGCACCTCATGGACAAGTGAAGGTGGTCTTCTCCTAGTCTTCAAGAGAAATGATCCAGTCTGTATGTAACCACTGAAGCCATCCATAAAGGCAACATATTCTCTTTCCCGTTAGTGTGTCCAACACCTGATCAATGAAGGGTAGAGGAAAATAATCCTTTTTCATTGTTGTATTAAGTTCCATATAATCTATGTATACATGCCATTATTAGTTTTTATTTGGTATAATTACTAAAGGCTAAACCCATTCACTATCTGAGATGGCATATATAAATCCAGTGGTCAGTAGTTTTTATAATTCCACTTTGACTATTTCTCTAAGACCTAGATTCATCCTACATTGTGACTGTTTGATTGGTTGGAACTCTTCTTTGATATAGATATGATGTGCACATGTTTTTGGGCTTATTCTATGTATGTCTTCATAATCCCATACAAAAGTGCATTGGTTTGCATGCAAAATCTTAATTAGGATATTTTCCTCATTTGACTCCAACTTGCTATTAATAAGCAATGCTTTTTCTGGAGATATTTCAATTTATTGTGAGAGTGTTTTCATCATTTATATATTAATAATAGATCTAATTTGGTTAAAATTATGAGTCAACATATAGTGAAATATTTATTTTATAGATGCATCAATTTTATCTACTTCTTAAAAGCTAAAAAATGGCCACTTAACGCATTGTAGGTGGATAAGATCTATAGAATGAGTTTGGTAATTATTTTAGAGAATGTTGGAGAGAATTGTATCATCTTCATAATCATCCAAGGTGCATTCATTTTATATGGTAAATAAAGGAATCTAGAGAGTCTACTTTACCTCATCCTCTTCAGCCCATAAATTTTGATCTGGTGTAAAGGTTAGATGTGCTAGGGGATAGAGGACTAAATTCTTAGTTTGGTTACCATTAGAGATCAACATGTCACCTAATTTTCAACCAATAAAGGCATAAACTATGGAAAGACAAGGATATACTAAGATAAGAGGATATCCACCAAAATTATACTTAGGTTTTAGCACAATGAAATCTTTAAGATACTCTCAAGAATATATAGTAATGATAAGACATTTAATGACTCCTTTTGGTCTGACTATAGACCTAGCAACTATTTAAAACATTATAGATGTGGGATGAATATTATTGAACTATATTTTTTGAATGGTTTCATTTGTCATTACATTTATTATAACCCTCAAGTCTATCAATGTATTGGATAGTTATTGATCATGGATCTAGACTATTACTACTAGGCATCCTAGATGTGAATATTTCTTTGGTAGGGTATTTCCCAACATAAGGTATTCTAGTTGGCCAATCACATGCACTATATTGGGATCCTTCTTCTTCTTTCTAGGTTTACGTAGACATAATTCTCTAATAGATTTGTAATATATGGGCACATCCTTGATGGCTTAGAAGATGGGAATTTTAATACATACATTTTTGAGGTGTCTTGTGAAATCAAATTTAGGCTCAATTACATGGCACTGAAGGGTAAGACATTTTTAAAATGGTGGGATTGTTTCAACAACTTTATTTGTTGGTTCAAAGAGTTCTTGTGGTGGTGAGGGTGGGTTAATATGATCTTCCAAAGTTTTTTGATTTGACTCCATTATTATGGGTGGGGATAGAGGTGGTAGAAATTTCCCTAGATGTAAGTGAACTTCACTGATGTTCACCACATATGCATAGTACTAGATAAGTTCAACACTAAATGTTGGTTGAATCAGCTTACTTTTATGGTTCTACATGGGTTGGGTAGGGAGATGATTAAGCTTAGGTGTAACTTCTGTATTGGGCATAAGAGCAAGAGGTTGTTGATATTATGGAGGGAATATTCCTTGATGTTCTCCCTAGGCTTGATCAGGTCTCCAAGGTTGCTACCACTAATTTGTGATGGGTGGGCTTTGGGGTGGTTACCAAGCTTATGTCTAAGGTGGGGATGCATTTTGTGGAGGTTACCAGAAAGTGGTAAGGTATCTTGTCTAAGGTGGATACCAAATATAATTAGGAGGTGGGGATGTATTTTGTGGAGGTTTCTAGGAGGTGGTGGGGTAGCTTGTCTAAGGTGGATATCAGTTGGAATTAGGAGGTGGGACATTCATCCATGGACTAGTCCAGTTAGGAGTAGTATTTTCAAATTATGAGTTAGAGGAGGTAGAATTTTAAAAATATGGATTTTATCCCATACCTAGATAAAATGGTCATTGAACCCATGTATTTATTTTTACATCATAAAAAAACCTAGTCTCCATATCCTCCTACAACATGTAGCTCTACTATTTCTAGGTCTTTAGCTATGATGTTAGCTACTTTAGCCTAAACCTCATGACACCTACAATCTATATTCTTCCTCTTATAATCTAGATTATAGATGGTCAAAGCTTGATCCAAGGATTATTGATTTTGCCTTGAGTGTAGGCTATCTATTTGGGTGGTCAAATGACTAGTGATATCTTATTTCATGTCTTGTAATATGTTACTAACTTTAGATTTTGATAGGCCACTTACAACTGTTAGCGGAAACTTACTACCCCTAAATTTGTTTATGGCAAACTTAGAATAGTTATTTCTTAATTCCTTGATGTGTGCAAATGGTAGATGGGATATATCTCCCCCACTCATTAGGTCTCAAGGCTTCTAAATAGTCTTCTCGAACTCCTTTTAGGAAGATGAGTTTTAGAGGTTATCCTCTTAGTGCACTTTGTTTGAATATATATACACTAAACATGAACCATTCAACATAATATTACAAAGATTAGTCCACTTCTTGGTCATTCTAAAGATATAATTTATTATATAAATTCTTCCTTGTCCATATTCCTAATACTTAGCCAAAAATTTATTGTTCATATCCTCCCATGTGAGGACTAAATTACTACCCAGTCCCATGAACCAATGAAGTGTTGAGTCCTTGAGGGTGGCTATAAAAAGTTTCAATTTCTATGAATCCTTTCTACAGTCATAGCTTATATAGAGGATATAAAATTCAAAAAAAAAGGTGTCTAGGTCTTCTGATAATGTACCTCTAAAATTGGACAAGGTTGAGGGTAGGATATTTTTCATTTGTGTTACACCTATTGCATCCAGATATAATTTATTATATAACTTCTTCCTTGTCCATATTACTAATACTTAGCCAAAAATTTATTTTTCATATCCTCCCATGTGAGGACTAAATTACTACCCAGTCCCATGAGACCAATGAAGTGTTGAGTCCTTGAGGGCTATAAAAATTTTCAATTTCTATGAATCCTTTCTATAGTCATAGCTTAATATAGGATATCAAATTAAAAAAAAAAGGTGTCTAGGTCTTCTGATAATGTACCTCTAAAATTGGACAAGGTTGAAGGTAGGATATTTTAAATTTGTGTTACCCTATTCTATATAATTTATTATATAACTTATTCCTTGTCCATATTCCTAATACTTAGCCAAAAATTTATTTTTCATATCCTCCCATGTGAGGACTAAATTACTACCCAGTCCCATGAACAATGAAGTGTTGAGTCCTTGAGGGTGGCTATAAAAAGTTTCAATTTTTATGAATCCTTTCTACAGTCATAGCTTATATAGAGGATATCAGATTCAAAAAAAAAGGTGTATATGTCTTCTGATAATGTACCTCTAAAATTAGACAAGGTTGAGGGTAGGATATTTTTCATTTGTGTTACACCTATTGCATCTAGAATAGGGAATTCAAAATTAACAATGTCTGGAGTCCCATTGTCATCCACAAAGTCTCCTTATCCATTCATCATCATTTACTTATGATATAGATACCAAATGTACTCAAGATCACATTTTCAAATTCTATATCAATCCCTTCATTAGCATGATAGTAAACATTTATCTGCTACTCCACATCTTTTTTCTTGATGATAAATCTAAAGATTATTTTGAGATATTTTGGATTTGTTTAAGAAATCCTTGATGAAATGTTTTTTTTATGCTACTTTCTAGAGTGTTTGGTATGTGAACTTCTTCTCCTTCATTTCTCCTTACTAACTCAGCTAATATTTCCTCTACTTTTATTTCCTTTTTTAAAGCTAATAATACTTTTTTTGCAAGCTATTTCCTTTAGTTTCTAAAGTTTCCTTTTTTTAAGTAGCCCTCTAGCTTATGGTATATTTTTCAATAGGATTACTAGTTGTTTTAGGTACTTTTGTTTCTTTCCCAGTAGCAACTTATGGTTTGTTTGGCAAGAATCTCCCTTGAGAATCTCTTTCTCTCTGCATAAACATTGTGCTACACCTTTCAACTATCCTATTCCTTCCTACATAGGATTAGTGTATTTTTGTTTTTTAAGTGTTCTAGGGGGTTGTTTCATAATAAGCAAAAATCACAATAAAGGAGTGTGGAAATAAAAATAACTAGAACTGAAATTTACTTCTAGGAAGTAGTAAAATTATCTACTAAAAGTGGAAAAATTACTCTAAGAAGGAGAAAATGAAAGTAGAAAAATTATCATAGAAAATAGGAATTGAAAGCAAGAAAGTTATCCTAAAAATAGGAAATGAAAGAAAAAAAATTATCCTAGAAAATAGGAAATGAAAGAAGGAATATTAAATACACACTTTGTAGAAAATAAATCACTCTTGTAAGAAATAAATCCTAAAAACATGAACTAAGTAAATTAAAATATTGCAAAGAGGAATTCAAGGTTATGCACCATTTACTTCCAAAAACATAGATATCTATAATAAGACATTGTAGTTCCCTCACTCGACTTGCCCAATTAAAACTATATGTCTAGGAACTTAGACAACTGGCATAAGACACTATAATGTCCTCACTCAACTCGCCTAGCTAGGTAGAACAATGTATTACCCAATATTGAAAAATAATGATTGATTTTAGAAAACAATAATTGACACCCTCCCTAATAATGGTGCCAAAATGTTATGCAAACTAACTATATAGTGAATACCAGATTATTGAGTTTGATTAACATTAATTATCAACCTAGGGTGTGTACGCTTTTCAAAGATGTCAGCACTATATATGCATTATTGTATCATAAATCAACTTTATTTAATATTTTTAGTATAATGAACTTATGTTGAATTCATCAGATAGTTATACTATGAAAATATTATGATAGAAATACAAAAATACTTCACACTTATAAATCACACATGCATCACACTTTATATAATCAGATTAATGATGAAATCTATTTACACACTCTTAACTAGGGAGGGCCAGGATCTTCACTACAACTCCTTCTGAAGGGGCCCTTCCTCATTTAAAAGTGAGTTCCAATTATTTTCTAAAAGATTTTTAAAAACTTATTATAGAATCAACTTTCTCATTACTCAAATATGTAGTAATTAAAAATTGCTATAGAAGATTACAATGCAATGAATTCTATATTTTAATTAACTATCCAATCTTTAATTTCAACTCACTAACTCCTAATATGATCTAGGTTTTACCATCAAATATAGAAGGTATTTTATTAACTTCTAACCATAGACATCAAACTAGGAAAAATATAAATACTTTAAAAACTGCCCTAGTCAACCTTCAAGTGGTTAGTAACTGAAGTTATTTATTTTAGGATTAACTACATTAAGGACAAGGTATAATATTTTACTATTTTATTTCTTTTTATATCCTTCCTATTGTCTTTTTCTTTCTCATCTTTGATATCATATCCAAATTTCCTTGCATACAAAGAGTCCATAAAACAACTATGGTCCTTTCCAATCATCTATTCAGTTCCCAAGATAGTTAGATGTTTCCTTAATATTTGATCACAATAATATATCTATTTTGTATAGTGGTTATGAGCAACTTGTAGGTGAAGCATACAATTTCTATGAGCACTCTGTAGTGGCTACGAGAAACCTATAGATGAAGCCTATAGTTATTGTAGAAAGCCTATAGTGGCTATGGGAAACCTATAGGTGAAGTCTATAGTTGTTATGGGCAAACTATAATGGCTATGGATAGCCTGTAGATAGAGCCTATAGTTTTTATAGGTAGTATCTAAGTGTTGTGCCCAAATGAGATCTTGCAACCTTATGATATCCTTCAAATGCTTGTTAAATAAAGTTACACAAGTATAATTATAAAAAATAGCAATAATTCATAACAAAGCATATATATTAATGCACACATAAAACTATAATTTTATTCATTCATTTATGGATTCATGGATGGTTGTGAGGATTTACATAAGAAAATATATATACTAGGTATGAATGAGGCTTATAAAATAGAGGAATTGGTAGCCTCATCACCTTGTATGATTCCCTCTCATATGTCAATAAACCATCTAAACATATTACAGGAATATAAATATGTCAATCACTCTCACTCCCAAGGATGATGTCATCAAGGGACCTATAGGTGGGTATCTCTCTGGTGCATAATAGTGAGTATGATATATAACCAAGAATAAGCCTAGAAGAGGATTATTGAATCTTTGGAACTTATAATTCCAAGACAACAATGGAAAACCTATGTAAAGTCCTTGAGAAACATATGAAATAATCAAAACCATAATAAAAAAATATTTAGAAACTAGCTCAAATAGGAACCCCTCATAAATGTAAAAGTATAAAAAGTTACTTGGATTCTTAGAAATGGTTCATAAAGGAGGAGATATGAAACTCAAACTTCTTTTCATTAATTTTAAGTATATTAAGGTCTCTCTCAACCCATAAGATCATTCATCCCAACTCCATCTGTATGAAATATATCAAGAATTTGAAATTGGTTCTTCTTGGCTTGCAAAGGCAATAAAGAAGGAATAAAAGCTAAAAATAAATTTTTGGACCTTTTCTATGAAAAAAAAACATGGTAAAGATCTTAAGGAGTTTAAGATACACTTTTCCCATGTTTTCATCTGAAGGTGAGCTCACCAAGATCATAAAAGTGTCATTAATGGCCTATTTTCATGGAGATCTCTCTATTTTCATGCATGAAAATAATTATTGACTATCTCTAACTGATTATTGACATTATTTGATCTCCTCCACATTATGAACTTACTTGGTGAAAAATATTCTTCCTTGGAAAATTTGTACAAGTCATATAATGAGCCTAAAATGTGACAAAGGAATTTTTTGCATATGAAACATGGTAAAGGACAAATTTATGACATAAGAACACCTTAAAACATTTAAATGACCATATTAAGACATCTTAAATATAATTTCAGCCTTTGACCATGTTTTACTAGAGTTAACCAGAGTTGATTTAGGTTGACTATGCAAGTACAAGAAAGATAGGATTAAACCAAGGTGAAAGAAAGGATAGGTGATATTTTAATACACACATGAGACCATGTTAGACATATGAGAACCTTTTGAAAAGTTTCAATATGTATGGGTTGACCCAAATTGACTAAAATTCAAATCTGGTCAATGGTTTTGGTAATTCCTAGGGGTAGCATGCTTGCCTATGTTAAGGACTAGTAGCCTTATCACATCCATTGGAAAAAGGAGTAAAATGCACTCTAAAATAATAGGATCAGAACTTAACCTAACTAAAAATATAGATTATTAACCTCAAAACACACAAAAGGAAGGACAAACACACTCCAAGACCAAGCAAAAACATAAAGCAAATGGACACTTATGTTGCTAAGCACTTAGGGAACACAAGACACAACAAAAAATAAACTAATTATGTAAATTTAACCAAACATACCTCTTTTCCTATATTATAATTAAATTATCTTAAATATCCTTATTCATGAGATGAATGAGGATGCCAAGAATGTTTGATTTTGGATGTAGTACTAGATGACTCATTCTTCTTTATTGTTCTTTGGCTTGGCATGTCCTTTGATGGAGTCATCTCAAACAAGTATCCAAGGCAGATGAAATATTATTGACCTTATAAAGGTAACTCATACTACTTCCCTTTGGTTTCATCATGATAAATTTTAATCTCGATGAATGGAACAACTCCTTGAATGTCCATGTCTTCTTGAAAGGCCTCATTACTCTTCTCTTTTATTACTTATTCTTCAAAACCTTCAAGAAGTATTGTGTGATATAATTATATCAATGTTTCTTTTTAAAACTCCTTACTAATTTTTATAGGATCAACTTCACATGTGGTTTTAGAATTAATCTCCAAACCATTTTCAAAAGATTCATAGTCATCATGGATTACTCCATCATGGTTTAGAGCCTCTTGATAATGATAACTCTCAACACATACTTGATCCTCAATAGATTGGTTTTTTTTCTTAGGATTCTTTCCTTATCATAATCTTTATATTCTTTGAACATTTGTATGTAACTATGCCCCATGTCTTCTTCTTGATGCAATAGTAGATTTACCTCTTCAGGTTTTATTTCCTCAACCTTAGGAGTCCTAAATACTTCATTGGAAAACTCCACTTATTAATCTACATAGTCATCATATATCAGAGACTCAAAACAATAGAACACTTCCTCTTTAGCACTTGGGATCTCTTGAATAAATTTATCTTGTATCTCCCTTGCTTCAACCTCTTTACTCTCTTGTTCTTTGGATTTCAAAAGGACCTCTTCTAAGACTTCTTCTTCACCACAAGTAAGGTAATATTCCTCACCATCAAAATATAAAATTTATTCACAAGAAGTTATATCTTATTCACCATCAACCCAATCTAAAATCTCTATCTCCTTCTCCCTCTTAGTGGTGCCAATGATAGACATCTCAAAACTAGGAACTTCAGTGCAAAAAGGCTTTCAAGGAGCAATATATTCTTCACCATTAGAATGGAAAAATGGATAAATTAGAGGAGGTGGAAATATGGGTTTAATGGATTAATTTTCTTCAAGATTCTCTTGAATATATAATAGATTCTACATTTTAAATTCCAACTCCTCAATTCTTTTGCCAAGGTTTTCTTTGAATAGCTACTCTTGACAAAAAATAATATATTCATTAGGAAAGGAAGTAGGAGGAAGATGAGATGAAGGGAAAAAGAGTTTTTAAGGAAGGGTGGGAGGTATTTGAGTAGGTTAAATATTCTTCTCACTTCGAACTTCTCCAATTAGACATCCTTTGTTCTTGTTTCCACAAGTTGCCATTACTTCTTTCCATCTTGGGAAGCTAGGCTTAGGTAGTTCTTTATGAAGCTTAGATACAAGTGGGAGAATTTCACACTTAAAAATTCATTTTATACTACCATGATATATTGTGTCAAATTTTGGTTTTCTAATTAAATTTATTTTTCAAGATCAGCCTCCAACATCAACCTTATTCTCTCAAAATCCTTTCCAATAGTGATATCCCTCTTCCTTTGGATGCTATCTTCGATCAAATTCAAAGGGAAAATCTAGGGAATGCATGAAGGAATTGGTCTATTTTTGAATCATGATTGGATTATAATTTTTAATGGGTATAATAGACACACTTGAAGGCTGATGTGGGGTATATTGAATCTGATAATACTAAGTTGGTTTATAATCTTTCAACCTCTCTTCTATATAGAAAATCATGACACAAACATCAAGCATTTCACCCATAAGACCTTGCCAGTTAGCTTTATCAATGGGCATCCATTCTATCTTGAATAAATCTAGATAATCCCTCATACTTTTGATACATTCACTAGGGATGACTTGACCAAAACCATTTCTAATACCAAGGTCTAACATATAATCTTTGTAGCCAATGAGAGTCTTCTTGAATCTTATAATGTATTGACTTGGAGAGGAACTAGGTGGACTAGGTGAAACACAAGCCTAGGAAGGTTGGTTAAAAAATTAATGAAAATCATAGTAGTGATGAATATGGTCATGTCGAGACTAATAAGACAGACCAAGGACATGTTCATATTGATAAGTAATGGGAAAATATGGAATGTCACACCAACCTATGTTAAGACAAATTCAACATCAAAATAATCCATGACTCATTCATGATAAGAGTGTATAAAAAAACAACCTAAAATAGAGTACCTACACTACTTTAATAGTATATTTATGCTTGGAGTTACCATTGGTGCTTAGTGGAATTGCCTTTGAAGGTTGGTGTCTTGAGGAGAAAACCAAAACTCCTCAAGGAATGGACTTTTGAGTCCCATCAGGTGTGCCAAAATATATTGTCACTTTAAATTTGACCCCTTGAGGATATTTCAAGTATCTCCTCATTCAAGTGTCATAATGGAATCACCTCATGGATGTGAGTGACCCAAATTTGAGGTGGATCTCTAGATTAGGGCTACTTCCCTTAATGTACCACTATAGATCAAACCTACTACTAACTTTTAGAGGGTAAAAAGGTAAAAGGATAACTAAAAATAAATATAATCTAGGGGAGGTGATACACCAAATATATTGTCTACTCACACCACTTATGATGCACTTGGAACCAAAGAGAAGTCTACACATATACTTCATCCAATTGAACACTCCTCTTCTACATCAATGTTTCAAGCATGGGGTCTTGAAGAGAGTCTAGGTTAAGTATAATTAGATAATAGTACTTCTATACACACTAATTAATAATCTACTCACTACAATTTTAATCCACATTAGACACTTATTGCTAACCTACAAAAGATAACTTTCAAACTACACAAGGCACTATGAAGGATAACATGTCAAGGTAAGAAAAATACACTTGCACAAGACCATAACCATAAAATTCACTTAGTGAAATAGTTAATGAGGTAAAAACATAATTATTTACTATTTCAAGGCAAAATTTGAGTAAGGCTTCACCATACTTAGGTTGAGAGATATCTACAAGAACAAAAAAGGCTATAATATATAAGAATTATGAGAGAAGAGAGAGAAGGTGAAGCTGAAGAGTCACTAAGAAACTTGTCAAATAAGGAGAATGAGTTAAAATATCATGGAATCAATAATTATATATGTCCTATAAGATAAAAAAGGACAAATATTCCTCAAATTTATCTAACTCCTCCATATGTGGTGTAGATTCTCTCTCATGCATATGAAACTGCCCTCCTGATTTACCCTCATTAGAATATCTCATCACTAAGTAGGTTATAGTTTGATGATTTATATAATGGGGAGGGGTTATTTAAAATCTTCTACATGTATTAAAATGGTCTAAAACCATTCATCTCTTTCTATCCATAAGTAATCATCTCTAATAGTTATAAATGACTCTCTCTCTCATGTACCTTTCACACTTGGAAAAAAATGATTCCAATTCTATAATCTAATCCATGCACAAGGAGTAATGACACCTTTCAATAGTGTCCAAGTCATTATATTCATGAATCAAGACTTAAAAGTCTTCCTAATTAGAGTTTCACCATTTTTAGTAAGTGTTCATTACTTGTTCATTATGACTGGTTGAGATGAAGAAGGTAGAAAACACACTTAGGAGTTTAGATAGATCCATATATGAACATGATGACTTATAAAAAGTCCTAGTATCTCTCCTAAATGTGGTTACATATTTTAAAACTTATCCATACCTAAAAAACACATAAATATGTCAAAATAAGCCATGTTGTACCTATTTCATATAGGTAAGTTACACCTCAGTCACATTTAATAGGGCCCTATAGAGTCTTCTATAACTCCAAATCATCTCCCTATCCTTTACTCCCCATCTAGATACTCCATTGTATCATCTTTCCAATTGGGTCTTTAGAGAGGGTTTCTCAAGGTTTAGAGCAATTTTAGGTCTTAGCCTTTGTTCATAAAGACTAGACATTAGAATTATAAAAAAATTACACTTATGGATTCTTGATGACCCTCCATAAAATCATTTAAAACCTTGAGGATCCATGTAAAGTTTCATGGAAGATACAAGCATTTTATGTTGACTACTCGAGCTCCTTTAGCAGTCTACATAGGCATGTGTGCCTTTAACCTAAGATATGTCTTTGTGTTGAAATTATCTAAAAATTTAAGGCCCTATAATAATTATAATAGTCTCAGAAGCATTTTTAAATGGGTTTTGGTATATATTTAAATCCAAAAATTAAAGTTGACCTCTCTTATGTGTTAGGCCTGGTATTGGCTCTATACCCTATCTATAAATTTAGGTTGTTCAAACCCCTTGATTGAGATTATTTGTTTAATATCAACTAAAAGACATATTATGACATCCATAAATCATGATAAAATAATTTATAGTGCCTCACCAAGGTTTCATATTGAAATGAACTCCTTACCTAGCAATAGACTTTACCATCCTTTACGGTGTTGATTGTGACCCTCATTGCCTAGACTACCTTGTTTAGTTTTAGACATTATATCAAGGTTATAAATTTTGTGTTATGAATGATCTAGCTTCACCAATTATATTTAAGGGTGTCTTCTTTTTTTGGCTCATCCTCCATCTTCAATTTCAAAACTTCCAAGGTTTTATGCAAGGGGAAAGTATTATATCTCTAAGATAGAATAGAGGCATGTTACCCTATCCTCATATCAAAACCAAGATTTGGAGGGGTTTATTAAATTTATGAGTATTCCATGCCAAAAATTTTCCTCTGACTCCAAGAATAATACCTCTAATTCTCTCTATCTTCAAGATAAGCCCTTTACAATATAGGCTATGTAGGGGTGCTTTGAGAGTAGACTGTATGCATCAATGTTGGAGTCTTTTCCATGTTCAATATCCACTGTGAGATATCTATATGTGCTATAATATTCACAAAAGAGATGAATCATTCAATATTTTAACCTCTTTACCCTTTTATTCACCTTTCATTCTCTTGAATTCACAAGATGATGGTTCTACCTGATTGTGTTATTTATTGTTGGTGAAAATTATGGTTCTAAAAAGGTATATAGGACCAAATTTACTTGGTCATGATATGAAGAGACTCTCCATTAAAAAATTATAAAAAAATTAAACGTAAAACACTATCCTCACCTTTTATGAATATTTCATACTTCAATCATCAAATCACTCATTGTTTGACTGAGGCACCCTTCATCAGATTGAGCCTATAGGTCAAGATAGGTTGCTTATAACTTATTCATTATTCCCATTAAGTTATTTTAAACTCTCCTAAGGTTAAAAATGTGTGTCTCATCTTGAATTCACCTATATTATCCATTTCAGCTCAAAATATGTCTTTCACTCTTCATTAGGACTCTTTCTCTTTGAGACCCTGCTATAGGTCACTATTAGGCCTTGTGTTAGGTATGTTATGGCCTTTATGAACTCCTTAATAGTTACCTAATGTCACAAGGTACTCAATTTTCTTATTATAACCTCTCTTATCCATTTTCAATCACTTTAATCTTCATTAAGGGTGTCTATCTTGGGTGTTTCTTGCCTTTGTATAGATTAAGGGTGAGCATGGGAGGTCAAATACACAAATTAACATATATATCTATGATATCTCAGTCCATGGTTACCACTTGAACATTTAGAACCATTCCTATATGGAAATAGGCCTAATTTTCAACTTTGGTGGAAAATCTACTTCTAGGCTCAGATCTATAGATGTTATTGAGACATTTTAGTATGTAAGAGCATGACTTCTGAGTCCCCAAATTTATGTTCCTTGTGATTTCCAATTGCCTTCCCTTTTAAGAAGATACCCTCATATAAGGGCTACTAGATGGAGCTCTTAATTTTTTTCAATAAATTATCTTTCAATCCTATCCAATTTGTTTAAAAAACACAAAGCTCTCTATTCAACCATTTTGGGGGAAATGGTCTTAAACATAGTCTTGACTTTGAGAGGGACTCTTCACCTTGTTTTGGTCATATTATAACCTCAAATACATACTATTATCCCTTAAAAACTATGAGGTTTCTTAATATAAGATCCATTACCTACCAAGTGCTTCAAAATATCTCTTTGACCCCTATTGAATAAGTTGTAGGTTGACATTTGACACACCAACAATGAATAAAAAATGAAAAATGTGATATTATATATGCATATAGACCTTGTATACTTCCCTCACATATGTCAATACACCATCTAGAAATCTTAGAGGATTATAAATATGTCAATATCTCTCACTGCTAATGATGACATCATCAAGGGACCTATAGGTGGGTATCTCTCTGGTGCATAATAGTGAGTATGATATATAAACAAGAACAAGCCTAGAAGAGGATTCTTTAATCCTTGAGACTTATAAAGTCAAGATAATAATGGAAAAGCTATTAAAAGTCCTTGATAAACATATGAAGAAATCAAAACCATCAAACCAAAACAAAATATTTAGAAACTTGCTCAAACAAGGACCCCTCATGAATCTAAAAGCATAAAAACTTGCCTAGATTCTTAGCAATGGTTCATATATGAGGAACTATGAAACTCAAACTTATTAGCATGAATTTTAAGTAGAATAAGGCCCCTCTCAACCCCCAAGATCATTCCTCCCAACTCCATCTATACAAACTATACCAAGCATTTGAAATTGGCTCTTCTTGGCTTGCAAAGGCAAGAAAGGAGCAGAAGCTATAACTAAATTTTATAACCTTTTATATGTAAAATAAGAATGTTAAAGATCTTAGGGAGCTGAAGATACACATTTCACATGTTTTTAGCTGAAGGTGAGCTCACCACGTTCATATAAGTGCCATTAATGGACTATTTTCAAGGAGATATCCCTATTTTCATGCATAAAACTAATTCTTGACTAACTATAACTGATTCCTGACATGTTATTACCTCCAAATTATAAACATACTTGGTGATAAAAATTCTTCTTTGAAAAATCCATACAAGTCATTTAATGAGCCTAAAATGTGACCAAAAGGCATTTTTTGCATATGAAACATGTTAAAAGAAAATTTTATGACTTAAGAACACCTTAAAATATTTAAATGACCATATTATGACATTTTAAATATAATTTTAGCCTTTGAACATGTTTGACCAAAGTTGACCAAAGTTGAATTAGGTTGACTAGGCAAGTACAAGGAAGATAGATTTAAACTAAGGTTAGAGCAAGGATAGGTGATATGTTTAGACACACATGAGACCCTATTAGACATATGGGAACCTTTGAAAAAAATTTAATATTTAGGGGTTGACCTAATTTTAATAAAAATTAAATTTTTCCAACACATACTCTAGAAGATTGTGAAGGAGGTTCATGATATTCTAGGATATATCCCCATTACACAATGTTCTAAGTAATTTCATTCAATCTATCAAATTAGTCATAAATCCTTCTTGTTGCATGATCCAAATAATTTTCACATACATTTTTGCATCAATATTAGTTTTATCCTCATCAAAATCATTTTTTTTGCATTTAATATAATACTTATGTAGATTGATATATTAAATTCTTTTCCATTGTAGGGTCAAGATATTTATCCATTTAAAATTTTATAATACCTAGACCCTGAGACATATCTAATAGATCTAACCCCTATTCAACCATTTTTTCCTTGTGATGGCTTGCACAAATGCATTTTCCTTTAGTTTTGCATTAATCATGTTTACATTGTGCACTGGCTTCTCCTTTCTTTATTTTTTTAGAATAGGGTAGCCTTTTATTTTATGTTGACCTTAAATCCTGCAATATACACAATAAACTTTCCTTCAGGGATTTATGATGGAGATGACATATTATTCTAACTAGCTAGGCCTTATGGCTAGTATGTTGTGATTATGGCATATGATATTGTGGTGATGACTGCACCTATCTTGAACTACCTTTATTTGCATTTGTCATATCCACATTTGGTCCTAGAATTATTTTCCTTGTATTGGGTGTTTTTTGGGCTTCAACTATAAATATGTTATTTATTATATCTTGATTTAACTCCTATAATATGTGGTAACTAGTCTCATCATGATTTGTAGATTTAAAAAAATTGTAATACATGATGTCTGATTTTTAAATATATTGTTGGAGGAGATGGTACTTGGATGTATGATTTCCAACTACCCTGAAAAGTGTTGGATCACTTTCATGCATTTTATTTATACTCCTCATAAAATCATCTAACTTAGGAGATGGTACCTTATTTGGGGTCATAAACCTTATACAAACCACCCATACTTATATTTATCTTTGATAATAAAATTAAATTTATTCATTACATTAAAGAACCTACAATTATATTCTCCAATCATTTCTCTTCATTTTTTACTAAATCTCCTTTAGATCTTGAATCAATTGACTAGAGCAATTTTTTACTTTGAATTATACTATCAAAAAATATTTTACTTATTTTAAATATAGTGTATTAACATTTATTTATCAAATGAACTTAAAATCACATCCTCCCAAAGCTCTTATGAGTTTGCATTTATTCACATCATCCGATGTAACCCATTTTATAACTCATTTCATCTTCCATGTGACTAAGTACTATTCTGGATCTAAATATCCATCATATGACATTAAAGTTACATACATAACTACATGAAGTTCCATATTGGATGGATTATTAGTTTTCACTACAAGTGTCTAAATACTTAATTATAATTGGTGGTGTTTGTGTACTGTGCATTACATAGTTGAGTGACTCTGTAGTGGTTACCATGCCTATAGTTTGCTTCACACTATTATTTTTATGGGTAACTATGAATTTTTCCTCTTAAACTTCTTTTTTTCTAATTCACATTTGGTTTTTGTATTGATCCTTCTAAAGTTATTGATAAAGGAATCAAACCAACCTAAGTTAGCTTCTCTCTTTATACCTTCTATAAATAAAGTGGGCTTGGGGGATTCATACTCTTGAAATGAATTATGATTATTTATAAATTATTTTTTCTTCAAACTTGAACCTTTAATATTAATACATTCAAATTTAACATTTTCCTAGAAAATTTCCTTCCTTGGTCTAGTAAAAATCCCCTAAGTTAATTATAACCTACCTCTACTTCCTAATCGATCTACTTCATCATCTCTACTTTTGGCATCTTGTTTCTCATCTAGCCTTTCCTCATATTTAGCAATTCACACTAGAAAATTTTATAGATTCAACACCATATATGTGTTCACAATGATCTTCCTCTACACTCTTCAACTCTTTATGCTTTTTACTCTACAAAATTCTTAATTCTTTTGTCTAACCATCATTATTCATCTCTCATCCCTTAGAACCATCTTAGTTTTAGTTCATCTAATTTGGTTCCATGCTCACCAAACCATTATTAGAAGAGGTTCCTATAATTACACTAGAACATGCTAATTATAGGGATAAATTGCATAGTGCATAATTTTATTTTCACTCATATTCTTTTAACCTTCCATTTTATAGAGCATAATAGGTGAAAAAGAGATAAACACCATGGCCTTTTAAAATTATGTAGGCCATTTACAACATCTTCAATTCTCTTGGTTGAGACCAAAGAGTAGGGTAAAGTAATAGTATTTTAATCTCGATATATCTAATAATCTAGGCAATGAAAAAAGATTTCACCATAATTCATATTCCTCTACACTCTTTACAACTCTTTATGCATCAAATTATATCTCTCATCCCTTAAAACCATCTTATAATAGTTCAATAAATCAAAATAAAGTAATTGAATATGCATACACCATACATAAAATAAAAGAAAGGACCATAAAACCATAACAAAATAAAGTAATTGAATATGCAATTTCCATTAATTTCCATCTATCAATACATCGACCTAGATTCAATTACATCAAAGTATTATTTATAGTCTTTTAAAATCTTGATGTCTATTCACCTTCCAACCTTCTAAGAAACAAAATGAAAGACTCTTTGCATTCTCTAATTGTCTAATTAGACTTTCATAGTTGAATACATACAAAACTATACAAAGGATGAAATCAAACACTTTGCACATGTGTTTATCTTATTTAATTCATGTGTTTAATAAGATCCATTCTACATCCAAAAAGAACTTATGTTGATTGATACATTAAACATTTTATCATGCAAGATTAGGATATTTATCCTATTGAACCTTCCAAATTATTTGATCTAGTGGGATATCTAATGGTGTAAATACTTGATAGATGTGTTATTACCATGTGAATTTTTACATTAATGCATTCTCCCTAGGTTACAAATTTATCATATTTACATTTCACATAGGATTCTATTTCCTCTTATTCTCTAAAAATATAAAATATTTGGTATGATGTTATCCTAATAATATATAATATACATAATACATTTGTCTTTGAGTATTAGTCAAGCAATTTCATGAAAAGTGGTTATATTCACCACATAGATAACATTGAATCATTTGATGATCTTGGCTTTTATCATTATTTTGACCTCCCTAGCATCTACCATGGTATCCTCCCCTGTATCCTCTTTGGTTTTTTTGAAAACTCCAACCTTTCAATTATTTCCCCTTAAATCCTCTTGATTGTTGTTACTATGCATCATTTCTACCGTATTATCACTGAGGTGATGTTGAATCCCAATCTGATTGTTGATGTTGAGGATTCATAGTGTTCCATGAGGATTGAAATTGATATTGAATTGATAATGTTGTACATATAGATAAAACTTGGGGTTTATATTTAGGTGAAAAAGGCATCCACCCAAGACCACCTTGTTTCACACTACCAGTTTCACCTCTAAGC
The DNA here is from genome assembly GCA_037957365.1 of Torreya grandis. NCBI lineage: Eukaryota > Viridiplantae > Streptophyta > Pinopsida > Cupressales > Taxaceae > Torreya > Torreya grandis. Next base: position 170,848 of record JARHVA010005212.1, on the reverse strand, counting down.
TTGGAATTCCTTATTTCATATTAGGTATTTATTGTTCTATGACTACAAATACATTATTAGTGATATATCAATTTAGTTAATATAAAGAAAAATAATTTTTTACATCATGATTAGTTTAATTTTCAAAATTAGAATATAATATATATGGTTTTTTAATATACTACTATAATAAATGGCACTTTGAGGTTACATGTTCTACTACTTTTCATATGTTGTAGATTTTAGTTTTAATTTTAGTACAATCATTCTTATGATGTCCTTCCTTAACACACTCCATAAACCATATAACTAATCTAGGATTATTTTCGTCATGAAGGTCATCCATATTTCTTAGAAAAACATCTATTTTCATCTCAATTTTAGAGCTAGTTGATGGAACATCTCCACAATCCTCAATCTGTTCTACCTAGAAGACAACTACTCTAACATCAACCTTAGTTATAAATGGTGACTATAAAATGGCATATATAATTCTTGATTTCATCCCTTATATAAACTAATAAACTTTATCTTTGTCTTCCATGATAAAATTTATCTTTTTCATTATGCTTGAAAATCTGCAACCGTATTCCCATATTGATTTTCTACTTCACTTCAAATCTCTTTAAGATTTTGAATTGTTTGACTTTAACAATTAATTATCTTGAATTATGTGATTAATTGATCCTTAAATTGTTGAATATCTAGCTAATTAATATATCTTTTACAAATGAACTCCAAATCTTAGCCTATTAATGATATTATGAGCTCTCACTTCTTCACATCTTCAACGGTCACTCTTTTAACCTTCTATTTTATATAATGGGTTAATAAATATTATTTAGTGTTAAAGGAACAATCATATGGAGTTAAATAAATAAACATTCCTACATTTAATTTCATGCTTGACACACATGTAAAGGCTACTATGGGATTCTATGCACTAGTTTTTATAGGTGTCTTGAAACTAGTTTTGAAAGTGAATCTAGCCTCTTATAACCTCTTCTTGTCTATTGATTTATTAGTTTTTATGCTAGTTTTACCAAATTTATTTTTAAATTATTCAAACCAAATTTTATCTGCCCCTTTCTCTATACTTTAATTTCTCTTCTTTGATGATAAAGTGGGTCTAAGGGATGTGTGCTTTTGAAATGAATTATTTATGCCTTCAATTTCTTGTATCTATGATACTTCTTTTAATATGCATAACTTATTCTAAAAAAAATTAATTCCATGGTCCAAAAAATATCCTTCATTATAACTATGATCTACCCCTATCTTATAATTATTCTACTGATAATCTATTTTCCATTCTCTCATTAGTCTATTTCATCTCCTATCTATCCCAATTTTTGTCTTCTTATTTCTCAGGCCATTCCATTCTTTTATCTACACAATATCCATATTTTCAATTTTTTTAAACTTATGTAGCCTCTCTCTATCTCCCCTCTCTTTGTCATCATCTATTTTAATCCTGATCCTATTCAGAGTTAACTTAGGATTTTCCAATTTATTCCATCTTGTTTATTATCATAGTTCTCTTTATGATTCCATAATTTTATTTTTCCTCTACTTCTCTAGATTTTCCATATTTTGGGTTCATGTTCAAGTTCCTATAATTAGATTTGCATCATTCACTCCTTCATCACACACACCCCCATAAAGACCTATGTGACTAATCCATGTTGGTAGAGGTAAGAACCATGGCATTTTTAGTAGTCAATATCTTGATCAAAGTAGGTAGTCACTGAAGTAACTTTCCTCAAATTCCTCTGATAAAAAATTCCTATGTAGTTTTAAAATAAAAATATCCTTATATAGAATATTATGTGATGTAATATTTGATAGTAGTCTTGGCCCAATGATATACTACACAGGTTCAATTAGTATCTAGATTTCATAGGTTGTCTAACTTTTCTTCCATCTAAACTATAAATTGTATCCTTCTTGGTTGAAAATAACAATACTCTAATCTTGATAACCATGTAGATAATAATCTAGGTAACTCACACCAATTGATTTCATAAATTTATCCATGTATATACTCCTAAATAAAAAAATTCATAGTATTCTAAATTATTTTTATTCTTATTTTAAAAAATTATGGATTATTTCATCTATCCATCTCTAAAAATATCTTTGCTTTAGTAGCCATATCAACATGTTTCAATAAAATATTCCATGCTCATTGTACCATTATTAGTAGACGTTCCTAAAAAACCCATAATAAAATGCTAATATAGGGATTTCTAGGAAATAAATGACAAAATAATAAAATAGGTTGCATTTTAGATTGATCTTATCCATTAATTAACTAAAATAGAAAAATATATGTAGAAAATGTAGGCTTATCAGATATAAAACATTTAATAAAATCTACATGACTAATATATTTAGGAAATAGAGAATCAATGTGCACAAAATAACCATAAAATATATATAAGGGAAACTATTTTAGAATTATATATTAATCTCTATCACATTAGAACATTTCAAAATACAATTGAGCATTATATTTAGAGTTTTACAAAGCATTGTCCCTTGATATTACAACCTTTTTCTATATCCAAAGGAAAGACACTTATCATTATAGATACTATTGCTTTCCTTACACAATATGAATACATAAAAAATTGATATAAAGGACAAAATAATGTGATTTGTATACATGTCCACCAATTACACTATGTAATTCTATATTCTTGTTTTACTCCCAACACATGCCTTGTTGAAAAATGGATTTCATGGGGATTAGAAATGAATTAAAAATTAATTTGTGGGATAATGTGAGGAAAATAATATTAATTGAATTATGAAAATATGGATATTTCAAATTCCATGGATCTTAACATTAAGAAGAAGATTAGCTAAATGAATAAATATTAATAAACTAATGGGAAATGATGTGTTTTTGTTAGAATCATTGTGATCATAAAATAAATAAGTAATTTATCAAGGAGGATAGATAGTGAATTTAATGGTGATTTTATTGAAAATATATCACTAATTAGGGATGAAAGGATGACGTTAGTGTGGATTATTACCACAGTTAAAATTGACATGATGTGTCCAATTTTAAGTGTCTACATAACTAAAATAATATAAAGAAGAGGTAGGCAAATTAGAATCTTACATTTCAAAATTAGCTTGTTTATTTACTTCTTCAATATATAAATCATTATTATATTGATATTCCTCATATTATTAATCATAATCAATACCTTCATAGTCATGTTCATTGTATACATAATTTACATCATTAATCATACAAGCTTTCTAGAAAATATGAAAATTAGGAGATGAGTACTATTAGGGGTATTAACTTGATTATTAATTTTGAATTTTAAACCTAATAGATAAATTTAGACATAATAAAATCCTACAATTTCTAAGTAAACATATAAATATTAAGGCTCTTTAGAATGAATATGCTAGTGATAGAAGGTTAAAATCCTAAGAAGGTCTAGGGTTTGCACAATTCTATATGGTATATAGGTTCATCAATATGTTTTATATATTTTTTATATTATGAAAATATAATTAAGATAAAAAATAATAAATAATTCATGTTCATGCAATACACATTTTCATGCATAAAACTTGAATGCTTCTCTAATTTTCACACAACCTAAATATAGAAATAACTAGAAAAATGAGGGATAATAAGGCTCTTAGCTTATTTTGTGCTTAGTTATGTATTATAGATCGATAAATTATAAATAATTCACCTTATGTAATTAATATGTGTGTGGTTAGATCAATTAATTTAATCTAAATTAGTGTGGGTCACTAATGTGAGCATCAATTTGTAGTGATTGACATTTTTGCCTATGGTCAATGTTATTGTATGGAAGTCCTGCACCTTATTATTTTAATTAAAGACAATGTGTTTTTTTATGTAATTTCATTTTATATATTTATTCACTTTAAGACATACTTAAAACAACTTTCATTGATTATCCTTTGTCAAAACCCTAACTTTTACAATCTCTTTTAGGATTCCCTACAAAAAGTTTAGTATTTGGGGTTTAGTTTTCCTTAGATACCTAATACATCTAATAATTTCCTATATTTATAATACACCAAATAGGGATTAAACTACATGTAGTTATCCCTATAATGTTAGTGTGTGGATCATCATGTTTATATCAATCTATATGTTATTTCACTTAAGCCCAACCTTCATACAAACATGCAAAATATACATTTGACCTTAAAACACATTATATTTTTCAATAATAAAGGTATAGAGTATTTTAAACTTTGTAAATAATTTTTACATTAATCAATGGTTGACCCTCAATTCCTTCAAGGGGATTATATATTTAGAATTCCCAAAATTTAATTATGGGATTGATTAGTGCCCTAAAATCAACCCAAAGGGTCTTGCATGTAAAATCAATGGTCAAAAGGGAAATTTCCCTAAAGAAACTTAAAAACCATACCTTATACATTTATATAATTATTGGTCACTAAATTTAGACATTCATATATGTTACTTCTAGAACTATCACAAAGATTTAGGAGATGCGAAATTAAGGAGAATAGGACAATGGATCGCTATGACATAGTAAAAGAATATCAAAGTGATAAATTAAAGTTTTTGTGTATTCAAATAAAGTAAATAATATATAATATTAAGAATATAAATGCACCTAAAATTATTTATTTATAATTGAGATTTGAAATGTAAATTTTCACATAAAATCATGGTGTAAACAAATACTTGTACTAATTTTGGGTATCTATAAACAATCATTCATAATTATTCTTGCACTCAAATACTTTATCCAAAATTCTAAAATATATATTTTCATAATTTTAGGAGCATGATTTTATAAGAACAAGACTCATATACTGACATTAAGTCATTTACCCACTAACAACATTAAACACACCTTAGTGTGATAAAAAATATTAAACATCTCTCACAATTCCAAGGTACCAACACATTGTACTTAATGCATCATAACTTAATATATAATAGGTAAACATTAAATAAATACTTATCAAATGTCCATGATCTAAGGTATATAATTACAAATAATCATTAATGGATCCTTTTATAATACATCACAAAAACCTATATGTCAACCAATTACACATGAACAAATTCACTTAAGGTTACTGATATCCCCAAAATTATCATGTTATCATCCTCATTTGCCATATTCATAGATAACCAAGTTTCATAAATAGCATTATGTTCTCATGTATCTTTGAATAGTTAGATTTTTATCTTGAAAATCAAGTATATAATATGTATCTTTTACTATAAGATACATTTATTTGTAATGTGTTTAAGGTTTTTGAAGAAATAGCTATAAAGGAACATTTCACAATCCATCCTATAACAAAAGAGTTTAATCATGAGAAATAATTCCTATAGCCACTACATGACTAAATCTGAGAGCAAATAAAATTTGATTCCCAATTCAACCAGCTCACATAATTTGTAACAACTTTTATAGAATGTAGTAAAGATTTTGTTGAGGATTGAATAACTCAGTTTGTCCTAAAGTAACATTGCAAGATCTATATGAACAATATCCTTAGTAGAAGGAACTAATTTTTGTTATCCTACAGCCAAATGTTTCTTAATTTGGAATGTATTTTTTTTCTATAAGATAATATCCATTATTGTGTGTGTGTGTGTGTGTGTGTGTGTGTGTGTGTGTGTGTGTGTGTGTGTGTGTGTGTGTGTGTGTGTGTGTGTAGCAATATGGTTGATAGAGTAGTCGAGATAAATTAGAGAAATATAGGAGAAGCATATTTTGTAAGACAATTATTATTGTAATTTACCTGTAATTGTTCATTGCTACATTTAATTAATATGAGTAATTATTTTTAAGACAATTTAATTTTTTTAAGAGGAAGGATTGAATCTTGAGTCAGAAGGAGGAAGGGCCCCCTTTAGAAGTCTCACAACAACAATCCAATATATCAATTAACTAAGCATGCTATCTATCTAATTTATGTGTTGAGTGTTTAAATTCTAAGTTATGTGATTTTAAGATTTACATATGATTTTTTTAATTAAGATTACAAACATAAAATAGTTTAATAATTTAATTCATTGTTTTATATGAGTGTTCAATTCAACATTTCATTTATTGCATAATTTCTAACATCCTAGATTACAATCAATAAAGTGTCAAATTAGAGGATTACGTGTGCACATATAGTGACATCATCTTATCAAGTTTACATCCTCAGGTTGACATTTAAATTAATTAGAATATATATGTCTTTGGTAACTCTCCTTATTTGATAAATATTAAGAGAAGTATACTAGATTATGAATCTACTACTAGTCAATTACAATAGTTTATAACAAATAAATGCATTAAAAATTGTTGTGGCATGATCCTTAGGTTTATTCAAGGAAATTACCACATTTTAATTCATGTTCCCCCAAATTATTAGAAAATCATCACATGACTTGTATAGTAAATAAAAAAATCATCTCATAAATATCATCCACTTTGTTTCTTCTAGGGAAAATAATTAAAACTATGATGTTCTATAAGATGTCAGAGACTTCTACAAAGACTCCACAAATATCCACAAGATTATTCTTATGCAAACTATACAATACATCTTGTGAAAATATTTATATGATTATTTAAGTAAATCACAAATATAAATGTATGCAAAACCAAACACATGTAACATTAAAAACATATACATGCTCACAAGTAGTGAAAAACTACACAATACAAGCACATGCTCAAAGGTGGTGTAAAATAATGAAGATAAGGTTTGGGAACAAAAAATACTTGAAAAAACTTACAAAAAAATCATTTGTGAAGTAAGAAACTTTCAAAAAACAACACTATAAATTTTCCTATACTATAATATTTTTTTGATGCAATATTTCACATGATCTTGGATTCTCCCACATCACATACCCATTCAATATGGAGTTTATATGAACTAAAATAGAATATATGAGGATATAATGTCTACCAAGTAATAATGATCCACATATTATCATATATATATATATATATATATATATATATATATATATACATACATACATATGTATATATATATATATATATATATATGTATGTATATATATGTGTGTGTGTGTGTGTGTGTGTGTGTGTGTGTGTGTGTGTGTATGATTGTTTTAAGGAAGATTCCAAACATAAAATAGTGTAATCATTTAATTCATGGTTTTATATGAGTGTTCAATTCAGCATTTCATTTATTACATAATTTCCAACATCCTAGATTACAATCAATAAAATGTCAAATTAGAGGATTATGTCTGCACATATAATGACATCATCCAATCAAGTTTACATCCTCAGGTTGACATTTAAATTTATTAGAAGATATATGTCTTTGGTGACTCTCCATATTTGCTAAAGATTAAGAGAAGTATACTAGATTATGAATCTACTACTAGTCAGTTACAAGACTTTGTAGCAATTAAATGCATTAAAAATTGTTGTGCCATGATCCTTAGGTCTATTCAAGGAAATTACCACATATTAATTCATGTGCCCCCAAATTATTAGAAAATCATCACATGAATTGTCTAGTAAATAAAAAAATCATCTCATAAATATCATCCACTTTGTTTTTTCTAGGAAAATTTATTAAAACTATGATGTTTAATAAGATGCCATAGACTTCTACAAAGACTCCACAAATATTGACAAGATTATGTTTATGTAAAATATACAATACATCTTGAGAAAACATTTGTATGCTTATTTAGGTAAACCACAAATATAAATTTATGAAAAACCAAACACATATAACATTAAAAACATATACATGCTCACATGTAGTGAAAAACTACACAATACAAACAAATGCTCAAAGGTGGTGTAAAATAACGAAGATAAGGTTTTTGAACAAAAAATACTTGAAAAAACTTACAAAAAAATCATATGTGAAATAAGAAACTTTCACAAAACAATGTTGAAAATTTTCCTATACTATCATATTTTTTTGATGCAATATTTCACATGATCTTGGATTTTCCTACATCACATACCCATTAAGTGTGGAGTGTATATGAACCAAAATAGAATATATAAGAATATAATGTCTACAAAGTAATAATGATCCACATATTTCACACACACACACACACACACACACACACACACACACACACACACACACACACACACACACACACACACACACACACACACACACACACACACACACACTATACATACATACATACATACATACATACATACATACATACATACATACACACACATATTAAAACAAGAATGGGAAACTAGTAGTATAAAAGTCAACAATGATCTTTCTTGGGATTATTCCATGGAGTCCAATCATCTGATGTATTGATCCTAGACTAAAAATGGGGAATGTATAAAATCATCCCTCCAAAGGTGGTCCCTATCACCTCCACCCACTTTTATAGTAGTTTGGAATCTTCATAATATAACCAATACCTCTTTATAATCACATTAAATTACACACTCACATAACCCCCCCTCTCCAACACACACACACACTGGCCCACACCAAAACACACACACACACACACACACACACACACACACACACACACACACACACATAGAGGAGATTCCACAATATATCCATATTATTCATTTAGTTTCAATAGATAAAAAATGCATGGGTGTAAAATAGGTAAAACATCACACAAAAGAACTCATAATGTTCCAATGTTAAGCATTCATTATGTTTAGTAGCCATATATGATATATATGTTAATTATCATTTGAAACCCATCTAGAACATCATGAAAATCAAGTTTTAAATGTAAACACCATGATAAAATTATCAATCATACACTCGATAAAATATTAAGTGATGATAAACACCATTTAGGGTTTTAAATACATAAAAGTCATCTAATAATGGAAATCATAATTATTTGAAAGTAACATAAAAAATAGTATATAAAAAAAAAGAGAAGACAAACAATGAAATTGAGATTGAGAGTGGGAGCCTTTCGGGAAAGGAATATGGTGAGAGGGGTGTGCATGAGAAAATAGAGACTAGGAAAAACACTTAGATATTTCATAGTACCACCTTCCTCTTCATGCCTACCACAAAACCATTAGTTATTAATGAATCCAACATTATGATAAATCATTTTCCTGAGTCGTTTCTTTAATTTTTATTTATTTATTTTTTTTACATGAGTCAAAAATTTCTAAAATTCACTTCAAATATGAATGACATGGTTTACCCATCAAGGACTTATGAGTTTCATGTTGTGGCAAAAAATAGTGGAATAAAAAACATAAATTTTTCATGTTTGCATTCACGCTAAAATTTGTGTGCCATACATTCCAAAATTTTATTCCTCTTTCTTTTTTATTTTATTTTTTCCATACATTTATAATTTTTTTAATTTACCTTTATAATTATCAAAATTATAAAAATAAATTATCCATGGTATTTTAATAATTGTAACATTTTGAAGATTCATAACTCAAGTACCCTATCACAATGTTTTTCAAATGAGTGATGTGACTAGGTCATGGTCTAAGTCATGATGACTTAGAAAATATGCACTAAATATGTAATCCATGATGTGACTATGTGGATCCACCATTATAATTGTACACACCCCATTCTAGCCACAACTAGTTTCCAACTAGAATTCAAACTGATTTCTACCAAACATTGCAAATTAAATCTAGAAATCACTAAATATCCCAATTTCATCCATAAATAATTTATCAATACTCAAAATCATGTTGAAATATACCTATTTTGGGCATTATACCATACACAACAATAACCTCTCATGAATTTATCCTTGGTCACCTTGTGACCTGACAACTCATAGTTTGGTTTATGGACCCATTAGATGGGGCACTTGAAAAATTCTCAAAAAAGATTAAATGCCAATCATAATAAATCAATTAATTATACCAAATTAAATGCGTATATAAATAATCCATTATCAATTAATGAATATCTAAAAATGGAAATTCAAAATATCAAGCTTCTTCATCATTGCCTTTATGCGTTGTCAGGCTCTTACAAATATCTAGAAATATCTAATTTGAGATCCATGCCTATTAATTGAAAATCAAAATTACATGATAGATTTTTAACTCAACTCCACTTAGGTTTAGTTTTAACTCATTCCATGTTTAAACTCAGCCTTAACTCACCTTGGGTGAGAGTTAAATTTGGAGGCTAAAAACACAAGGCCTTACCTATTTATCAACAAGATTTTTTAGTGAAATGTTATTATGCCAAAATACCTCCAAGAATATTTTCTAGTAGTGTTACCATTCCAATTTCATAAGACAAGTTAAGCCAACCAACATTACCAAGGTGTGAAGGAGAGTTGGATCAAGAAGCTTAACTGACAAATATTTCTTGAGTACATAACCAAGAAAGACAATTCAACAAGACATTTTGGATCTACAAGAAAGGTAAAAGGATGATTTTTTTTTTCTAGTTGTGTTTTCATTGTATGCTTGTTACTTATGCTTTCCCTAGTGTCTAGGATAGAGGTGTTAGTATTTAGTGTGTTATTTTTTATTTGTTTTTTATTAACTAAAACTATACTACTCTCCCATACATGGATTCATTTTTCAAATTTATGGCATAATCGATGAGACCCACACCCCACAAAGCTCTTCCCATGGCATTTTAGGACCTCCTAATAATTTTCATGTCAAAATCCTAACTTGCTGACCAAAAAGGTGGAAAGTGAAATCTCATAAATGTTGTATAGGAAATCACATTTTTGATCTATATAGTTGTGATTTTTATCTTTGTAGTTATGTTACTGCACTTCAAAGTCATGATATCACACTGAAAAGTTGTGATATTGTAGTTGCATTTTTGCCTTGATAAGTAGCAATATTATCCTAATAAGTTGCATTTTTACTTTGATAAGTCATGGTATTTCTTGATAAATATTTATCTTTTAGGATTCATGTTCTTATTATTATATTCTTGGTTTTATCTATAAATCTATGATATTTATCAAAAACTTGTGGTATTGCACTATATAATCATGGTATTGCCACTATAATCTATGCTATTACACTATGGAGTCATACTTTTGATCTAACCCTTCTTGATTTGTAGGGATTTTAAATATTAAACTATACACTTGTGGTTTTTCACTATGTAATTGCATTTTTTATATGTACACTCATGGTTTTTCACTAATTTTTTATTTTGCATGAGTTTGTAGTTTTTTATTGATTAGTTGCATCTTTGGAAGAAAAGTTATAGTATTTCTCTATGTATATACTTCATTGAACTGTGCGAAGAATATTTGAAACCTACGATATAAATTCCAAAAATTCATTTGCTCACCCACTTTTAAATTCTATGTATAAGGACCCCCAAACATATTTTATAGGACCCAACAACCATGGGAAAAGTGTTTTTAACACTCTAAGATTCAAATTCACATTTAAATTAGTTGTTTTAAAAACTCATTTACTTGACTTATTCTTTTTCAAAGTTTTCAAACAATTCCAAAGGGATGAACTTCATGTAATGTTTCATTTTGTGCTCTAAAAATTATCTCATAGTCTAGTTAAATGCTCATAAGAGTTTTCATTTTTATGATTGTTATTGTGTGTTTGTTTCACAAGCCATGTGTAGTGTGTATGCTCTTCCCTTATCCCCTTTAGGAAACTTAGGTGATAAAAAATGATTAACTTATTTCATTTGTCTCTTTTTATAAAATCATGGAAGGAAATTCACTAAGTTCTTCCCCAAAATCTAAGTGATTTGATTGATCCTAAAATGACCATAAAGTCTTACATTCTTTATTTCATGTATTTTAGCATATGGGTGGGAGCTCATCACCTCCCCATGAGTTCTCTAGGGAGTTTTTTTACCTAGGAATTTATATCCCAACATCAATTTAACCCTAATATAAGGTAGGGGTATAAAAATTTAGGTTGACTTAATGGGATGCTTGATTTAGTGGTTATACAAGATCCATTAGTAAGAGACTACCTTATAATGTATGTTTAACTCAAACATCACACTACAATAAGCAATTGATAGATGTAGTGGTTGTGAAAATGATAATACACTTTTACAATAATTTAGTTAATTTGTATCCAAATGATGCATTGTTCTCTAGTGTTAACCACACATATGGGGCCATTTAGAACATGTGAAAATTGATAGTTTTTAGACAACCCCACTTACCATGGATATACTATTAATTCAGGGTAAATAGTTTAAATTTCTAAGTTTTCATACAAACTCTTGAGAGAAGAGGGGGCCTAAAAACAATACTTTGCATGCAAATTTTAATTTTTGGATTAACAACATAATTTCCACTCAAGAGAAAGTATATAGATGAAATTTGATAGTACTAATCCACCTTGTCAATTTTTAGGATTAAGACGACACACTTAGGTGTTTTAGTTATTTTTTTCCTTTTTTAATTGAGTAAAAAATGTTTGTTTGTCAAACCACATTCAAAATAATTCATTTTTACATGTCACTCTTTTTTTAAAAGAGGTGTTATTCCATCTATTTAACACCATACTTTTCCTTAATCATTTTTAAAACTTTGGTGTGTGTATGCTACTTGATTGAATGGGGAATCATTAAAAAACCCATTTCATTTCAAGTTGTATTCCTTAGATTTTTTGAATGAAAACATTTATCACACATTTAGATCAAGATAACATTGTTACACTGCTAACATTGTTTCAAAGAATTTTTACCTTGTGCCAAAATTGGAATTTTGAAATCACATGTGCCTTCTTGGTCTATGAATATTATAATTATGTGGTACATTTTGGTCTATATTATTATAAATATAAGTACTAATACTTCTAAATCAAGTTTGAAATTGGTCTTGATAATTTCATATTCAAACATTGATTAATTTATGTTGATGCCTTATGTAGTTTTGGCTTAAACATTTATCTCACAAATATGGGTTTTTCAACTTAGACTAATTCCATAATCAATTTTTAGACTATTTTTATTCCTATATTTTGGAAGTGTTCTATCTCTTGTGTGCCTAAAGTCTAATGTCTTTTACCCAAAGGTCAAGTTTGTGTTTAAATTCGAATGCCTAGTTTGAGTCTAAGTGTTTCAAAATTGTTAGATTAATTATCTTGTCTTTTAGACATATTTTTATGCAAAGTCTATCTTTTGTGTCATGTTTATAAAAGATATATAACTTTACCTTTTTGATCCTTAGACCTAAAATGTTCCAAGTCTAGCTCTTGTGTCATGTTTCTAGGATCCCTATCATTTTACCTAATGTTTCAGACCTATTTTTTTGAGCCTATATTTGTGCTTTGTTACCAAAGATCTATCAACCTTTTTCATATTTATATCTATCTTATATTTTTTGAGAGATTTTTACCAAGTTTTGGCATTCATATTTTATCCATCCATTTGACCATTTGTATAAGACATTTCATGTTAGACCTTGAGGTCATTTTAAGAATAAGTCTATCATTGCCTATTTTTGGAAAAATAGATCCATCCCTAGACCAAGTTTTTAAGAGTTTGTATAACTCTAGAGTTATTTTCATAGAAATTTACACTTGTAGTGGATCCATGTAAAATAAAGCTTATGATAACATGGTCACAAATGATAACTTTGTTTAAGAGCCCTCATGTGATGATTTATTTTATGAGATAGATCCCTATCCTCCTTACACTATTCAATCTAGGGAAGACAATTAACATCCAACAAACTACCCCCATAAAAATGTACCTAGTCTAGTTAGAGTGCCTCTAAACATTCCTTACACCTAAACCATTAAACAAGCCTCTATTATCCATCCTCAATCACTCATGTTGATGTCATATCAAGACCCAACTATGCTTGTAAAAGGAAAGGCCCTCATGGAGGACCACTTTATAAAAATTCAAAAAACATATCAATCCTATTTGAATCTAGCACATAATTGTAATTCCATGCCAATGTAAAATTTTCCACTCATAGAGATAGATCCTTCAATAGGAGTATTAACTAAGTTGGTAGGTCAAGATAATCTAGGTATAGACCCATTTTCACAAATCACTTTAGTTAGTGACATGTATAATGTCCCATCTATTAAATATGTGACTATAGATTTTCTATATAATAATGTGCCAAATGTGATGGATAACACACAGGTGTCTTCCATTCTAAGCCAAAGTGGTTTAACTACACCAACAAATAGTCTAAAATAACAAGTGTCTTTAGTTAATACCATGACTGGTTCATAACATCAGGGGCTAAGAACTCCTACATCCCAACCACAATATACTAATTCTAATCCTCAACTAGTTACTTCTTCAAGCACACAACAACATAGATTAAGTAATCAATCATCAACTAGTATTCTACCTCAATAAAAAGTGACGAATGTTAGCCCACCTTAATAGGTGATAAGTAATATTCCAAAACAATAAGCATAGTCTAATATGCCACCACAATATAGGTAGAACACTATGCCACCTCAATAGGTGGTAACAAATGTTCCACCTTGATAGGTAGTGTCAAACATACCTCAATAGTTGTAGGCTAGTATACCTTTACAGTCTTAAACATTATTTAATCAATAACATGTGTTTATTGGTCAAATAAAAATGCCAAAAACCCTACAAGTGTCTAATTCAAAATAAGTGTTTGTGTAATAATGAGGTACTATTATCCAAAAAGTACCAATTATGTAGTAATTACCTTTTACTCAACATGTACCATAGATCCAATGATAAGGCCTTGGTCTACAATAAGTTCCCCTTATTCATCTAGGTTTGACTAGTCGATAGCAAGTCCCTACTCAACCTCAATAGGCACATTATTTTAACCAAATCCATATCCTTCCATCTCAGCCATAATTCATTCCAAGGCTATATACCAAATTCAAACTAGAATGTAACACAAAAATGCATGCAATTTAAACAAATACATCCCAATCTTTAGATGCATATTATTGGTTAATTTAATCATCAAATAAACATTCCAAAATAAACCATATTTCCATTATACCTAGGTTAAGCTAATCCACATTTGACCACCCAACCACCGCCTTAGCTAAATGTTCCATATAGTTTCTTGGTGTAATAACTATAATAAATAAATGATTTTATTACCTCCATTCAAGCAAGGAATTAGACCAAGAAAATCAAGTTTGATGACGTGTGTTTGTACCCATTCAACATATAGTATATTCATATACCATTTCCTCTAGTTTAGGAAATAATGAAATTTGATATATATAAGGGTAAAGGATACCTTAAGGCCCATTTGACAGAATTATTTATCACTTGCCAACTAGTGGCTTATAATGATATTTACCTACTCCTTTTGTTTCCTCAAAGTCTATCAGGATAGGTTTTGGAATGGTTTCTTAAATTGCCAAAAAGAAATTGTATCTGATTTTAATGACCTCTTAGACAAATTTGTGCAACATTTCTCCTATAATCATGAGAATGATATTTAATTAGTAAATTTGATTCAAGATAAGTATAAATATGATAAAATATTTAAAATATATCTACAAATATGGAGAGCACATGCTATTCACTTCACCCACATCTTACCAGACAAATAATTGGCAAATGTGTTTACTAAAAATTTGCATAGGGAGATATCATACCATTTGGAGCTTAATTTTGTGCATACATTCAAAGATATGATAAAAAAAGGTTTGAAAATAGAGAAATACATTATTAATAAAGGGATTATCAAATTGACCTCCTCAAACCAAAATTAGAACCAAAACTAAGGCACAAGCCCAAGTCAGAACCATAACCAAGTCCAAGCATAAATGTTAGCACTAACCCAGGTCAATAACTATGAGAAATACAAGAAATAAAACCAAAATAAGAATGTTATTGTAAATGGAGTAACTAATTTTCACCATGAAAAAATATTAAAAACATTATTTTCTCAACCTATGCTACAAATGTATCTTACTCCTTATCAGTAGCTTATTTTAAAAGTGTAACCTTCAAAACAACCTAGATCAGCTATACAAATATAGTAACCACCACCTTTGAAAACCCCTCCTAAAATAATAAGACCCATTCCTTGATTATTTAGAGACCTTGGTGAACCTATTGAAGTAGTTATTTGAAATATATCCACAATTAATATTATTAGTTGGCCAATTACAAAGCATTATCTTGAGGGTATTCTATATCCATACTAGTACCGAGAGCATGACTTTTGTGAATACTCTTGATGCTTAAAACTCTTTCTCTTATCAAACAAATTCCTATGGGAAGATTTACAAATTTTGGATGAAATTACAATCTATGAAGAAACCTATGGGATTTTACAAGTCAACTCTTTGAATTAATTAGGGGGTAAAAAGAGTAATAGAGAAATGCAAATAAAACAAATAAAATTATCTAATGAGATGCATCATGATTCTTGAAGTATCTATCTAAAATTTCATAAAATATCTTGAAAATTTGAAACACTATAGATAATTTAAAATATAATATACATCATTTAATTCTAGTAACATAAAAAAAATCTATTACTATAGAAGTAGAGAATAGAAATAATAGACATCAATAGATTCCATTTTAATTTGACATAGAACACCACATCCTCTTCATTTTTGGGTGGAGAAAAACATAAAAAATGACCAAAGGCATAGTATACAATATTCAATACTTCTTGTGTGGGGCACCTACTAAGTTTGTAGAATGAAAAACAAAGACTGCTACTACTTCTATTCAAAAAATAAACTATTACAATGGTTTCTTTTTTATACTAAAAAAAATTCTATTATCTAAATGTGTAACCCTTTGCAAAATAAATGCCTCAAATATATAATCACAATGGCCTCTTAAGGAAATGACACCTATAACCTAGAACTCACACTCATGATGAGGCCATTGCAAATAAAATGGGAAGCTTCAAGTCATGAGTGTAGATGGTATTCAAAATACTAGGTATGGCATAAATTCACTAACTCATGCTCTATATGATGCTTATAATAAGCATTATGGTGATGTGTGTCTCCCTCAAAACTACCTATGGAATTCTTGTTAGAAATGGGCCCCACTTTCCTTGGCTAGTGGTGTTAATTGAAGCTCTGATAGGAAAAACTTTACTCTAAAGGAGTAATGTAATGACACATGGCACTATAAGGGGTGATAAGTCTCCTTTTAATACTTATTATCACCATTTAATAGATAACACATGAAGCTATAATGTGGCAAGATGGTGCTACTTCTAGGAATTCAAGAACTTATTTGCAAATAATGATCATGGGGATGCCACATGGAAGGTTCATTTCCATTTCATTATAACTACATAGTGGGTGTTTCCCATTATCTCATTGGATAATGGCATTACTTGAAGGTCTAAACAAGTTAAACTTTCCTTGAATAAGTGCCATGATGACATGTGTTAAGTCGATACTACTCTTGGGTGAGCTGAGAATCTTTTTGTGAAGAATGAATGTCAAGATGCCACATGGCACTAATAAAAGGAGTTGAGACTTAGACAAAAATGAAAAAGTGGAATCTTTGAAAGAGGAGGTTATTATTTAAATCACCATCAAAACCTAACTACCTAAAACATTACAAGACATAGATCTAATCCATAGTTCCTAGTGACTTATAGGGAAATCTACCTATGAGTGGAAGAACCCAAAAAATCTTGTTTCCTGGACCAATCAAAGTAGAACTAAAAAAGAGGAAGGGCCACCAAACTCACAACTTTTGAAGAGTATCCTTTAAAGGCATCAAGTATTTTTTCTTTGGCTAAGTTTTCTTCTTTAAATCCATGAAGTATTTGTCTAAATCAATGATCTCCTTGAAGGATATTCTACTCAAGCCTTATTCTACTACAATCATCTAAAAATCCAATTGGGAAAGAGGATACAAAATGGTCTCCACTTTGGAGATGTTTGGTGCTTGACCAAGAGCCATAAAGATGTTTTGGTCATTCTAATTTTTGATAGTATCTCTTTTATTTTATCCTCTAAAAGGACTATATTATCTATGAGAAATGGGTAAGGGAGTCCTAATTGGACTAGTTATTCAATATGCCCCTTCATATCCCAAACCACTTTCTTTAAGGTAGTGAAAAATGCCTTACACTTTAATGTTACCTTGTTGTAGCTCAAAAACTCATTTGACTTCACCATCACCTGCTTACAATCAACCACCCTTAATACTTAGATTTTCCCATCACAATGATATATAGTTTTTGGCCAAGGAGATATTAATCTTGAAGTTTTGGAGATACAAAGGTAAGTACCTAATCCGTAAATATGCTCACTTATACGATTAGTCTTTGTGAGTCCATTGTGAACCCAAGTGCTAGCTTCAAGTTTACGGCCACATTATTTATTCTCTCCTAGTAGGATATATACAATTTTTGGAATGTATGAAGGATACCTATGGTCTTGGAGTAAGTGGTGTGGCTATTCTTCAACTACTAAATCTCTTGGTCCTTGGTTGAAAACTCCTACTATTTTAATCATTGTTGCATGCTTGTAGAGACTAATAGACTGTTGTGGGTCTATGAAATCTCTAATTATTTCTTATGTAAATTAGATTTTGTGGCATACTTTTTAAGGAAATATATTTTAGCATTCAACTATACTACTTCAATTCATAATTGGGCCCTTTCGCTGGTTTCCACTTGAAATATCTTAGTGGTGACATGGATTTATAGGTCAAACGTCATCTTGGTGAGATCCACATCTTTGACCTTGTCCTCTAAATTTAATAATTCAATAGTAAATTTCACTCTTGTGATTTTTCACTCCTTTTCTAATTTTCAACTTGCCTTGAGGTAGTCCATGATGACAAACTTTTGGGTTTCTTCCATCAATTCAACCCCATCAGTCAGTCTAGCTTGGTTGAGGTTTAGGTTGATGGTGTGCATACATTAATCCCCTAGAATTGTTTATTCTTGAGTATTTATTTATTATGGTGATATATGTGTAATCATCAAATATTATTTCACAGGGTCAAATAATAACCACATGTGAGGTGTCACTAGGGCCTTGGCTATTTTTCTTCTTCTCTTTTCTACCCAAGCCTTATGATATTTTATTAAAGTCTAAAACTACTAGTGGAATTGCTATTGTGATTTAATTAATTCCCCTATGAATGGGGATACTTATGGTAACTATTGTCACTTGGATTTACATGGACAACTAATGCCAATTTTGAGGCCAAGTGTGTAGGGTACAAGAAAGGGTAGTTTTTAGGATAATAGATGATGATGGCTCCTTTTTAATTGATTCTAAAAGACTAAGAATGAAACAAATTCATGGAGAGGAATGAATGATGTCACATTCCAATCATTAGAATTGGTCCTCATCAATTATGGTATGTACAAATAGAGGCAATCATGAAGGTACCTTTTTAATGCAAAAAAGGGAGTTTCTTACCACTTTTCTTCAAGTTTGTGACTTGGATTGACACTTGTTTCTATTTACCTTGCATGTTTCATACCATGTCCTTCTCACATGCACAATTAACTCCTTATATCAGCTTGATAAGTGTCCTTGTGACCCTTGGACTTCTCTTCTTTTCTCTATCTCAAACTCTATAAGAGTTATCCATTTTGGATATTGTATTTTATGCTCCACCTAAGTATGGTGAAGCCCTGCTCATTTATATACCTTTTGATCAATAAAATTACTAAGTGTTATCTCTTCATGACTATTGATAAGTGTGTTTCACTTGAATGATGAATCTTGTTGAGTGAAGACTATGGATTCCTAGCACATGGTCTCATTATTTCACCTTATTTGTAGTTGGAAAACTTCTTATTATAGGGCATATGAAGTGTTTAGGATGTGTGAAATGTTGAGTGAGTAAGTCTTTTCATTAGTGACATTTAAGGCCTCTTGTATAGTCTTCCTAGTTTTATATATCCATCCATGACCTCATAATGTAACATTGATGTGAGAAGATGAATATTGGAGTATATGTTTTGGTTTATTTCTTGGTCTCAGGTGTAGAATGAAATTGGTTGGAAGTCATAAAATTGATTTGGTGTATCACCTCATTAATTGATATTTGATTTAAATTATCTCTATCCCTTTTTACCCCCAAAGGTTTAGTTGTAGTTTGATCCATAGTAGTACACCAAGGGAGCTAGCCCTATCTAGAGATTCACCTCATTCCTTAGGATTCCCATAAGCCTAGAGGTGATTACATTATGCCACTTATATGAGGAGAGATTTTTATCTCCTAAAATGGTGAAAATGCAAGTGATAATAGTTTTTTACACACCCAATGACACGCATGGTCCAAGAGTTGGAAGATTTTTGGTGTTATCCTTCAACACATCAGCCTTTGGAGGCATCTTTTCAAGAATCAATGGTGATTATAAAGATATTTCAGATATTCAATCAGCCCAAGTTATCCTTTGAAGATTGATGGTAACATATTTATTTATGTCCTTGATTTCAATGAAGATTCATGGTTGACCTTGGATTTGAGTTTTGTTCTCTATAAGTTGGTGAAACATATCCATCTTGTCCCGTTATGTATCAATATGAACAAGTTATTTTTCAATCTTTTTATGATAATTATTAGTCCCAATAACACCATATTCATCCCTATCATGAGTTGTATCAATTTCAAAACTAGCCTTCTCAATGTTTTACCCCTCTTATTCAACCTAGTTATTTCTCTAATCATCCCATTTCTAGCTTCAAGCAAGCACTTTTGGGCTATGAGAGATACATGTTAGATCTTGACACATAAAGAGGATGTGGTATATAAGTTCCTAATCATGTCATTCAAAAGGTAAGATATGAATTAGAGTTGGTTAAAATATAATGGGTACCTATTGAGAGCACAAACTGGCAAAGGCTCAAAAGTGAGATGCTTGATGTGAGTGGTTTAGTCTCTTTCTTAGAGGATAGGCTAGAAGTTCATTAAAGACAACCTCACCATACCTATCAACCTTCATATCCATTTGTCCAAGTTTCATACCAGCCATACATGACCCCTACTCATGAGCCAAATCAAGACCATCAAAGTCATCCTTTTCCAAATCAGTTGGAGGAGAGAGTTTAAAGAAGAAACCTTGTGTTTGAAGCTAATATTGATAGGAAAATTGAGTTGGATAATATGAATTTTAAATAGTCCATGTTGGTATTAAAATAAGTGGATTTCAAGCCTTCATTTCCCTCTCACATTGCTTCACCAACCTCAAAAAGAGACTCATAATTGCAATGTCCTAATTTGGAATAAAATAGTGGCATCATGGGGAAAGAAAGAAGATGTAAGAATTGTCTACGAGTGTGAAGTGGAAAATGGAGTTGATCTTTTTCAAGTTCCTCTCACTCTTCCTCAATAAGCCTCTTCTCTTCTATGACAGCCTTCATGCAATCCTTATACCCATGATGATTCATATAAACTTCAACAGAAGCTTTTCCAAAAGAACCTAGCTAATAAAATAGAGGAATTAGAAGTAAAGATGAGATTGATAAGTAAATGTTAGATGGAAGGTTTAGACACAAAATATTATATGCCTAAACACACCACATCTCCCCTTCCTCAAGCACTTCCCAAAGAGTCTCTTACCTTGCATTCTCAATATGACCTTGAGCTATATATTCCACCTCCACCAAATAGTTCATCTTATCCTTATCCCATCACTCTTTGAATTGATGGACATATGGTGTGAGAACTAAAGGAGGATTAGTTGGTTTATAAATAAAGAGAAATCTTGCTTGAATAAAACCTACCTCTTTGATAGCCTCATTGGGCTAGATCACATAATTTCAAGATGCCTAGTCTTGCCATCACCATGAAGGAGGTTATAGATATTGAAGCTTTTGAAAACAAAAATCAGATTGTAGTAGTTGAGACACAACTTTAGAGCCCTCAAGAGGTCCTAAGTGTTGAAGAAGAAGTGAGTCCTTATGTTAAATATCTTTCCTTAGTTGATGATGATGAATGTTTTCTTTGTGTTGAATAACCTAGCTTGAGAGAGGCAAATGAAGAAGAACATACACAATTCATGACTAATAAAGAAGAACTCATGAGTGTTTATGAGGGGGATATTACCATAGGGACTCCCCTTGGTGAGCCAAAAGATAAGTCACAAGTTTTTGCCTCCATATTTGAAGTGAAATATGCTATCAATAAGGGAGAATATTTTCAAGATATCCCTCAAGAAGTGGTAGTATTAAGAGAGTTTCATAATATCATGATAAAGGAGATAGCTCTTGAATAAGTTCTGATCAAGGATGAATAAGAGGTAGCTTCTTGTGTGAAAAATTCATATTGGGTTGATAAAGAAGGATGTCTTCCTTTTTCCAAAGAGGAAGAAATAATCATTAACACTTTCATCACCTTGCAAGATACCATGGATGGTATAATAGATGTTATTAATCAGCCTTTGGATGAAAATTTTGATTTCATGAGAGTAGGTTATAATCCTCTCCAAGGAGGATATGATCTGGTCAAAGATGGAGAAGGCAACATTGGTACACAAGTAAGTATGTAAAGGAAAAGCATATTTTCAAATCTATCTTTTCAAGAAGAATATGGATTTGATGATGACAAGTTTGAATTAATCAAGTTGGGATATCATCCTCTATATTAGTTAGGAGAAACACATCATATATTGAAAGATGGAACAAGATCTTATTGGCCTCAATCTTCCAAATAACATGAAACTAATCTTTTTAGAGAAATGCCTACTAAGGAGATACAAGTTGACTATGAAATGAAGAGTGGGTAGAAGAATGAAATGTGTGAACATGTTTTAGAGGAGTATATATACATTGGAGACTTGTTTACGGATGATCTAATTGATATTAGATCAAGTGAAGTGTTAAGGAAGAGGTCTGGTCAACAAAGCATTCAATTCAAAAAGAAGTATGCTTGGCACTATGTTTCATCTCATCATGAAGATGATTAAATAAGTTTCCATTTTGATATTAGAAAGGATATATGTTTAGATTATATTTGTGAATAATAGGTTGTTTCCTAATTCTCCTAATTTCGTATGCACATGTGTGTCTTATTGTGTGTTTTTTTTCCTTGTACGTGTGTCTTTTGCTTTGTGTGGTTGAGGTAGTCACTAGTGTCTTGTCTTGATCAAATTTTTGAAGTAAATTTTCAAATCTATCTTGTTTTTCTTATTCCTTAAATTAATTCATAATCTTTATGGACTAATAAGGTAATTGGTTTAGTTAGTATAGTAGGCATATTACCCCTATGAGTCACCAATGTGTTGATTAAATTTGATTTTTAGGTCAAATTGGGGAACCCCTAGTAAAAACATGATTTTTAGGCATATAAGGGGTTATAATTTATTCTAATCAGGTGTTTTATAATTCATTTGTTGTCAATTAATGTTTTACTAGCTTTGGTCAATTAGTTTCTAGGTCCATTTATCATTTTGGGTCATTTTAAGGGTAAAAAATAGTGCATTTAATGATTTATATGGGTTTATTTGAAAATGTGATAGTGTAAAAACATGATTTAATGTCCCATTTTAACTTATAAGTAGTATTCAACTGATGAAACTAAAAATTTTCTAGTTCATTCAGAGAAAGGTTAGTTTTCTTAAATAAAAGGAAGAAAAGGACACTTGTATGGCTCCTTGGGAAGTGTGACACATGAGGGAAGGCCATGGAACATATACACATATTAATAAGTCTCATATCCACACTTATATTGATCTTAAAGTGCCAATTTTAAGCCAAAATCATTCTGCTCATCTCTTGCTTTTCTGGATAGACTGAAGTGACGCTCAAGTTTTTGCTTGTTACAAGTAACACATGTAGTTTTACAAAAAATAATTTTGGGAGGTTATTATAAACTTAGATAAATTTTAAAAAACTATATAATAAATTTGATAAATTTTCAACATTTCTTCATTAACCATCCATTTTAAGTGGACTTTGCAAATTTGCTAGCTATTTGGTGTACCCTTCAGGTTTTCCTTCATCCTAGACAAATCCATACAAACCAATTGCTCATATTTTCTCGAAAGGAGTTTTGAAAAGTATTATTATTATTCCTTAAAAAAATTCATGTTTCATTAGGTTTTTATGTTCGTATCATCTCACTTTTCAAGAAGGAACCACCATGAGTAGTTTCTGTCAATTCTCCACTTGTAGAGGTTTGGATTACATACAGATATTTCATACGAATGGTAAATGATGTTTAACACATTTAAATATCATAATTACCACCTCATTCCATGTTTTTTTATCATTTATTCATGTTTTTATCAAACACTCATGTATTCATCACACTAAATGGTCACTTGATATCTTTGTTTGCTCTTTTCACACATAAACAAGTGATTTTCATGTTATAAAGGGTGTTTGAAGCTAGTTCCAATGTTTTATTGATGGAAACCATATATTTTAAAATTAAAATTAAAATTTAATGGTTTTTAAATCATTTCCACTTAACACATCCCTTCTCACATCCAACTTACTAATTTCACACCTTAATAACTACCTACAGGTGATCTTGATGGAAAGTATGAGGTATTCTTGAAATGGTGGGATAAGAATCTAGACCTTTCTTGAGGACATAAATTGTTATTTGATATATGTAATATCTATTTGGAGTATATTTTAACAAGGTTAAATTGTAGATAGCTTTCTTGTATTAGGTCACTGTTCAACCCCTTGGTCCCTGAAAAGTGGAAATAGAGGTCCCTAAGGTTTTGGTTGACACCTTATAACATGTTTACAAATAATCCAAAATTATCTAAATAGGTTGGTTTGATAATTTTTATCATTAATAATAATTTTATCAGTAGTTTTTGTTATAAATTCAATACAATTCATAGGTTGAATGCCTCAAAGTTTCCCTAAAAGCACTGAATTCTTACAATGTTGTCTACAATGTTACACCAAAAGAGGCATTTTCCACCAAAGTTTCAAAGTGAATAATGTTTCCATGATTGGGAGGTTTAATATGTTTATTTTAATATATTATGACATTAATATTAATTATAAGAATGTGGTATGCTTAACTTCAACCCCTATGCACATTCACAATTCATACACTATGAAAAAGCACAACTACAAGTTAGGTAAGTAGGGCAAAGAGCAGGGGGTTTGGAATGATTTAAATATACCCCTTCAAAACAATTAACATTGAAAATGTATTATTAAAACTTTATTAGGGTATATAAGACATAAATAAGCTTTTAAGAGTTGTGTTTAAGGTTAAATTAGGTAAATATCCTATAGGCTCAGTCTAAAGCAGGGGTCACATAGGATTGAGGTGTCTCAGCCAAGGATTTTCATAGTTTTAAACCAATAAATGATATTACAAAGGTGAATTCAGATGAAATGTGAATATAAATATTACATTAAAGTATTTTCATAATAATTAATAGGCTTCAATAAGCCCAATACACACCTGTAGTAGGGTCAATTACAAGGAGTCTCAGTCAAAGGGATGATGAGATAATTTTTATGCATGGTGATGTTTAAAGGGAATTAAAAGTGGGTTAAGGCATGATAATTAATATTTTTGAGAATTATTTGAATTCAATAAAACCTTCAAACATCATAAACAAGTTCCTAATGAGAAAATCATATATAGGCAAGTCAATAAAACAAATGTCTTAGTCTGCAAGACAATGATCTAGTTTTAGGTTTGAAGGGTGTTTAAGGGAATTAAAGGTATGAAATAGTATAAAAAAACTTTTTAAACCTCAATAAATTCAATTATATTTTTCTAAACATTACAATCAAATGCAAAAATTAAGGAAACCTACAAAAAGGATCAACAAACAAGGTTGTCTCAGTCAGTAGGGATAGGCTTAGTCTTGAGGCTAAATGCATCAAAAGGAATAAAAATGATGATAAAATTACATGATATATATATCATCATTTAATACATAAAATGGAGTATTTTTACACTATGATTAATCCTAAATCATGAAATACCTACATATAGCCATGTGTATGGAGATATATGTTATAAATTAGGAATAGGGTACTCTTAGTGCTAAAAGAGAATACGTTTGGTGAGTTTTATCATAGACAAGGTGAAAAAATGACACCAGAGGACTCTATATTAGTTTTTAAACATTATTTAAATCTGGATTCATGACAAAACAACTTACAGGGGTTCATTTTTAGGCAAAACATAGTCATAGTCAATTGTGACTAAGCAGGTAGAGATCAAAGGGTTTGAGTGAGCCATAATAGGTAAAAGAAGGGAACAGAGAATATAACACATTAATAATTATTATTAAAAACTATATAATATATTTAGGTCTCAAATTAATAAAATTTAGGTCCTTTAATCATCAAAACATAGTCCAAATCATAAACCCTACAAATAATGCCTTTAGTAGTCTATTTTGGAGGTTTTGATCAATTGAAGGTTCTATGATTAAATTAAAGGGGATGAAATTTTTTGTATATCATAATAATGAACTGAATAATCCTTTAAATTATGTATATTATTTTATAAAAAAAGGTATGTACCCCTTGTTTTATCTCAAATATGGGGTACTTCCCCTTGTGCATAAACAAACAGATTTAAGGTAAGGGTGTAATGGGATGAGATTAAGGTTGTATTTAACTTTTAGGAATATGTGTAAAGTTATATTAAAATAGGAAAATAATGATAAAAAAAAATATAGGTATGGAACATGGAAGGGTGGTCCAGACACCAAATGTTATAGTCATGACAAAAAGTAAAGGTTAAAGCCTATACCCCAAATAAATAGTCACCTACATTTATATCATAAATAAATAATATAAATGAATTAGAACATGATTTTATGGTAATATATTAGGTTAATAATATATTTAATTCCAAGGTAAACCATTATAATCTACTTGAAGCTTTAGAGTGGAGTCAACTCTACTAAGAAAGTTGAGGCTTAGTTTCCAAATGGGGGGTCATCTTCATTTGTAGCTTTGGACATGATTTGAATCTTGTTGAATCATGTTTTTGGGGAATAAATAGAGGTATTAAATACCTTAAATAACAAATAAAACATCAAGGAATCCATTTTGGAACCTAAAACCAACTCAAGCTTACAAGAAGGAGAATGACAAGCTCGATAGGCCATCTTTTGAAGCTCATACCTTTAATGAGGATTTTAATGGGATAAATATGAGTTAAGGGTGGTTATTAGGGGTATTAAAGTCCAAATTTTTTGAATTATTTGGCAAATTTTATGTTGAATCTTTATGAACCAACCTTAAGATAAAAAACATGCATAAAACCCTACTAAACCCTTGTTAAGGACCAGTATTGGAAAATGGATTTGGATAGATACCAAATTTAAATATTTTGTCAAAAATTATGATTTTAGGTTGTATAATAATTCACCAAGATACTTCACACCATGATGAGTTGTATGAAATTATATGGATGAGGGTAGGAAAAACATTTTTATCACTATTTTATGTGTTGTGTAGGATACAAGAGGATTTAGGAGATGAAAAAAGTTTGGAATAAATATTTAAACTTATAATAACTCCTCATATTAATTTAATTCCATTAAAAATATTATAATTTCCCCAACTAGGTTATTCAACTCAGCCAGTCAAATTTGACATATTGGACAATCTAGTGATGAAGGTGAAAAACTTCATCTGGACTCATTCTAATATTTTAATAATTATTAAAATGACATTGAGGGTATTTAAATGTCTCATAAACTCAATCCCATGGAATTTAATGTATAAATAATTCCAATTTTGAGTCCAAGTGTGTAGGGTACATGGAAGGGCAGTTTTCAATACAACAAATGATGATGCCTCCTTTTTAGTTGATTATAAAAGACTATGAATGAAAAAAATTAATGGATAGGAATTTATGATTTCCTATACTTTCATTAAAATCATTATAACTATTCCTCATTATTTATGGGATGTCCAAATAGAGGCAATCATGAAGGCAGTTTTTCTATGCAAAAAGGGAGTTTCTTGCCACTTTTCTTCAAGTTTGTGACTTGGATTGAAACTTTTTTTATCTTGAACATGCATATTTCATCCAATTTAATTATCAAATGCATAATTAAATCATTTTTTCAGCTTTACAATTGTCCTTGTGACCCTTGAGTTCTCTCTCTCTCTCTCCCTCTCTCTCCTCTCTCTCTCTCTCTCTCTCTCTCTCTCTCTCTCTCTCTCTCTCTCTCTCTCTCTCTCTCTCTCTCTCTCTCTCTCTCTCTCTCTCTCTCTCTCTCTCTCTCTCTCTATCTCTCTCTCTCTCTCTAAGAGTTAGCCATTTTGGCAATTGTATTCTATGTTCCACCTAATTATGGTGAATCCCTAATCAGTTTTACCTATTCATGACTATTTATAAGTGTTTTCCACTTTAATTATGAATCTTTTTTATTGAAGACAATGGATTCTTAGCACATGGTCTCGTTCTTTCACCTTATTTGTAGTTGGAAAAGTTTTTATTTTATGTGCATGTGAAGTGTTTAAGAGATGCCAAATTTTGAGTGATTTAGTATTTTCATTAGTGAAATTCAAGGCCTATTGTCTATTCCTCTTATTTTTTCACATCCATCCATGATATCAAAATGTAACATTGATGTGATAAGATTAATATTGAAGGTGTGTATGTTTTAGTTTTTTTCTTGGTCTCAAGTGTAGAATGAAATTAGTTGGAAGTCATCAAATTGATTTGGTGTATCACCTCCCTAGTTTAAATTTTATTTCAATTATCTTTCTCCCTTTTCAACTCCCCAAAGGTTTAATTGTAGTTTGATCCATAGTGGTACACCAAGGGAGCTAGCCCTTTCTAGAGAGTCACCTCTTTCATTAGGCTTCCAAAAATCCTAGAGGTGATTCCAGTGTGCCACTTGGATGAGGAGAGATTTTTATCTCTTCAAAGGGTAAAAATCAAAGTGAAAATAGTAACCTAAAAGGAATGGTCATTTAATGATGTGAAATAGTATAATATATTCCATAGGGGATGAGTGGGTGAAGGGTTACGGTGTAAGGTGAGAAATGTAGGAGGAAATGAAGAGGAGTGGTGTGTGATTGTGCCATGATGGATTTTTATGTGGTAGATTAGAGAGGAGGGGTAAAAATCAATGTAAATAAGGTGATCAATTTCATGGTTGTAAGTGGCACTAGCATGGTATAAGTGATGGAAGCCAAATAAGAAGTGAAAAATGAGGAAGAAGTGGAAAGGAGAGGGTCAATGAAACATAACCTCTATTTTTTGGGCTTGGGGGGAAGGATGGACACTTGCACCTCAGAGCCAAGCTGAGATGACCCGACCTTAGGCTACCCTAAAGAGGCCTATTATTGTTTTAGAGGAGCTAGATACAGAGGAGGTGGCTAGGTCGATGGCGTTTGAATTACTAAAACTTCCTCCTCTTTTCTAGAGAGAGTATCCTCTTCTTATTCTTTGACCAAAATCTCTTATTCTGCCCAAGCCTCTTCATCATGGTTCTCATCCTAGAGGTTCCTAAATTTCTCGTGAGTGTCTAGATATTCAAAATTGAGCTCTCTTTTACAAATTTTATAATTATAATACCAATAAGAATCCATATTTTCCTTACTCTATCCCCTTTGGATGAGTTATGCTCTTAGGCCCTTTATCATATTCTTTGTGGGATCAAAATCTCAAACTATCTTGTAAAAGGACACCCACAGCTTATGGGTATCTAAAGGGATCTTAGATAGATCCATATAGTGCTTGATATCATCATATATTATAAACCTTCACTCTTTAAAG
The DNA here is from genome assembly GCA_037957365.1 of Torreya grandis. Lineage (NCBI taxonomy): Eukaryota > Viridiplantae > Streptophyta > Pinopsida > Cupressales > Taxaceae > Torreya > Torreya grandis. The sequence continues at coordinate 141,247 of JARHVA010005212.1, read as the reverse complement.
TAATGATAGGGATTGTGGGTGAACGGGCAGTAGTTTTCAAGGAAATTATGTGGCTGATCAAGTTGTAGTTCTATTGATCATTGATTTGGTCTAGGTTGACCTCTACTAGTTTGAGAACAAATAGACATTCATAAAACCTCTTCATAAATATAATCCCCTTCTTCACAAGGAGACATCATAAATGGCCTTTTTATTATATCCCACACTATATACTAAATCTACCACATCAAGTTGGTGGGCTAAATATAGGGCTAAGGTCCTATCTATGAGTAGGCATAGGAGCCATAATGTATCCTCTTTAAAATTATGGACCTTAATGAATATAAAATGGGATTTGAAGAATCAATCAACTATAAATTTTAATCCAATGATCTATTCTCTTTGGTGGTTTGTCATTCTAAAGGTAATGGATTCTTGACTAAGGTCAATCAAGATCAAAGATAAGAAGCACTTTGAAAACTCATAATAATCTTACATGGCTGATAAGATGTGGGTCCACATATAGATGGGGATCATCATGTGAGGATACATGTCCATCTTGGTTGTGTTGATATTTAAAGTTAGATGAAAAGAACTAGGATATCTGATACAAGATTAAGTAGAGGAGGAAGGAAGAATACCTAAAGGTATTTTGGGTCAAAACATTTTCTAGCTAATTATGAATAGTTTTAGTGATGGCATCTACAAAGTCCATCTTGTAATCCTTTTCCTAGCTTACTATCTTCAAATGGAAGACTGTACCCAATTAGAATAAAAGGACTTTAGTGTCTAATTCCATCTCAAAAATGAATGTCATCATGGAGAGGGAGTCCTCCAGATCTTCTATTTCAAAGCTTGAGAGAGCAATGGGTAAAGGAGGCACCTTCGTATAATTTTTGTAAAGAGATGAGTTGATGAAATTGTGATTTTGGACATGAGTGTCTCATACATTATATAATATCTCCATACCATATATGTTTGGACTAGGTTTTACTATGGAGTTGGAACATCTCCCTCACTGCATCAACATTGATGACTAATTTTAGGTGGTTTCCTATAATAATGTTAGTGTTAGAATCATATCTCTTTATGTCTAGAGCAATGATTTTTGGCCATGGCTGCATGAGAGGCACCATGTATTGGGCTAGGGTATAACTCTATATACTATATCCAAATGAATCGAAGTCATTTTTTTGAACCTTTTCAATCATGTTGGCATGGGTGACCTCTCTTAGATTTTTTGTGTTTTTGGTCAATTTGGTATCAAAGATCCCATCTACAAAGTCTAGGACTAGTTCAAGGTCCCTAAAATGACCTTTTATGATGATCTTGACATTTCGCACTATGGTCTTCTATTATGAGAAGGTGGATGCATATTATTTGCTTCCCATAAGTTATAGTGGAAGGTATTTATGATCCCCTGATCCATAAGTCCTTTATTTCCATAGATGTCTAATACTAGATGAGGATGCAAAAGTTTCCATCTTATAACTCTTTTGAAATAATCTTTTCTCTATTCCAAATAAAACACTATATATTAGCTCCTTTAAATTTATCATATAATTATTTACTAAAGGATCTTTATTCATCATAGTGCTCTCATAACTCTTAAGGCATTTAAATGTTTATCTTGATTAGGAGGCAAGTATTATAGGCCACCCCTGCTAGCTTGACCATCATGAAGAATTTTTGAATTTGGGTGCCCATAAATGTTTAGGCATGGCACACACACTTGAGGAGCATCTCACAAGAGATTTATGATGATCCTTATGGGAGATCATGTATTATGGAGTGCCTATAAATTAATTAAAAGGGGAGTGGGTAGATAACCATATTTCATAGAAGATTCAAAATTAGGGGAGCTAAGGTGTATACACTTGGTGGCAGGACACCAAAAACTTGTGCCAAAGTCACTTATTTTTAAAGGAATCAAAAATAAAAGAGGGGAACCAACTAATAAATTGGAACTAACTAACTATGTATAAGGTGAGGCCAACAAGTTAGTTGAAGCAATTTAAGTGGATTCTATTAACTAGAATCTCTAAGGCATTTCCTTCTTCACCTGATAATTCAAATACATTGCCCTACCTATTGCTAATGATGTAAAAAGTCCCTCTTCATAGGGAATAAAATTTTGCATGTTAAACTAATTTTATGGACTTTTCATCCTACATTAAAACTAAGTCTCCTAGCTTGAAGCCTAGGTTAAATGCCTTCTTGTTGAGACATCTCTTGACTACCTGATGTCAAGTGACCTTAGAATCACTGGCTCATTCTCTCACTTCTTAGAGATCAGTCAATTTTGTCAACCTAAGCTCCATTTCACCATTTTCCATTATCTTGACTGCTTTCAACAATTGTAGAGTGGGAATATCCATCATGATTGGCATGATCTCCTCTTTCCCATATACTAGCTCATATGGGGATGCCTTCAAAATTTTCTTAGGAGTAATTCTATCAGCCCATAGATCCATTTTTAAATGTATATGCGACACCCTCTATCATTCATTTCCAATCCTCTTGATTAACCATATAAGGTTCTTGTTGGTTGATTTAGCCAACCCATTCTTATGTAGGTAGTAATTGGATGAAGTATTTAGGAAAATGACATTCCTAAGTATAAATGTTGAAATCTTAGAACTTAATAATGCCTTTGTGTTGTCAGATATGATCATTTTTGAGGGTTTAATCTTCCTACTATTTCCTATAGGATGTTGAGGATCACATTCTCTGTTACCTCTTTTAAAGGGGCCACTTCGATCCATCTCATGAAGTAATTTATGGCCTATACTAGATATAAGATTGATCATCCCAATGAAATATATTACCCATTATAGAAAAAGATTATTAGATATAATCAAATTTAGTGGCATTGTTGAATTATTTTGCTTGCCCAAGAAAAATTGATACTGATCACATTTTTTCACCATCTGATGGCAATCTCAAAACATGGTTGACTAGTAGTATCCTACATCCATGATTTTGGTCATAGTCATATTTGATGATAAATGTCCACCCAGAGGGGAAAAATGCATATCGTGTAGGATCTTTATGGCTTGGTTATTAATGACACATCAAAGTAGCTCCCCATTGAAGTTAATTTTAAAAATGACTCTCTAGACCAGTGTATAATTAACTCCTTGTAGTCTATATAATCTCCTTTTGTGCACGAGAAGACCATCCAAATATCATTTAGTTTGCATAAAGTGGGTTATTTAATGATCCAAGACTCATAATTTAATACTAACCTACTAAAACCATTTCTAATCTATCTTACCATTTTGTTAAGGTATTTTTGCATTAGGCCAAATTCTCAAAAAGCCCTCTTCCTTAGATCATCTTGGTTGGCCTGACTTTGACAACATATTCTAAGATCTTGGTGATCTAATTGGTTATCTTTTATATGATTTATCCTTCCATTATGTATTCTCAAATATTGGGATGCACCACATATACCATTATGTTGCTTCCCACCACTAGATGCCTAAAATTTTTGAGGCCCTTGACGATGGCAAAAGCTAGTTTCTTAACAAAATTTTAATTAATCTCATACCCATGTAGGGTTCTTGAATATAAATAAATAGGATGATCTCCCTTCCATTTGTCTTATTTTTGAGCTAACACAACCATTAAGTTATGCTCACTTCCATAAACATACATGACAAAATCCTTATAGAATTCAAGACTTACTAGCATAAGAGTGGCATATATTATGTCCTTAATATTTTTAAATTTTACCTTTATTTCAACCTATCCACTAGAAATCTTGGTATTTATTCAGTATCAACATAATTGGCCTCATTAGCATTATGAATTTAGATATGAATCAATTGATGAAGTTAATATTTTCAAGGAAAGACTCGACTCCCTTCCTATTGACTCGATAAGTTCAAGTCTTTGATGACCTTCAATCTATATGGATCAATAAAGATACCTTCTTTGGATACCACATATCCTAGTAGCTTGCCTTGTGGGATGCCAAAGACACATTTTTTGGTGTTGATAAATTCCCCAAAGCCTTGGTATTTTTCAAAAAAAATCTCCAAATGATCAAATTGATCTTCATTCTTCTTAGAGAATACTATCAGATCATCTAGATAGATGAGGATGATTTTGTTGATTAGGCCTTGAAAGGCTATGTCCATGGCATGTTGGAAGGTATCCCCTATATTATAAATTTTGAAATGCATCTTCACATGCACAAAGGTTTCCAACTTTTTATTGAAATTGGTATTATGTTGATCATCTTCATTAACCTATACCTAGTTGTATCCTAAGAACCCATCTAGCAGAGAGAATATTTTTGCACCCATTACTATTTGGAGTTATTTATTTCATAGAAGGAAGGTATTAATGATATTTTAGAGATTATATGTTCAAGTCTCTAAATTACATGCATATCTTGATGTATTCATTCCTTTTCTTCATTAAAACCAAGTTTGATACCCAAGTTAAATGCTTTATTGGGTATATGATCATTAAGGCAATCAATTTCCTCAATTCTTGATCTATAATAAACTCAATATTTGGTTTTAATAGCCTCTAATTTTGGTAGATAGGTTTAGATCCTTCAACTATATCTATTGTGTGCTATATGACCTCATAGTTATACCCTTTCAATTTGTCATAGTTCTAGGACATAACCCCTTCATATTAATTATAGAAGGATATCAATCACTCTTTATCATTTTTAGAAACTACTTTCCACACTTTTAGTTTTCTTCCATTTTTGACATCAATTTTATATTAATCACCTTTGTCTATGATAAACTTCCTCTTTTCATTCCTTGCATCATCATAATCAAAAAAAATTCCTAGGGTGATCAGCTCCTTTGGAATTTTGTTGGACTTTAGTTGTATGATTTTATCCCTATAGGCTTTTTCAATCCTTGGATACAACTACTATGTAAACATGCATGACTATTGAAGGAACATGACAATTTGGGCATCACTCTCAAACATTTACTAGTTCTAATCATTATCTATGATGGCAAGTCTAATAATTACCTGCATCACTTTATCATTGGTTACCAAATCGATCACCGAATAAAATTGGGAGCCAATTACCACCATTCTATCTACCTAAACATTCATGATCTTAGGCATGATTTTAATATTTAATGCTTCAAATGTTTTAATTTAATCCCATATTTGATGGTAGTAAGACCTCATGTAAATATTATTTAAATCTAGGGCTCCTCTTATGTGTCTCACTATTAGTTTAGAATCTTTGAAAACCTTTAATTATTTTATGCCCATGTACTCAATAAGATTAAGGCCATGGACCAAGGATTCATACTTAGCTTTTTTTTTTATGAAAAAAAAATGGAAGTGAAAGGCCCTAAGTGTCTCTTCTCTAGATGGAGACATCAATCGGATACTAGCTCTAGAGTTAGTTTTACATTTGGCACCATCAAAATGTAGAGTCTAAAAATTAGACTCATTTTTGGGTTCCTTACTCTGATCCTCCATTTTATTCATGACCTTAGGGATGGAATAATATTCATCATGAATTACATAAGTCCTCAGGCTAGTGGTATCAAATTTAATGAATGGATCATTCGCTATGAATTCATTAAGGACTTCCTCCTTTGGGTTCCTATTGTCTGTCACACTTTCTTCCTCAAGCATGTATATGCAATACATCTCTTTCTTGGAGAAATAAGTGTGTTTTTCTTTAAAATTCTCATAGAATTACCATCCATATACTATAGATGTAGTGTCTTAGACAACACTTTCAACTTTGAGCCATATTTGGTCCTTAGGATCAAGTGAGACCAATCCAAAGACAAGTATCTACCTATCTTGGTAGTGAAATATCTTGATATACACAAACCAAATACCTAAAATTTTTCAATTAACACAACTTCTTGGGGAACTATGATAGTAGGACAAGAGTATAAAGTTAGGGGAAGAGCTTTGATAATACATATAGTCTAAACTTTCTTCCCATCTAACTACATTACCCCTTTATTCAATTGTTCATATTGAAGTTACATTTCATCCAAAATATGTTTGCATATCAATATGGTGCTATCACTAGAATAAATCATGGAATTGAGCAATAACTAGTTTCCCACAATGAGAGTTAAATAAAATGGAGTAGAATTTGTTTTACCCACCTCCACAATAGATTTGATGAATGCAGATGGTGCTTGAGGCTATGTATTATTGATGGTTTTATTTTCCTTATTTTTTACTGGCTTTGTAGTTGGGATAGTTTATGCAAGTTTATTCTAGTCTTCTAATTGTTCTTTCAATAAATAATTTTGCTCTAAGATGGATAAGACATCCTAAATAAAGACATTGGTTGGAGCCTTCCTCAGTTGTTCTACCACATTAAATGACCCTTGAGGTTAAATTTTGGGTTCATTTTTTTTTATGTTATTTATTTCCACTTTTGATATGTCAAGGGTGATGATTTGGGTCCTAAACATTTTTTTAAAGTCACTTTAGGCCTTGTGAAGGCTTCTTAGGTCTAGTTTGGTCTCTTCTTGGATCAGGTGTAATAGTTTGATTGGACTCACAGGGCCTTCATTGAGGGGATATCACTTGCATAAACCACATATTTTCCATATACCCAAGAGAAAAGTGTGTTATATGGGGCTATCTCCTCTTATTTATCTAAGAACATTCCTTTCATTTGGGCCATTAGTATAATGTTTTCAACCCCTGGGGATTGGTATCCATAAGGAGCTAAATCAAGGGCATTCTCTTATCTTCATTTCTTGGTAAATTTTTATTGTATATCACCCCTTGGGTAGTTTCAAGGTGTATGTGCATCATTACATTGATATGACCATGAATTTGAGTCATCTACCAAGTTATTTTGGCTAGTGGCTAATTCTTTGTTCAAACTCAACAAGACTATTTGTAAAGGATCACGAACCAAGATTATTTGATTTTTAGGTTGCACCTAATGATTTAATGCCTAATGATTTGGCCTTTACCTTTCTTGATATTTATTATGTTGATATGGTTCCCTTACATTCTAGTATTTTTGGTAAGGTGGATTTAGGGGCATGTCCTACTACCTTTTGATATTTATGATCTCATTCAAGAAGTTCTATAGAATGTTATTCATGTTGTTCATCTCCACATCTAGTGTGGATGAAGAGGATGCACTTTTTTGAGAAGGTAGATATGCATACATACATGGAAATATATGCTTGAGAGGTGATATAGACTTCTTCTTGCAATAGTATTGATATTTCTAGGAACATTGGCATTGGTGATCATGGGAGAATTTTCCCAACATCTATCAAATTATTCTCCACTCTAACTACTAAGTCATATGTATCTGACAATGTTTGACCTCCAAGAAACTGAATCACAACCATTATGTATGAGTTAAAATAACTTAAGGTAAAATGTAATGCCCATACCTATGGGTGGTTGAGCCACTATCAAGATTATTTGGTAAGTTTTATGAAACCTAGTATTAAAATTGATAATAGTCTCTTTCAGGGATTATTTAATAGTGATTAGCTAATGTAAGAGAGATAATTGGTCTACCTTTTCATTAAATCATTCAAAGAATATATTTCCCAATTCATCCTAGGTGGTGATGGAGTTGGGTAGTAAGGACTAATACTACTCAAGATCTCACTCTTTAAAAGAAGTGACTAATAATCTTAATGCTATGTTACACTATGTGACATAATGCATAGTACATACATTGAAGACCTATTAAATATGTTTTTCTAAACTTTTTAAATCCTCACCTCTAAATTTAGGGAGGTCTTATAAGGAATTAGTAAAAATATGGTCCCATGTAGCTAGGGATACTGGAGGGATGAGTGGGCTACCACTATTCCATGATACAGTGTTTCTTGGTGGTCCTAGGATCACCATATATTATGGTTTTTGCATTGTACTAGACCCTATAGTTCTTTGGAAAGTTGGAACTACCATAGGTGGTAGTAACAATATTGGATTCTTAGTTCTTTGTGACCTTGTCATGGGCCTATGGCTCATAAAATTTGGATTCTAATCAAGGATACTAGTAGTCTCATCCCACCAAATGTGCCAAAAAAAGAAAAATTGTTCATGCCTAAAAATCTTGCTCTCAAAAAATAACTTCCTATGGGAAGCTTTATAGATCTGGGACAAAATTATGATTTGTGAAATAACCTCCAATATTTTAGAAGCCAACTCTTCAAATTAATTAGGGGGTGAAAATGGTAAGAGAGAAATTCAAATAAAACTATCTAAGGTGATGCACTAAGATTCATGAAGTATCTATCTAAAATTGCATAAAATAGCTTGAACCTTTGAAATAGTACAAATAATTTAAAAGAGCATATACATGATTTAACACCTACAACATAAATAGAATCCAACACTATAGAAGTAGGGAATAGAAATAATAAACAATAATATATTCCATTTTAGTTTGACATAGAAAACTAAATCATCTTAATTATTGGGTAGAGAACAACATATAAAAGGCCCAAAGGCATAGTATCAATATTCAATCCTTTTCATGAGGAGTACCTACTAAGGTCATAGAATAAAAAATAAAGACTACTTCTACTTCTATTCATAAATTAATTTATTACAATGGCTTCTTTACGATAGTAAAAAAAATTTCTTTTATCTAAATGTCTAGCCATTTACAAAAGAAAATAAACCCCAATATATAGGCATAATGGCCTCTCAAGTAAATAACACCTAGAACCTGACACTCACACTCATGATGTAGCCATTATAATCAAAATTAGGAGCTTCAATTCATGAGTGAATATGGTCTTAAAAATATTGGATATGGTACAACTAATCTACCTCATGATCTCCAAGATGGTTAGAATAAGTGTTTTGGTGACAAGTATCTTCCTCAGAACTACCTTTGGAATTATCATTAGAAATGGGGCCCACTTACATTAGCCAATGGAACTAATTGAATCTTTTATGTGAAAAACATTGCTCTTAAGGAGTGTTGGAATGAAACATGGCCCTCTAAGGGGTGAGCAGTCTCCTTTGAATCCCTTTTATCACATTTTAACCAATAACACATGGATCCACCACATGGCAAGTTGGAACTACTTTTGGGGATGTTTAGAACTTATTTAAAAAGAATGAGAATGAGGATACCACATGGAAGGTTCAATTCAATTTTGTGATAAATGCATAATGGGTCCTACCCTTTATCTCTTCAACCAATGACACTTCTTAAAGCTCTAAATAAAATAAATCTGCCTTGAATAAGCATAATGACACCATGTATTTAGTCAACACTACTCCTGGGTGAGTCAAGAACCTTTTCATAAAGAATGGGTGATGGGATGCCATGCGACACTAGTAGAAGGAGATGAGACTTAGCTAAAAATAAATAAGGGGAACCCACAAAAGAAGAGGTCAATATTTAAATTACCAAAAAAATCTAACTACCTAAAACATTACAAAATGTAGATCTGATCCACAAATACCATTATGTTCATGGACATAATCTATGTCATTATTTATAGATAAAACACCTCATCAAAAATATGTTGGAAAATGGGGAAATTACACTGGATAATAGAGCATCTATGTTCAATCAGAGCCTTGGGATCTAACAAAACCCTTTTAAAAAACATAAAAATAATAATCAATAACAACAACAACAACAAAGGCCAAAAAAATAACAAAAATATCAATAACCACCATGACAATAATAATAGTATTAGTAGAAACAAAAGAAACATAAACTAAATAGGATGAAATAAGGAAAAAATGATTTCAACAACTGAAAGACTTACCACATAGTTATACATGACTACACCAAAGTTTTAGGTCATATTGTAAGAGGTTGTATTTCAACCATCACCATTAACCCTAAACCAAATGCTCAAAGATCTAGGTAATTTTTAAATAATTCCAATCAATCCACCTATTTTTGTAATCCTTCATTGACCTAGGATCATATTCAAGCACAAATATAACTAGGGATTACTAGTTTAGGACCTTATACTGATAAATCATCATTGCCTCATGACAAAAACAAAGTACACCAGTAATCAAGACTTATCTTATCTATCCCATCTCCATCGTCATCAAGTTACAATGGCTATTTATCCAATCTTTATTGTGCAATCACAACTCAATAGTATAAAATTATGATTCTATGCCCACATCCTCCTAATTAACCAATCCAACCCACTGTGCTAGATAGAAATAAGCCATTTAGCCTTATTAAGGAAAATCCATATGATAATGTGGAATAACTTAAAAAGACACCATCACAAATTTTTATTATAGATTTGTTGTACACATCTACTATCCATAATAACATCTTAACAAAACTCCTAAGCTAATTATAAGTTCCCAATAACATAACCAAAGACAAATTCCAAGCTTTGGTTGAACATCTAGCCCTAGGATAATAGTTGACCTTTGACCAAATTAATACATCATCCTTTAGTCCTATCCATAATAATCCCATATATATTAAAGTTATCATAACATCACACAAAGTCAAATTTGTCCTCATATACAATGGATCATGCTTGAATATTGTGTATTTGAAGCTCATCAAGAATCTTAGATACATAAAAATTAATATACAATCATAAACAATTACTATTAAAGCCTTAGATAATGAAGAATGTGAATCATAAGGAAACATAGCCTTGCCAATTATCATTGGGCCCTTGACCCATGATACACTTTTCTGTGTGCTAGACCCATATTTATCAAACAATTTGATTTTAGGTAAACCATGGATACATGAAATTCATGCAATCCCTTCGACATTGCACCAGTGTTTCAAGTTCTTACACTTAGCCATGAAGGTCACTATTAATTGAGATTTACATTATTATGAACATTGCAAACATTTGGAGATTGAGTATGAAATTAATAACTACCTTTTTGGCCTAGATATGGTTCCAAAAAAAGATAAATATAAAGAAATACTTGTCAAATTACTAGAGGCCAATTATATAGATCTAGATACCTTGAATCATCTTCACATATACCTCCTCTTGAAATGTCTAATAGTTTTACCATCTCGGCCAATGGCCTAGGAGAGTATTTGAACTATGATACATTTCACATTTCCATGTTTTCATGGAACCCTAATTTCTATGGAGGACCTAAATCTAGAATAGTTTGCATGGAATGGAAATGAAAAAGAAAAGGTAAACTTCATAGTCTATGTCATGTAATTTTCGCACTAGCCACTAGCCAAGAAGAGGAACCACTTACCAATGATGAATCCTAGTTTTATAATGATAATTTGGTTGATTGCTACAAAAATTCCAAATATATCATCCCTAATAGGTTTATGGAGAACTAAGCCTATGAAGGTGGAGGCCTTGGACAAAATTAGTAGGGAAATCTTGAGATAATTTATATAACTCAGTATAAAGGAACTTATGGTCTCAAATTTAAACCATTTGGGGGTGACCCCACATATTTTATTCATGTTCCAACACTAATTTATAGTGATGATAATGTTGAAAGTGAACCAAAGTATAATCAAAACATTTATGAAGACGTTTACAATACCAACCTATTTCACCTACATATAATTTGTACCATTAACCCAATTATCTGATGAAATCCACTTCCTATTTATGACCCTCAACTTATAACCTAAGACAAACAAGAATCCATAGTACCTGTAGATGAGTTCAATAATGATGAGGACTTTTGCAAGTTTTTAAGCCTAAGAGATAATTTTTCATTAGGATACCACGAACAAGGGTTCTCTATCAACCTAGATAGTGTATCCTATTTTGGATAATGAGTGAACACCTTTGGCCAAAAACAAAATAATAAATCATTGAAGTCTCAAAGTGAAAACCTCTTTGAGGAACTTTTACACTAGGTTAAAAGTAAAGAAAAAGGCTAGTCTTTTGGTGAAAACCTATTTTAGGTGCCATTAGATGGGGGTGTTCAAATTTCCTCAAATGAAGCTTAGGAGATAACCAATGATGAACTTACTTTTGGGTTTGAGTTTAATTCAATATAACAACATGCCTTTGATTGAATTACCTAGGAATTTCCTATGGTATTTGTGACATGGCCATCACTTCCATTAGGTGATTTAGATTCATCTTTTTTAGGAAAGCTTGAATAACTAGTCCAACTAAAGGAATTTCAAATTGTAGTCCAATTAACATCATTACCAACCATTCTATAATATGGCTCGACTCTCCTCATAAAATATACTATGGAAGTCAACATTGGGACACTAGATAACCCAAAGTGGATCAAATTAGGTGCATCCCTCATTAAAGAGGAACATGTAATCTTTACATCCCTTTTGAGGGAATTTGTTGACATATTTTCTTGGGCCTAGTTAGACATGCCAAGTTTTGACCCCACCTTGGTTTTACATTCTAATGCTAAACCTGTGAAGCAGAAATTGTGCAAGATGTATACTTGTATTATTGTACTAGTAAAGAAAGAGTTGGAAAAACTCTTAGAAATTTGATGCATTCAAATGTTCAAGCTATTCATAATTAATCTCAAACATTGTGCCTATTATTAATAAGCCTGAAGGAATCAAAATCTACACCAATTTTAGAGATATCAATAAGGCTTTCCCTAAGGATGAATTTCGTCTATCAAATATCGACATGATAGTTGACTCAACCATAGGGTATGAAATTATTTCACTTATGGATAGATTTTTAGGGTACAATCATATTAGGATCACACTAAAAGGCAACATAAGAAAATTTTCACCACTCTTTGGGTAATGTTTTGTTATTAGTTTATGCCATTTGGCCTCAAGAATGTTGGGGATACATACCAAAGATCCATGACCATCATATTTCATGATATGATGCATGACATTATTGAAGACTATATTGATGACATATTAGGTAAATTAAAGACCCATGTCAATCATCTAACCACACTACAAATAATATTTGAGTCTTTATGAATATAAGGTTACAATCAATCCCATGAAGTGCATCTTTGGTGTCACTTCAGGCAAATTTTTAGGCTTTATCATCTCTTTCCAAGGCATTAAATTTGATCATGCCAAAGTACAATCCATTACCAAGATGTTGTCACCTTCTAATTTGAAGCAACTCTATAGTTAAAAGTGTAATATTCAATCTATTTAGTGATTCATCTCATAATTACTTGACAAATGCCATCTCTTTACACACTTACTGAAGAAGGGTGTCACATTTCATTGAGATGAATACTATCAAAAAGCTTTCTAATACCTAAAGTAATATCTTATTAATCCACCTATTTTGTTACTTCCAATATCAGGAAAGCCATTTCTATTATACCTTTCTACCATGGACAAATCCTTGGGATCACTTCTAGCTCATCATGGTGACAATGGAAAAAAACATACCATGTACTATCTAATAAATAAACTAGTCCAATATTAACACAATTATATGCTAATAAAAAAAGGTTGTTTATCTATGGTTATTCAACCTAGAAGCTATGGAATTACATGTTTAACAATAAAACCATAGCTATTTAAAAATTAGATCCACTCAAGTATCTACTATCTAAGACAACTTTACAAGGTTGTATGGATAAAAAGATCATGCTTCTGAGTGAGTTTGAGATTGAGTATGTCAACCATAAATTTATCAAGGGATAATTAATTACAAACTAACTTGTTTAAGATCCCCTTGTAGATATTGGACCCCTCACTTTTCAATTCCTAGATGCGTCCATCATGACCATCATAAAATCACCTCTTGAGGAGTAGCATTGGAAGCTATATTTTGATGGATCATTCACATCACAAGTATTAGGGGCATGCCTATTATTTATTACGCCATAGGGGGATCTTATCCCTAAATCATTTTGTATCAATTTTCCTTGTACTAACAACATTAATGGATATGAAGAACTTGTTACAAAGTTTTCTCAAATGGTACAATGGAGTATTTAGCATCTCAAGGTTTATGGTTATACTTAATAAATCATCAATCAAGTTACAGACCACTTTTAGACTAAACATGACAAATTGGTGATATACAAGGCCATGGTTGACATTCTAAAATAACATATCATCAACATATAATTTGAACACATAACTGGGGTTAGTAACAAGACAATGGATTGGACACTATTGGTTATTTGATCCATAACATATCTAAGGAAAGAGAATATCAGTTCCTCATTGAAAATATTCTAGTGCCTACTCATGAACCTTCAATCATTTTAATGATTTGTGATATTGTTTGTCCCAACTCTATATGGTATTTAGACCTATTTAAATAACTTCATGACACTAGACCTATCACACAAATAACAAAATACTTTTATCCATCAAGCCTCAAGCTATACTTTACTTGGCCCAAAATTTTACCACTATACATTTTATGGAACTTTCATTCATTATTTAAATTTGGTAGAAGTGACATTAACATTAAAAGAAGTTCATGAAGGTGTATGTGGATCCCACACTATTGGGTCCATCCTACCCGAAAAGCTCCTACATATTAGTTATTATTGGCCAACTATGGAAGCAGATGTAGCTTCTTATGTCAAAATGTGTGACAAGTGTCAAAGTTATGGTAATATGATTCATGCCCTAACCAAAACACTAAAACTAATGTTTATAGCATGGCCATTTGTAACATAGGGACTTGATGTCAATGGTAAGTTTAACCCTGCCTCATTTGATGGCCATAAACACATCCCTACTGCTATAGAATATTTCACTAAGTGGATTGAAGTTATACTCCTCACTTACATGACTATAAAACATATTTACAAGTTCATCTTCAACTATATCATCTACCACTATGGTATCCCATCTAACATTATATTTAATAATGGTAGATCATTTAAAAATAAGGATGTAAAAATGCTTTGTGTCGAGTATAATATCACCCAACATTTTTTTACCACATATTACCCATAAGGTAATGTCTAAGTAGAGGCATCTAATAAAACCATTGTCAACATCTTCAAAAATATTTTTAATGATGCTAGTTGAAATTGACACCTTTAAATCTTATGTTCCCTCTAGGCATATCAAACTAGTTTTCATACTCTAACCAGAGCCACTCCATATTCCCTAGTCTATGGCATTGAGGCCATTCTTCCCATAAATTTTGAGTTACATTCTCTGCATATCACATTGAATCATGTCCTCGATGATGAATATTATAAATTATCTCACCTACATGAGATAGAGTTACTTGATGAGAAATGCATGACCACTATTAATAGCCTTTAAGCATACCAAAATAGACTCCATGTACATTATAACCAATGGTTCGACATAGAGAGTTAAATCTTGGTGATCTTATGCTCAGATAAAACCAAAATAGCACCATGAAAAATAATAATAATAATTTAAAACTCAAATCCAATTGGATAGGCTCATATGTCATTATTGAAAATTATGGTTCCAGAACATGCAAGCTCACTACACTAGATGAACATGAACTTGATGAGATGATGAACAAAACATTATTTCACTTCAGAGACTTGAATTATTGTCTATGAGGAAATTTTATGTTGTATCATAATGTCATCTTCTTTGTACCATACCCTATATCATTATACCATACCTTCCTTATTGACCAAACTTGTTTTTTTACCCTCCCTCCCAACCCATTTGAACTTGGTTCCAATCCATTGGTTTTATATCCACCTTCATCAAAGGGATTCAGATGAAGTTTAAGTATTTGATTCAATATTATAGATAGAAGCAATATATTGGAATAGTATGATAGTGGTTTGGTATTTGCATCCTTCATTTATTATTTCATTTCATTCTAAGTGTTAATGATTATAACCACCTTTGGTAAAATTAGTATTCCATTCCATGATACTAATTATAAGCACCTTTGGGTAAATTATTATCATTGACCTATTTCATTATTTCCTAATTCTAACTATCTATGGGTAAATTAGGAACAACACCTTTATCATGCATTATTGTATCACCTTGCCATTCCTATTTCCATATTGTGCCATTTGCCTAATTCATGAACTTACTGATACCTAGTAAAATTCTTCCACTATAAGGCAGAACTATAGTGAGTTGAGTTCCTAATGGTACTATGTCAATAGCACTCAATTCAAGTTGAGGTCAGCCTAGTCACCCTTTGCCATGCTCTCACCATTTTAAGATTAATTTAAGTTTGAATGCTCTTGTTATTTTTTAAGTTGAATCAATTAGTCTCTCATAATTATTGATCGAGTTGAGATGATTTAAAAACCCATAAAAATTTATAAAAGACCTAAAAAATCCTAAAAATCCTAAAATCATGAAAATTGGCTTAGAATCTCTATGCAAGATATAAAGCCATTAAATTTTTTGGGATGGTCCATCTTGTTTATTCACTTTATTTATAAGACAACCTTAGTATGTTTCCTCCCATTTATGGGAGAACTACATCAAATAGAGGTTCATACAGACTATGTGGGAAACACTTGGATACATGGGATATCTTGAGCTAGCTTGGCTGCATCTTCATTTATTTTTGGTCCATTTATTTTCCTAAAGGATTCTAGGACTCCTAGATATTTCATAAGTAACCAATTTTCCTTTAGTTTTGCCATCCATATTATCCTTAATCTTATGCTTTCACCATTTTATGTGTTTAATGTTGTGCACATTCTATTGTCAACTTTGATACATTAATGCCCACTTGGCTCATTTTACACTCTCACCATTTTATGAGACCATTCCCATATTTACTCTACAACACCATCAAGTTTCCTTTTAATCATTTTCTTCTATCCCATAGTCTAGGAGAACTACATTTGGCATAAATTTCATATTATATCTTACATCCATGGAACAATGTAGGTAGCATTCACTTGCCTCATGTATCTGGGGTCAGCTCAGCTACCCCTTTCTTTTCTTCTCTTCACCCCAATTTAATTTGTTTGTTTCATTATCTCTTATAGCCTAAGGTAAATGTATATCATCTTTTTTGTTCCATTACTTCCCTAAAACTTAGGGGAAACCTTGTGTTAATTATCCTTATATTGTTATACCTATGTCATTGTTGTCTAGCTTAGGGGTCACCCTGTCACCAAAAGTAACACCTCTATTGCACATACATGAACAATTTTTTTTCTATTTGCACTAATAATGTGATTAACCATTTTTTAGGTTTGTTTCATTTTATTTTAATTATTCTATTCAATTTTTATTTCTTGTTATTTTGTTTTGTTCCCTTTTTGTTTCTTGGTGTCTTATTGTAATTTTTATTTAATGGTGTTTTATCTTTCTATTTGTGTGTTTGTTTCCCTGTTTGTTTTATTTCTTTGTTCTACCTTGAATTTGTATAACTAAGTTCATTGCATGATTCCTTTCACATTATGCTTAAGTTCATCCATATTCATACATAAACATAGTAATCATGTTTTTTATAATTCGTACATTTTTTCACTTATTTATTAGATCATTTGTCAGTCCTTATGCATAAAATGACTAGGTTATCATAGTGTTTTATATCACGGTGCATACCATCATGTCCTATAACAAAAATAAGCTTAGGTAATATTATAAGCAATGATGTTGTAGTACTTCTCCTTGACCTAAAAAATTAGTGATCTATCCAAATCATTTCCCAAATATAGAGTAATTAAATAATGAATGAATTTTTATCCTTTCTCATTAAGTACATCTCTATACTATCAAGTTACCCAAATTCATATCTCTCCTTTATTTTATCTTACTCTTACTTCATGAACATGGATTTAGTTAGTAAGCCCCCTTTTACAATTTACCATATTGTTCTAAACCATAGTGCCAATGATTATAACTACTTTTAGATAGATCATTATGTTTCAACCTATTTGGATGTTAATGATTATACCCTCCTTTTCAAAAATCATTATCTGTATTCACCCAATTGGGGCATGTTTTCATTGTGCTAATGACTATAATTACCTTCAGGTAAATCATTGTCTCTATCCACCTAATTGGGGCATGTTTTCATTGTGATAATGATTATAACCACCTTTGGGCAAAGAATTATCTTTATCCACCCAATTGGGGCATGTTTTCATTTTTCTAATTATTATAACTACCTTTGGGCAAATCATTATCTTTTACCTTCCTATGCTGATGATTATAACTACCTTTGGTAAAATCATCATTTTTATCTACCCAATTGGGGATCTCATTATGGCATTGATTATAACCTCATTTTGGAAAATAAATCTTTTCCACATCTATTTACCTTTAGGTCCTATCATTAAATTATTTTGAGGGACCAATCATTGACCTTATTTGCTAACTGCTCCCTCAAATGCGAATCCAAGGTTCAACCATCACCTATTGGGTTATTAGGAATAAAAGAAATTTTCATCATTTGAGAAGACATTATTTTTCCTATAGATTGAAATGCCTTCCTAAATAAGGGGAAATTGTAGACACCCCATTTTGGCCACAACTAGCTTCCAACTAAACTTTAGACTAGTTTTTACCAAACATTGAAAATTAAGCCTAAAAATCATTAAACATCCCAATTTCATCCATACATCATTCATCAATACTCAAAATCATTTTGAGGCATCCATATTTGGGGTATTATACCTAATTCAATAATAACCTCTTATTAATTTATCCTCAGTCACCTTTTAACCTAACAAAGGGTAGTTTGGCTTATGGACCCATTAAATCAGGCACTTGAATAATTCTTAAAAGAGCTAAAATGCTAATCAAAATGAATCAACGAATTAAACTATATTAAATTCTTATCTAAATAATCCATTTATAATTAATGAATATCTATAAATGTAAATTCAAATATTTAAAATGTCAAGCTTCTTTGTCATTGCCTTTATGAGTTGTCAAGCTCTCATAAATATCTAAAAAAATATAATTTGAGAGCCATGCCTATTAATTGAAAATACTAGTTACATGACAGCTTTTTCACTCAACTAGATTTATCCTCAACTCACCTAGAGTTTGTTTGAACTCATTCCATATTTAAACTCAACCTTAACTCACCTTGGGTGAGAGTCAACTTTGGAGGCTATAAATACAAGGCCTTACCTATTGATAAAAAAAATAATTTGGTACAATTTTATTCCAAAATACATCTAAGAATCTTTTTTATTAGTGTTGTCATGCCAATTTCATAATACAAGCTAGTCCAACCTACATTACCAAGGTTTCAAGGAGAGGTAGAAAATGGAGCTTCAATGAAAAAGATTTCTTGAGTACATAGCTGAGCATTCCAATTAAACAAGCCATTTTTGAGATACAAAGAAGGTAAAATTATGATTTTTTTTTTTATAGTGGTGTTTTCATTGTATGTTTGTTACCTATTCTATCATGTCTAGTGTAGATGTGTTAGTGTTTAGTGTGTTAGTTTTAATTTGGTTTTATTGACTAACTCTGTACTAATATCCCCTCTATATATTCCTCTTTCACAATAATGACAATTAAAATTAATATAATCTATGTATTTAATCTTCCAGTGTATTCTTGCATAAAAATATAACCCAGTTTCATTATTATTTCTTCTCATGATTACATGGAATTATTTTCCACCATTTTGATCATAAAATCAAAATAACCACCCTATTATAAGGTAGTATAAATCAAGAAATGTGTATATCACATCATTGGTATAATAACACTACAAAATTATAAGAAAATGTGGGATATAATTAAAACATTTTATCTCTTAATTATTCCTTTTGTATGATTATGTATTGGTGTAAATCTACATATCATATTCATCCCCTTCTAAGCCTAGCTAATCCCCCATCATATGGCACCTAAAAAATGTATAAGATATCAATAATATATTACAAAAAACATGATACATAATATAACTAAAAATAATACTAAATAACTAAGTAATAATATATATTTGATATCCATATCTAAAATATGCTAATGAAATATCACAAATTGTAAATTTCAATAGCTTAATTAAATAAATAGAAAAATGTTAAATCATATAATAACATGTACATACCACAATAATTATATTCAACCAAAATATTCATTTAGTTAATAACTTAATGTAGAATTGAAATTGAAGTCAGATCATTCCTCAAGTAAAATTAGTACATTATTTTCCTAAATGAGATCTTATTCCAAGGTGGTAAAATGTGAATGTTACATTTATTCTCTCTTGGAAGAAAGTTATGTGGATCTATACATTAATATTAGATATAAAGTTTGTCTTAGGTTGAGACCTATGAAATAAATTTGAGTTCAATACCCCTTTTCAAGATTAATGAAGCATGACTAATGTTCAAGGTGGATATTTAAATATTTTGAGACTATGTTTATAAATACTCTTCACCCTAATATAATTATGAATTTGTATTAAATGATCATAATTATAAATGTTTCCCGTATATTTTAAGAAATATTTATTATTTGATGGTGCTTAGATTTTTAATTTGATATTATAAACCTAATATATTTTCTTATTTATTTTTATCATATAAGGATTGCATTACTAATATCTTAAATTAAAAGCAATGTATTATCTTTGTTCGATATGACAAATTTCATTTACCCTAATCTAGAAGTTTTGGATGCATGTTTTTGTTGGTATGAGTTCAATAGATACACTTTAAGTATGAATGCATCTATTCTATATTATTGAAATCATGTTTTTCCACTTTTTTGAGTTTATTATATATTGTGTGATATTTTTCATATGGAGTAATTGGTTCATGTTTGAGGAGAAGATCCATTTTTACTAAAATTTGATTCTATAGAAACTATGGATCTCTCCTAGATATAATATGAGTATGTAATAAAATTGTATAAAGTTAGAAAACTAAATTACTAATAAAACATATTTTCATGTGTTTTGAAAGGATTTCCAAACCATAGCATGGTTTCCTAGTGACAACCAACTCTATCTCTTTCTAGTATGATGGGTTGGTGGTGAAGCAATAGGAATTACTTAAATCTCTTCTCTTTAGTGGAAACTTGTATAAAATAAAGTTTTAATGGAAGGAATAAAAAAATTTAGATTAGAAGGATTATTTTCACTTTTCCCCCTTACATTAATTATATAGATAAACAACATGATGAAACTAAAATATTTAGCTAATTTAAAAAAATATATTTAGTTTTTTATGTTAATTGTAAACACATAAAAGTGGTAATTGGATGCTAAGAGTGTCTCTTGAGTTAACCTATCCCTAGGCTAGTCATATACCTATATTTGAAAATTCGACTTAAATTTCAAGTCATTTAGTAGACCAAAGTCACCTACAGATGATCAAGACATATTCCTAGAACTATCATCCCTGATCCCAATCCAGCATTCTCATTAGTTTACCAAGTGGACATTAGTGCCACATTTGGGACACTATCATATGGTGGTAGTGTCCCCAACTAGGTGCTACTATCTTTAGCACCATCTCTTCCCAAATGATAATTTTTAAAAAATGTGCCTCTCTTAAGGTTAGCATATGCTCATTTTATTATCCACACAAACAACATAACCCTATAAATATAATATAATCCACCTTTATTCATTAAATGTAAAATAGATGCAAAATCTATTCAAATCAAAGATAAAGTTGTGTAAAATCAAGGTACCTCATCCCTATTATTCCCTAATTTATGAATACTACCATTTAAAACATCCATAATTTAATTTTTCAATAATTATAAATCTTAATCACATTCAAGGCATCCAAGGCCACTCTCATTCTAGCATTCACTTGCACATATATCAAGCACTATGTGGGAGAACTACATCGGACTTGATCCCTTAATAGAGTATTGGTATGTATGAAAATATATATACAGTGTGTTGTTTAGGATGTATAATCCATCCTAATAACACATACTCAATTATTTATCATATCATACTTGTAAAGGGAACTAGCTTTTACACATCAAATCAGGGTTTCTAGGTATAATACATAGCTACAAGTTTTAGTCATGCAAGAATATAACATATAAACATAGGCATAGGTACTCAAAAAAAAAAAAGAATAGTCTTAAAAAAGGGACACTATTACCATATTTATGACACTACACACAAATGGAAATACTATCCAAACTAGGCACTAATGTCTAGTGAATATTTGAATATCAAAATCTTGTTGACAACATAGACTACTACTTAGATCTCGAATTTTGGAACATAGATCATCTATGATATTTAGATTTTATCTAAGTCTTTATTTATCCCTATTTTTTACTATTTATATAAATTTAAACAAGTTAAAAATCATAAAAAAATTAGTATTTTAATTATTAAAATTTATTTATCTGATTTAGGCATCTCAAGCCTTTAACCAAACATAGGTAATTACAACAAGCACAAATAAATAAAGTAAAGATAACTATCCAAAATGAGGATAAACATTAAATATGGTATGTATTTGGTCAAAATTATCTATAAAAATATCATCATCATGGTCATGGTTTGAGAAAATAGGCCCAAGGCATCACTTATCCTATTCTAGCAGTTGATAATATTGGTAAACAAAGTTATGGGTTCATTGAACATCCTAAGGTGCATCAGTCATAGACATATTTTATCAAGTAAAAACATTTAGATACATAGGAAATATTACCAAATAATCATGAGCTTCATTTTCAAAGTCAAAATCATGCACATCTAACAAGCATTCCCAAACAAGGTTTTCTAGAAAACGAGCCTACACAACATAATATATCTATGATAAGCATAGTTTCAAAGGAAAAAATCACAATCAATCTTCCAAATCATAATTCAAAAAGGTCAATTCCATAGTATCAAGTAGTTCCTGAAATCACATAAAGTTATTATGATTTTGATATGGAACAATATTATGATTCTAATGAGGAACAATACTCAGATTCATACTACAATAACATTCAACTACAACATCGAAATCACATTGCATAAGAGATTATCATTCATATATTTAACATAGGCCATGATGGTAGTGAGTCACCCTGAGACTCATTATTTATTGTGGTTCCTACCCTTTTACATACTTATTTCTCTCCCTTTCTCCTTTTACATAATTTATTTTCATTCGCTTGTATATAGTTTATACCTAGAAAACATAAAAATAATATAATATGTTAAAATATAAAAACATTCAAATATTTGAAAAATCTAAAAAATTTATAGATTGTATGCATTTTTTATTTAAATTTCTACTACTTTCTAAATATTGCATATTTCTAGCTATCCTAGTATAGTAAATTTTATCATACACATATGTTTCACTTGTTCTTATCATCTACTTACAGATTCTAGATAAGACTCTAATCCACTAAACTAATGCAAACCAACTATCATCTACCCATTGGGGGCATATACATTAATCTAGGTTTATACATTGCTACATCTGGCTAGTTGGGGGCATATCCTACATAGTTTTTATAACCAATTTTTCTCTTTGCATACTATACATGTTAGTTATGCATTGATTTATCTTGATATTGATCATTACTATTCATTACTCAATTTTTTTTCTAACTATCACTAGTTTACACTCAGTATATATGTACCTTGGCATCTACATAGATTATTATTACAAAGTTATATATGCTTTCATTTCTAGTTCGTATATTATACTTGATTGTGTTCCTATGATTCTTACATATTTGAGGGCATTTGAATATGCCATTGTTCCTTGGATTTTAATTCACTTATCTATTTGTATTCCTTAGACATGTGCCTATGTCCCTTCTATGTTATCTTTCATGCTTCTATATGTAGACATTTGAACATGTGTTTCTTTATGGATCTACAAAAAAAAATTATTTTTGCATATGTGGACATTTGAACATGTGCTTGTATGTACTAATTCTCAAATTTAGTAACATGTGCATATGTACCTTGTAATTCTGCCCCTTTGCATACTATTTTTATGCCTCGTGTGCTTGTATGTTTACTTCCTTATATACTTCTACACCATGACACTTTTATTTTCTTGTTACACACTAGTTTTCTATGCCATGAGATACCTCATGTATCTAACCTTTCTACTTGGGAGCCTTGATGGACATTATGCCCCATCCCCCTAGGTAGTTACTCACATTTATCGATATATATATTTATTATATTTATGTTGACACCCTTGTGTTATGCTAGACTATAACATACATCTTTCATTTCCTACTTATGCTTAGGTACATTTACATTCTAGTGTTATGTTTGACGTTATATTAAAATATCATGCACATTCTCTTGATAATACATTTTGCAAAGATACTTGTTCAAAGGGTATTTCTTCCATAGGTTTCAAAACCTACCTTAAAAAGAGGGGGAATTTATATGGATTGTCATGGATATAAGGCTCATACATTAATTTTCATAGATACATTTCAACACATAGGCTCAGTTTTAGATATTAGACTTAGGGTAAACATAAAATAGAATTGAGACTCAATAGTAAATTCAGACCACATAAAGATTAGACTAGATAGTCATTAGCACCCATATTGGGACACTAGTGCCATAGGGAGCTACTATCCACTGCAAGGTGCTACTATCTAGTAGCCCCAACTTCAAGACAATCTAGATCATTCAAAATAGTACATTGGGTACAATACAAATTTAAATAGATATAGTCATAGGTTTGGTAGTTATGTTTAGATTTATCTTAGATTCATTCATTTAGTTCAAATTCATACCTTTTTCTTAGATTTGGGGACATCATACATGGCATGATCACTCATACATTCAAATTAGTTTACATAGTTTTAGCTATTACAAAATTGATTCAGATTTAATATACTCAAAAACTAGATTGGGAGCATGTGTGTGGCACATAGTTTCGATATACTCATCTTCAAATAGGTTGATTGGATATAATGGAAAAATGCATGTCATTCTCTACACTATATACACTTGATATCACATTCCATGTTGTCACTAGATTAATACCTTACTCCATCTATAGTGGCTAGCATTCTCAAGTGGCCCAGAGTTAGATAATATACTTGAGTGGCTATGGAGCTGAATAAATAGTTATTTTAATTAGTTAGATACTTTTGTCACTTTATACAAGTATAGTTACATATATATCTACTTTAAATAGGGGGAAATGATGGAGTCATGGCCTTATTTAGTTATTGAGCCACCTACATGAGAGCATTTGATATACTTAGAGTCTTATCCAAACTATTTAGAGAGATTAAGATCCACCAAGAAGGGGTGGGCAATGATGGTGTCAAAATTGGATTAAATTCTTGAGCCACCCATATGAGGATTGAGTAAGACATCAACTCAATTCAAACTATTCAATGATATGATCACTATGCACATTTACACACACAGGTCATCACCAAGTTCATGCATTGGTTCATGTACCCAATGAGGTTTATTAATTCCTTTCCTCCCTCTTTACTTAGTTATTTCATTTTGGCATAGTCTTTTGTTTTTGATTATCTCTTAAGTAAGGACTAATTTTTTCATGTTTCATTGTAGTACATTAATTTAATTATGTTTCACATACGTAGACCTTGACTCACATATACAAACTTATCTACATGGGCTTCACTTCTAAGGTAAGTCTAGGTATTCTTGTTTTTCATTTATATTAATCATTTCACTTTTTTTCATTACTACCATAAGTGGGGGGGAAATGTAATCACCTAAAAGTGATAATTGGATGCTAAGAGTGTCTCTTGAGTTAACCTATTATTAGAATAGTCATAGATCTATATTTTAGCACTAAAATTACATTTATAGTCATTCAACATACCATAAACACCTATAGGTGGTCTAAGACATAGTCCCAAAACTGTCATCCCTAATCCCAATCCAATTATCTTAGTAGTCAACTAAGTGTAGATTAGCACCACATTTGGGACACTACATCCACATGGTGCTAGTTTCCCCAACTAGATGCCACTATCCTTAGCCCCAAATCTTCCCAATGGATATTTTTTCAAATGTGTGGCCATCTTAAGGTCAGCTTAAACTCATTTTCTTATCTACATAATCAAAGCAACCCTATAAATACAAGTCTAATCCATCTCTATTCACTAGATGGAAAATAGATGCAAAAGCTATTCAAACCAAATATAAAGATATGAAAAATCAAGGTAATTTATTCCTATTTTACCCTAATTTATGCATACTACCATTAATAACATCCCTAAGCCTAGTTTTCAATCATTCCAAATCTCAAGCAAATTCAATGCATCCAAGGGCACTCTCATTATAGCATTCACTTGCACATACATCAAGCACTAGGTGGGAGAACTACATTAGACTTGATCTCTCTTTGGAGTATTGGTATTTAGATAAATATCTACACAATAGGGTGTTTAGGGTGTTTAGTCCATCCTAATAACACACACTCAATTCTTTCTCACATCATACTTGTAAATAAAACTAGGGTTTACACATCAAATCAAGCTTTGTAGTTATAATACACAGCTATAGGATTTAGTCACAAAATAATATAACACATAGACATAGGAAAAGGTGTTTCATGAATACATGAATAGTCCCAAAAAGTTTACATTAGAAATAAATTTGGGACACTACACCTAAATAACACCACTGTCCAAACTAGGCACTATTATCCAGCGAATAGATGAATATCAGAATCTTGTTGATGACATACACTACTGCTCAGATCTTAAAATTTAGAAGCTAGATCATATATGAGAGTTAGTTTTTAGTGAAATATCTATTTATCCCTAGTTTTTATTATTTACATAAATTAAAACAAGATAAAAATCATAACAAATCAGTAGCTTAATTATTACAATCTATTTAACTAATTTAGGCATCTTAGCCCTTTAGCCAAACATAAGTAATTACACATGTAAAAAACTAAAAGGTGAAATAATTAATTATACCTTCCCTCATACTCTTTTTGGTTATGGAGTTGAGAGAATAATTTACTCTAAAAATCCGTGATGGAAATCCATTAACAAACCTTTGAGGGTTAAATACATATCATGAGGACAATATCAAAATTATTTATTAAAAAAACCTTATATACACTTATATTTTTTATTTAATGAAACTTTCTCTTGCAAGACAAATCAATGTATCAAAATAATTTAGTGCACATATTAATTATTGGATTGGGATCATCATGGGATGACTCATATTACTTTTTGAGATATTTAATTATAAGTATATGTTATATCTTATTATACTCATTACCATGCCATATTCTAATTATAGCCTCTATGTTTTCTAGTATCATCTATGTTCCTCTACTTCTTTATGTTTGTGTGCCTTATTTTATTTTGTATAATCCCTACTGATATATTTATATAATGTTGCCTAAATTTTTATATTTTATCATATTTAATGATATAAAATTATCTCTACCATCACTTTTCTTTGAAAAATATAGTTTTATTCCTACTAACATATTTTCTACTATATTGGTCAAGTTGACATATATATATATATATATATATATATATATATATATATATATATATACACACACATATATATATGTATGTGTGTGTGTGTGTGTGTGTGTGTGTGTAAACACACACACACACACACACACACACACACACACACACACATAACACACACACACACAATTTCTATTGTATTGGATAAGCCAATTATATAGTCCCAAAAATTGGATACTAATTTTTTGTGTTAACTCTTGTAGACACCTAAATTTTATGTAGTGTCAAAATGCACTTAAACATATTAATAATTATACTTAAATTAATAAATAACATTCCCTCTTAAAATCAAATAATTTAATAATTCAACATTTTGAGTAAGTCAATTATTCACCTTTAAATAAATTTTTTAAATATTTAAATATGAATTTTCCACCTATTCAAACCTCTCCCACATTTTTCTCCCTCATACCAATGAAATCCACAAAGTTATCCACCTTTTATGACTCCTCCCTTGAGTTTTCAAGAAAATTTACTAAGTTTTGTTGAGTCAGCAAACCAACCCCACTCTTTTCTTAACCAGGTTGAAAATTTATCCATCCTCATGGATGAGAAATCATTGTGTGTGTGTGTGTGTGTGTGTGTGTGTGTGTGTGTGTATGTGAAATTTCTATTGTATTGGATAAGCCAATTATATAGTCCCAAAAATTGGATACTAATTTTTTGTATTAACTCTTGTAGACACCTAAATTTTATTTAGTGTCAAAATGCACTTAAACATA
The DNA here is from genome assembly GCA_037957365.1 of Torreya grandis. NCBI lineage: Eukaryota > Viridiplantae > Streptophyta > Pinopsida > Cupressales > Taxaceae > Torreya > Torreya grandis. The sequence continues at coordinate 113,269 of JARHVA010005212.1, read as the reverse complement.
TTAATAATTCTTCTTAAATTAATAAATAACATTTCCTCCTAAAATCAAATAATTGAATAATTCAACATTTTGAATAAGTCAATTATTCACCTTTAAATACTTATTTTAAATATTTAAATATGAATTTTTCACCTAATCAAACCTCTCCCACCTTTTTCTCCCTCATCCCAAGGAGATCCACAAAGTTATCCACCTTTTATGACTCCTCCCTTGAGTTTTCAAGAAAATTTACTAAGTTTTGTTGAGTCAACTAACCAACCCCACTCTTTTCTCAACCAGGTGGAAAAGGTTTCCATCCTCATGGATGAGAACTCATCCTTAACCATTGATATTTTGGAGCATTGAAAAATTCTAAATGATCCTCCACCATTGTATCATTTTCCAAGCATTTATAAATAAGCTTTAAAATATCCATTTTCAATCATCACAATCAAGAAATCTAGAGATCTTTCACACAAGCAAATAAAAGTGGATAAATTTCATTCTTTTACACCAAAACACTACATGTTCTCTCTTTGCATTGGAGGATTGAGAAACACATACTTGAAAAAGTAAATCAAATACACATCACAATGGCGAAATATTATATTAAAGTTGTGAAGTTTTGATTGTTGTTTTCTTTATTTGTTGCTCTAGCTTAGTTGAATTTTAACTTAGATTAAAATTAGTTTACTTTTTTTACATATCTAAATTTAGTTCATATATTTTTGGCATACCTAGTGGGACCTTCCTACATATTTTTAATCTTTTTTATCAGCTTATTTTGCACTTAGATAGCCTTTATCATTTGGTTTTTGTTGTTTATGCTTTCATTTTCCATTTAATCTCATTTTTAGTGTTGGTATGGATTACATGTTACTATCGTTGGTTTTCTATTTGGTTATGTATGTTTTCATATGTAACAATGAATTCAAAGGCTTTATAAGTGAAATTTTGGAACTTAACAAAATTTTACCTCTTTCCTACATTTTTTGTGTTTTTTATGCTCTTTTTAGGATACCAACATTTTTGTTTGAAGACAATATTTTTGTTTGAAAATAACAAAATTGTTCCATCTTGCAGTGAAATCACTATCCTTTACAAAAAATTTGTTGGTTCTTACAATAAGATCATTATTTTTCATAGAGAAATCATTCATTAAGAATGTTTTTTTTTATATTTTCTATTTTTTATTCTGTGTTTGTCCTGTATTGTCATTTTTCAATTTTACTTTTCTAACTTGACTATGTCATAACTTTTTATAATAAAGACTTGTTGTTTTTTTTCATGTTTTTTCAATTGTTCATTGTAGGTTATTCATTTTCCATCCAAAATAAACATTTTAACACCTTTTTTGTAGGATGCTTGGTAAAAAAAATCAACAAAGAATCAATATAAGAGCCAATTTTTTTGTGTTACTATAATTTTTTATTATTCAAATTACTAGTAATTACATCACTTTTATTTTAGTATATTTGTTTGTGGTTTTTAAATTCATGTTTTCTCTTTCCTTAGAATTATGTTGGTAATGATACCTAGAAATAATAAATGTTTTCACAATTTATCTATGTTACCCTTGTGATATTCATGTATGATCTTTCCTTAGTGTTACATTGATGATGAAACTTAGAAATTAGAAATGGGTATCTAATTTTTATTTTTATTTTCTTAGGGGTTATATTGACCCATGTATTTCACCACCACATACTAAGCCAAGCCCCATTTATTAGTGGGGTATATAAATCAAGCCCTGTTTATTTCAATTGCCTAAGTGATTATGTGTTTTAAGCACACTATGATGTGAGGATATTTCATGCTCCAAACCCAAGGTTTCAATAGCTGACTCAAGATCTGATATTTTTGATTGTCAACATAATGAGATCCCCATAGATGTTTTTGAAACTTTGGGATAAATCCCAATAGTGTGCATTCACTCTATCAATTTCTTCCATGGTTTTATTCCCCCTAGATAAGCTTGTGTATACCTTAAGACTAGGATAACATTTTTACCATTTGACTTTGGTGCATCAGTTAGAAATTAGCACCAAGAAGTAACTTTTAAAAAACCCTCAAAAATAGACTCACTATACCATGGGAATGATAGGATCCTCCATGGTTAGTGCCTTGAAACATTAGGCCATAGTTGAGAGCACAAATGAGTAAGTGACAATAGAAGGATCAATAGTTGTTCACAACCTTTCATACTAGTTTTCACCCTTTATGTGCAAATTTTCTTGATTATTTAGAATAGAAATTTGTTTTTTTTTTTCCTTGTGTCTACCATGTGTTTTAAAATCCTTGTTTATGAAAAAAATATTTTGAGTTTAAATGATAACCTAAAAATCACAAATTTCTCTATAAAATCTCAAAATCATCTAGTTAGTAATCAAAATTTTAGTCACTTTCATATTTTGCTTTACTAGAGTCTAGTTTCAAGTATTTTTAATTTTTGAGTGAAGTTTTTTCTTACTAACATCACCTGTTGCAAAAATTATGGCTATGTGTAACAATCCCTTGACCAATTTCATCTTGAATCACAATCCCAATAGTCCATATTATAACCCAGATTTCAATCCAACCAATTTTGATTCAAACACATATTTGAATTAATATCAAACTAATCATCCAATAAATCCAAATACGAGTTTGAATATGGATTCATACTTATCTATCAATCAATCAAATCTAAACCTAAATAGTCATTCAAGTTTCCCAACCAACCAATTCAACCCAAACCATAACCAATAAATTTCAAACTTGAATGCTTATTTATATTTACCTATAGATCAACATCCAAATTTTACTTTAGGAATAACATCAAATCACTTTTTCAGATTTGATAGTCAAAATTCTTTAATTATTTCAATTCCTATACCTATCAAAATCAACATTAAAAAATACACCAAATATAAATACTTCCACCTTCAACACAAATAAAATAAATTCATCCTTCTAAGATCAAGATACCTCTCTAACCCACTTTATTACTAGGGAATCTCAAAACATTCTACATCAACATCACCTTACCACTAGTAAACATATTTTAAAAATTCAACCAAGTATCCCTTCCACTAGTTATAGCATTGATTCTAACATCCAATATCACACTAACAAAGGTAATCCAATTTGGTCATCTCTACCATCTAATATCACTCCACCCCTAGAGTTATAATAAATCAAAATTCCCAACCTATCAAAAACACTACCAATCATATTAAGAAAAATATCACTCTTTTAGGACAACCTTATGATGTATTATTTCAAAATTTGGTCACTACAAACTTAGTCATATAGTCCAAACACCAAATATTTTGATCTAAATGTCCCAAAACTTGAGTAGTATAAACTTAATAAATATTGTGATTATCAAAAAATTGAAGGTAATTATATAAACCATTGTATGAGACTATAACATTATATCCAAGATTTGATTAAAAAAGGGTACATCAAGGTAGATCAAAGTGTATCCATGTCTGAAAATCATAGCTTGGGGATATGCCAAGATGTCTTTCATGATCTTAGTTAAGCCACACCACTTCCATCCATTTCTCAAGATCCCATTTTTGACACATCCATTTTTATCCAATCCATATTTAATCAACCTACCTTTGAAAAACATGGTTTACCATCCATTTTTGATGAAGATCACATATTTATTAAAGAGGAAATCTTTGACCAAAATCATATCTTTGATCAAGATCCCATTTCTGACCAAAATCCTATCTTGGACCAAAACCTTGTTCAACCAACATAGCCTATCACCCATTAGACAAACACCCAAACTCTTATCACCTATTTAATCTCCCATCATCCTGTGACGTTCATACCTTGTGATAGAGGTACTTATAGATAAAACAATTGATGAGAAAGGAATTTATCAAACCCATTCATTTTTATGTAAACATTGGACTCCATAACATCAACTATAAACCATTTGATAGTCAATGTAAAGATGTTAGTGATAACGTTTGTGGTTTCTAAGGTAAATTGATCCATAATTAAAATAAGATCCATTCATAGTCTCTATGAGGATTGTGTTGCTATCACTCCTTTCATCAACATTACCAAACCTGCCTTCCATCTTATAAGCCATTATCATATAACATTTAATTGGGACCAATCATATTACTTATATTTAACTTCCATGATATAAAAATAGTTTTAGACTTCCTCACTTGTCTTATTATATAAGAGTATCAAGAAATATTTACATATTCTAAGGAAGAACAAGTGCACCTCAATCAAAATGAATCCTATAGTCCAAATCTAAAATCCACACCCCATAATGGAAATCTATTTGAGGCACTATCAGATGATCAAAATACAAATTTTAGTTAAAATATTAAACAAAATATAGAAAATCAAAAATATGAGTCCCTTAGTGAAAACCTCTTTGAGACACTATTAGAAAATTCAAATCTAAATCCCCATCAAAATAATCAAGAAGAATACTTTTTGTGAAAATTTTTCTATGGCACCAATGTATGATAAAACTAATATATCTTCTATATTAACACATTTTCAAGATGGATCCCCATCACAAATTTAAAAATCATTGAATTCCCAAATAATCACACTTGCAGTTACTCCTAGTCTTGTAGTTACTCCTAGTTTTGTTGAATGTAAGATTGCTAGTCTCATTCACCCTTAACATCATAACTCATATGCTCATCCATATATCCATCCAAATAATGTAAACCAATAAGTAATGTTCATAATCCATAATAACAAATAATCACACACACACACACACACACACACACACACACACACACACACACACACACACACACACACACACACACACACATATTGAGATGTACATTTTGTAGAGACAAATTTGATATATATATATATATATATATATATATATATATCAAATTTATCTCTATATACATCTCAATATATATATATATATATATATATAAATATATATAAATATATATATATATAAATATATATATATATATATATATACACATACATACATACACACACTCCATCTATCATGGTAAAACCAATAGCTCTATCTCATCCTATCCTTCAGATAGTGTATCTAGTCTTAGTAATATATATATATATATATATATATATATATATATAAGACTAGATACACTATCTGAAGGATAGGATGAGATAGAGCTATTGGTTTTACACACACACACATGCACACACCATGGTGTACCTCGTGGAGGACCCATCACATGTGGAACCTATCCCACTGATCTCTCTAACTCCACTACATATATAAATCTATCAAATGTTGATCATCTCATAGATTAATCTATAAATGATGATGCCCTTTATGCCCATGGTACACCCCCCTCATATATACTCCTATAATAGGTATTCTACTTTATTACCCACATCACCTTATCCAATGTAGCCAACTATCCATCTCTAGTTAACTATACTCTAGCCTCTACAAGCTCTATGCAAGATATGTCCCTCTCCTATCTATACCATTATATAAGAGGTGTGTAATCTGGTGTCTATCTTTTTATCACATATAATTACTCTTGTGGCCATATCATCCCCATACATCCCATCCAAAATACCCTATAACCTATGTATCTCAGCTTTTAGTCACCTAATATCTATAGTCTAATCTATTATACTATCAACTACACCCTATAATCTGGTTACCTCATGGTGTAACCCATCAATCTCTCTATCTCTATCCCAAATCTCCTCCGAAAGTTTCTCTATAAGAACACATTACTCTATAAATATCTACACACATGATGAGCTTACAATATCTCCTCTCTCTATCTGAGTAGCCTAATCTACTCTAGTCATAGTCTCATGTCCTCAATACTCATCCTCACTTTCTACCTCTATAATAGGAGTATCCCCTCCTATCCTCTCTTCTATGTCCACATCCATCTCTACTTCTAGCTCTCATAAAATATCTATATCCACTACCTCAATAATTGACACATCATGCATTTGGCTAACCTCTATAGCTCATCCTTTACCTCACAATCATGGATGTGTTCATCCTTTATCACCTATAACATCCCTTATAATCTAGTCTCCCAAACCTATGCCTCATGGGTTCTTACATAATCTAGTTTCTAGTCTCCATCTCCATGTTCATGGTGGTATATATGGCATCATCACTATCACTAGTCTCTGTCGAGCCCACCAGTATGCATATCCATTAACCACTCCTACATCTATAAAATATCTCCTATCCATCCATATCACTATTTATACATGTTTCCAACTATGACCAATAATACTAGGATCAATTTTCATGCACCACTATGGTCTCCCTTACACTATCTAAGTAAATACGTGTGGACCAATTAGTATATGTTACCTCACACCAAACTATCTCATCACCCTATCTAGTTGATATCTCTCTATAATATATATATATATATATATATATATATATATATATAGATATATATATATATATACATACACACACACACACACACACACATATATGTATATATACATACATATGTGTGTGTGTGTGTGTGTGTGTGTGTATGTTTCTCTCACTGATGTAACACAAGGACATCACATAGTCCATGTGAATCTCCTCATGAGTCCAATCCCATACAATCTCTATATAAGGTCTCTAGGTGGTTTGATCATCATCTAGCTCATCCATTGCTCTCCTAAAGGACTCTAGGTCACCCATGTGTGCTCTATGTGTCCTAAGGATCACATGCCATACATATGACAATGGATCATCATCCTCCCAAGTGTTCATGTGCCCAACTAATATCTTTATATAAATGTGCTCCTATTACCAAACCTGAAGTAATATCAAAGGACCTATCTCTACCCAACCTAAATAAATAAAGTGATACAAATCATGGTATATACTCACCAAGATTCATGGACCCCATGCAAACCTCTCTCTCATCTCCATCATATCACTAATAACATATAGTAAGCCAATAAGATAGTCTATGACTCTTGTCAGGAAGCAACATACCACTAACAATAGCCATAAGTATACTAGTAAAAGTGTCCATCTATAAATACTTACAATACTATATTTCAATATTACCTCTCAAAAATAGGATCACACCATCACCAAAAATCCAATATAATGTCTCATACTATGGACCATATACCTAGTACACTAGTTTACCTTGTATAGGGATCCCCAAAATTTGATACACATCCTTAAGTGTGATATTCAACTCACTAGTCGATAAGTGAAATGTACTTGTCTCACTATGCCACCTCTTTGCTAATGTATTCAATAGGGATTTGTCTGCTTGAACCTTTGGCATTTATATAATAAAAAATAACCTAATTGTCTTTAGGATGCTACACTCATAATCTATAAAGCTAGCCATGTATACCATCATTATTGATCTACACTCCCATTTTTCCATCACTGGTAATACCTCCTACAAATCAACAAACATTAGAATTATACATGTTTTTTCCATAATCATTAAACCACTTCATTTTTACCATCTAAATTATTACACTTAACTCATTTCATATTATAATCATTTATTTCAAAAAACCATAAAAATTAAAAAATCTTAAACAAAAAATGCTTATTCTTTGTGTAAAAATGCTTCACACATTCATGAAAATGCTACTAACAAAATTGCGTCTGCCCTCAACAAAATTGCTACACACTTTAATGATTTTCATGCCATGTTCATCAATTTTACTACCACCCATAATGGAAAAATATTCTAAAACAAAAATGTTGCCACATTTGATGATTTTGCTTTGATGTTTGATGATTTCATTATTTACCCTAGAAAAATTACTAAAGTCGATTCTGAAATTATGATTTATAAAATAATGAATTTATTTTCATCATTTTAAAAGCCTAATAAATGCCCATAAATAAATAAAAAATTGAAAAAAAAGGCCTACTAGAGGCCTTCTCCTCTCAGGTCTCTGGAAATGTCTAACTCTCTCCATTTGTTACTCATGGTGTGAAATTTAGTCCACTTTTCCTCAATACCCTCAGAGCAAAAGTCTCACTAACTAGTTCTTTAGCCCCTAACCTTGAAATTATTTGCAAAAATGAATTTTTAAATCACCAAAGTTCATATTTATACTTTTTTACCTTACCAATTATTAAACCCCACCCATCCTACCCATTATGTCATTAATCTAAAAATCCATTAAGGCAACATTAAATCAATTTACTCCAAGATTGTATTCAAATTCTTGTAATCATATATCAACATAAAATCCACCATCATTTACAAAATCAATACCTTTTTTCTATTTACAGATCCACAATTTATTATTTCTAGGATATATCATTCCCACACTTACTCAATTTACCCCTGAGTCATTATCAAGCAAAAATAAGTGTGCAGTCTCTAAATGGTTCAATTATTGATTTTCAAATCCATGTTATAATTTTTATTAACTCAGGCAACATTTTTATGTAACCAACATTATGAAAATTTGATATCACTTCTAAAATAAGTTGATATATAGTTCATTAACATCATGTTTAACCATTTCCTCTTTAAATCAATTTTGAGTGTTTATCTATATCTTACACAAACCCTCAAGGGGGCATCATCACACTCATTCTCATTCATTTGGGGATTTTTTTCCCTTTTCTGTCATCAACACTCTACTTCTTGTATTCTTTGAAATAGTATTGCTTCACAACATCATTTCAAAGAGGGAAAAATGTAGACACCTAAATTTCATTTAGTTTCAAAATGCACATAAACCTATTAATAATTCTTCTTAAATTAATAAATAACATTTCCTCCTAAAATCAAATAATTAAATAGTTCAACATATTTAATAAGCTAATTATGTACGTTTAAATCCTTATTTTAAATATTTAAATCTAGATTTTCCACCTATTCAAACCTTTGGCACCTTTTTTTACCTCATCCCAACTAAATCTACAAATTCTCCACCTCTTATTACTCCTCCCCTACATTGTCAATAAAATTAAGTCTTGTTGAGTCAGCTAACCAACCCCACTCTTTTTTTAACTAGGTTGAAAAGGTCTCTATCCTCATGTATGAGGACACATACTAAATAGTTAATCATTTGGATCATTTAAAAATTCCAAATGATCCTCCACCGCTAGATCCTTTTCCAATCATATATAAATAAGATTGAAAATCTCCATTTTCAAACATCATAATTAGATCCTTTTCGATCATAATCAGGAAATCCATAGTTCTTAAACACAAGAAAATAAAATTCATCCTTTTGAGACAAAATGATGATCATTATCTATTTAAATTGTATGAGTGATCACCATATACATGAAAGAGTAAATTGGATACACATCACAATGGAGAAATATTGTACTCAAGATGTGAATTTTTGATTGTTGTTTTCTTTATTTGTCACTCTAGATTAGTTAAATTTTAGCTTAGATTAGGATTAGTTTACTTTATTTGTATATCTAAATTTATTTCATACAACTCATAAAAACATCATTCATTCAAATATTTGTAAATTCATACTTTTTCTAACATATTTAAATTATTACATTTGCATTGAAAATTTAGTTAGGGAAGTGACAATGTTTAATAGTCATATAAAATTGGTAAATTTTGTGAGTAAAATATTTTGTGTTCATGCTCATTTGGATATCATTATACCAATAATATAACTTTTACTTATTTATATACAAATTATGACACTTATCATTAATTATAAATTGATAATATAATGATCTTTTCTTGAATTTTATTTGTTTGATATCTTAACTAAGGTTGTAGTTAATGAATAGTTTTATTATATCTATGTAGATAAGTCCTTATTTTCAAGTCACACAATTTAAATTTTTTCATATTAGGTTGAACCAACCTATTTGTATTCAATAATTAATTAACATTCCTCACATATAAGGTTACCACTTAATTCTTGCTTAATAATGATTGCATAATGAACTAAGTTAGAAAAACAAGAATGAACTCTACTACCAAATTATTAATACAAAATTGATATTAAATTATTAATATTGTCTTCACTCTCATTTTTGTATTTAAATTATTTATTCCTTAATTTAATCAAATATCATACATAATTATAAGTGTGTTTTTACAACCATTATAAGGATTGACCAAAATTGTTACTTATCCTTTTAATCTTTTTACCTTTGACAAGATTCACTTATCAAGGGTTTTATCTCTTGTTTAAATTATATAATTATTAAAAATTAGGTATAAATTATATTTCATTTTATTTATACCTAAAAATTACATAATATTACTCATTGTGTGGTCTAATTCATATGCATTTAATAAGCCACTCAAATTTATATGATTTGACTTAGTGGTTTCTTGTGCACTCATACTCTTAATCTATTTACATGTTTTCCTATGTGAGATCCATTTTCCTTAGACTATAACATTGTATACACATTTAGTATATTTTTTATTTTATTATAATATAATAAATGTCCTTTTGAAATCATATAATGATTCACAATCACTATGAATTATTTCTAATTCAATTAAAGTTCCCATTCTTATTTTACCTTTTAAAGGTTTCATTGATGCCAAATAAAAATTATGGAGTTCATTGATCATCCCAATTATTCCTTAAAATCTTACTTATTCATTTTTTTTGTTTGAGCATAATAAAATATGTATTAGACTTCAAATAATCCTTTTTAATAAATTATCTCAATCCTAATTCCACATTATTATTATATATATATATATTTATTTTCATACCCATAAAACATATATAATTATACTTAATAATTCATAATGAAATAATTTTTCTTCCATTATTACTTACAACATTTTAACTATTTTTAATTATGATAAATTCCTTATTTAATTAAAAAAATCACAAGTCATCATGTAGTAAGTTAAACTTTAAAATTATTAAAAAATAATCATGTAATTATTTCTACACACACACACACACGTATATATCAATACATATTTCATGTCATTAAATTCATTCACCAAGGTACAAGGTTCATTTCTTATTACTCTTAAATAAATCTTCCAAGAGGGAAGTTGGTTAATTTAAGAATTTACAAATTAATCAATGTGTAAATGTGATTTCACATAATGTATATGACATAACAATTATATAATTAATATTATTTTTTTAGTAATCAAATGGATAGATATTTCTCATATTTACAATCAAGAATGATCAATTTTCCTATAGGGATTAGTATCATCTCATAATAGAACATAGTCAAGTATTTCAAGAAATAGGTCAACTAGAAACTAACCAAGCCTAGAGTGAATACCTACATAATTAAATTTAATAGACCCTAAGGCCAAAATTCACATTTTATCAAGCCCATAATGATGGTGTCATACAAAACCACTAGTGTGGCATCAAGGACTAATGTTTTTTTATTAAAGTTATAGTTTTTTTATATGTGTACCATGCATGTACAAAAATCATGTTTCAACTAAAATTATCACAAAGTCTAATATTTTATGAATCCACTCACTTTGAGGGTTTTTAATTAGCTACATTCTGAGTGCACTATCAATACCAAATGAAAAAATGTAGAGGATTTTCCTAAAAAAACTTGTGTATTACTACTAAATTTTAGCTACAAGTTTATCTCATAGTAGAAAAATGAATATCTCATATCCTTCTCTTGAGATTAAACTCAAATGTTAGTTTATCACTTATGATTAAACTTACATAATAATATATATAGTTATTCTATTAAATTAATTATACATAATAATTAAATTTAAGAAATAATTTATTCAATAGGTTTTTACATTCTTTTTAGTAGTAAGATCTTATTCTATTAGTTTCAAATAAATCTACATTACAACATCCATCTAAGTTTATAATAATTTAAGTTACTAAAACAATGGTAACTTGTTTAACATACAAATATTTTATTTTTTCTTTGTTTGAACTAGTTACATAAAATCAACATAATGGAAACATCCAAAGAGTATAATTTTATATTTATCAAACCTTTCGTATGTTTTGAATTCTACAACTATATTCTACCTACTTCCAAGTGGTTAAAATAATGTATGCTTATGTAGTCATTATAATTATCCATTCATGAATTAGGTGTCATCTTGAGGTCTCTTTACCCTTAGTATAGAACTTGACTCATATTAGGTGCCATTTTGATCCACTTTATTCACATGAAAGTCATAAATAACACCCAATCCTATAAAAAACCACATGTGACATATAATGGTGAAATACCTTAGTGATTTGGATCCCTACACCCTCCAAAAATTAATTTTGCATCTCACTAAGAGTATTAGGGTCAAACTAGATTTATTATTAAGTCACCCTCCCAAATCATTTTTATAACAACACTATAAACACTAATCTCACACTTTTACACCCTAGGTGGACATTATCACATAAAACACACAAAAGTAGCACATAACATTAAGGGAAAGCTCCCAATTCTTATAATATTACTTCACCCATACATTAAATAACCCAACCCTAACATAGGTATTCATATCTAAAGTGGCCTCCAAGGTATAATATCATGCATTCACACTCAAACATTCTATCATTCACTTGCACTTTGAACTAGCACTTAGATTAAGAGAACTATATTAGGTTTGATCCCCTTTCAAGGTATTGGTATGTAGGAAACTCTCAACATAATGGGGTGTTGAGATAATTTCAAACCTACACCACTAACTCCTTTTTATTATGGTGTTCATTAAGCCCTTATAAGTATGAAAATGTAGGTTTTTAGGAGAAAAATAGGTCTATAATAAAAAGTATTGATTGTAAAAAATTGAAATTTTGACCAAATCTAGAATAAGACCTATTATACAAAACCCAAAAATCATTCATAAAAATTATATAGGACATTGCCACCACCTAGGACAATAGTGCACCAACATTACTGTTTGGTATTATGCTAATGTCCAAAAGGATTGTGCTAGTGTCCCATCTCAATTTTTACTATTGGATCCTATTTATAACTCTCAGACTAGCTTATGCACCAATTTTTAGACTATAACTTGGTCATTTTAGTCATTTAATAAGCTAAGTGTTATTTTTCTTGATTATTTAAAACTTTCATAATATGTTATATTTATAATGGTTACTAATTAGTGGTTATATTTTTATTCCCTAATTTACTATTCCATCCCTTTAGTGAACCAGGGATTTAAATTCCATAATCCCTTTAAAATTTAAATCATTTGATGAACCTTACTTACTTTGAATAAATAAAAAACCCTAACCCTAAAAAACTTTTAGGGTATATCTTTCCAGCCTTTTATAACTCAAGCTCAAATTTTAGATCCTTGTATTTTATGATTTTTATTTTTATCTAATCATGATAATAATGATAGAAGATGTTTATCACTTTTTAATGCAAAGTTTTATAGTTTCATTTGCATGCTTGTTTTATTTTATTTGGAATCAATTCAAATAATATATAAATACATATTACATGTTGTCTTATATTAGAAAAAATATATTTTATTAGGTTTATTCCATAAATTTAATACCATAATAGCCATGTTTCAAGTTTCAATGTCATATCTTATGCACATGAAAGAATCTCCTTCTCCTCCTCATCTCCATGAGGGTGATATATACTTTCCCTCTAAATAGGCCCATGTTATCACTCTTTACAAAGATTAATTATCCTATACTATTGTTAATAATTTCCATACTTAGATTATCCATGACTTTTTCTATAGGGTGTGTGCCTACATTTTCAATCAGAAACAACTAGGGTTTATACTTGTGAGACTCTAAGGGATTAAATTATCATTATGAGCAAGTTAATTTTATAATTTAAAAATAAGAATCAACTATTACATGAGAATATTACAACATTATAAAATCAAATTATAAGACAAAACCCTCTAGGGCACACTAGTGTCAATCATGTATATGCATCATCACCTAGTCAATTTATGGCAAGCAAAGTTACACATCAAAATAAGAAATCATAACAAAGTGCATCTACAACTAGTGATTTGAAAATTATTCAAATATCAAATAGATTTTCAAGTGATATTTTAAGGAAAATGATCAAAGTTAAGGTAATCAACCTACCTCTACTACATCTATTATAAAGATCCATATATTATTATGCATATCATATAATGCAGATCATCACATAGATTTGTGTTTGGAATTGAAATATCATATACAATAGATAATTAATAATGAGGACCCTATACAATATAACTAAGTTAATCAATACACTCTGATACAAGAACATATTAAAAAAGGATCAACTTTATAAATAGTACAAAAGTGGTTACTAAAGCATAACTGAAAAATAAAAGAAGTCTCACAAAGAAAAATTAGAGTAAGAAATAATAAAATAAGCACATGTAAGGTAAGTTAAGGATATAAACATACCCTCTAAAATGAGGTCCCAATTTCAAAACAATATGGGTTTGGTCAAAAATATCTATAATAATCTAATTATCAAGGTCAAGGGTTGATAAAACATGCCCAAGACATCACTATTCTTAGTCTATCAGTTGGTAATTTGTCCTGACCTGACCTTACAACTAGATGTAGATACTAGAGTGGAAGCCTTTATCAACATGTGTGCTAACAATTGGACTAACTATTTTAGATGTATATTCTATTTTAGATGTGGTGTTAAGAGACATCTTGTATAAATGTTATAATTTTATTAATAGTAGAGTTGATACTTACACTTGATGCATTTTATCATGCTAGATACTATTAGTTTCATTATATTATTTTATATTATGTTATATCATGTTTTTTTGGATATAGTTTCTTATACCTTGTAAATAATATAATACATCTATCATGATTATCAATATCATTTCTGGTTCATTACTACTTCAGATGATTATAATTATTTATCATATAATGTTTAAATGTTTTGATGCTTACAAAATTTTATTTTTATTGGAGATTTATACTCATTCAGGTACTGATGATCTTTATTTTTCATGATTTCAAAAACTAGGCAATGAGTTAGGCTCAAAAATGGGATTCAAAAGCTTGGGTTGTAATCAAGTGGATATTTAGTAGTTAGAAGTTCCCCAGCAGGTATAATGTGCATGAATAAGATATTGATCCATAGTCATCATTATTCTATTTTTTTTTTTATCCTTGTGACTATTTTGGATGTGTTGATTTTGGTTGATTTTTGTTATTTTATCTTTATGTTGAGAAAGTTTCAATTCATTGTCCTTGCTTATGTATGTCTTGTGTTATTTTACCCTTTTCAAGGTTCATTATGTGACCCTATTTGGTTCAAAATGTTGTTTGTATTATATTATTTGCCTTCTTGTCTTATCTTGGCACATTTACATTACTAGGTGGTTATTTTGTTAAACCACATGGATTTAACCTTTTGTGGATTTTTTTGACCTTTAGAATGTTTTTGTGTTGGGGATCGATTGGCATGTGTGGATAATTATTTATTTGTTATGGTTTTCATGGGTTTACCCACACTCCAAAATTTGGAGCTCATAATTTGGGCAATGAGTATGTTGGAAGAAAACATTATTATTGAGGGATGGTTTTAGATTTGTGGAGTGGACCTTTCTCACATGCCACTCTTTGTTGGTACTCCACTTTTGGTAAATTTCAACCTTTTAGGAGTCTATAGCCTAGGTGAAAAGGGAGGCATTGTGTAGGGGTTAAAAGAGGTTAAAGTGGGAGGAGAACATGTTTGGGGAGAGTGTATGGCTATTGGAGACTATTTGGTCATGCTGTGGGAATGCCACGACTAGTACATGGAAGGAGTTCAAGCCACAATGGGGTGACATAAAGGAAAAAATTGGGACTCTTTGTGATAGTCAAGATTTACTTTCCAAGTATGTTTGTAAATTAAATTATAATAAGGGTGAATGGTAGTTTTATTATTTTATATAGTAACATGGAAAATGGAAGAACCATTATAGGTTCATGGGGAAGTTGAGACACTTTCTGATGAACCTATGATGCTTAATAATTGATCTATAATTAATTTGATTCAAAATTAAAAAATCATGGTACCTATTATCTACTTTAAATTATTTTATTAAACATAAATACTTTGATTTGTAAGGTTTTACTATTTTAATTTTGTGAAAACTAGTCTAGTCCCTGAAGATTTTATTGTGTATTTTGCCATTATAAAATACATTAAGGAACTAGTTTGATTTGGGGAGACCTATAATTTCTATGCATGTGTATAATTAGTTACATATTTTATGGATTTATTAAATGCTATTGGAATAACTTATTGGAAAAAATAGGTGATTGAAAGTGTAACTACCTAAATAGGGGACTTTGATTTTAATGGATTAATGGTTGAAACCTTGAAGGGTGATTCTGATAATTAAATTCTTATAAATTCCACCTTGTTGTTATGTCATTGAGTTGATCTATTTTTATTTTGTGTTAGATTGAGGCTTTATTCATGTTGAATGTTCCCTGAATGAGAGTAGAGATTTGTAAGAGCTGATATGTTTATTCTCTTTGAAGCCCTCGATGGGCATAGCTTATATTCTCTATTATGCTAGTTTTAACTTGTTTCTTATTGTACCCATTTTTAATGGGCTTGACCTGATAGATTATTTGAACTTTTTCTTGGATAACAGTTTGACATGGGTTTCCATGCATTAAAGCTAAGTTATTACAATGGAAATTAGCTTGATCAACTCATCTCTATCAAATATAGAGCCTTAGCTGATTGAAATAACCTAACTGTAGTGTTGTTGGTTTTGACATTATTTGATATTGGAATCCTTACTGGTATTAATGTTTGCTTCTACACTTAGTGTTTAGTTATAAAATTATTCTGTTAGTTCTATGTGGCCATTTGTGAGTTCAACCAAGTTTTACCCTTCAAGTTCTAATTGGGTTGAGATGGTTAGTGGTTATTGTCATTTCATTTATTGATGTTTGTTAATGATTGAATGTTAAACATTCAAATTTATTTATTGATGGTGTTTTGGGTGTTGTGTGTTACTTCATCTTATTTGTACTTTGGTGTTAATTTGTGTATGAGCTCCTATTAGATGTGTTAGCTCCTTTTTCCTTTGTTGACTACTATTTTAATTTCTTTAGTGGCTTAGTATCTCACACATGTTTTATACCTCCCTCTGAGCACCCCATTGTATGAATCTTGTTTCTTTGACATAATCATATTGGAACCACATCCCATGGTAAAGCATTATTATCTCTTAAATATCATTCCACCACCAAAAATGGGTAATTTGGTTACTTACCTAGGGATAAGAACTCTTAGGTGCTCTATAAGGAAGCCTTGTACCTACCACAAAGCTCAGAGGTTATTAGTGTGGGTTTACACATTAATCCCCCTAAAATTTATACCTCTTTGAAGGTAACTTACTTATCTATGGACCATATAGGGGTTTTGACCCCAAGTTAAGTGTTTAAGTTATCCCAATATATTTTTAGGGTGTTTAGGTGTTATTGTTCAGCTCTATTTTATTGCATCGTGACGTAGGAAGTTGTGTAGTGGGTTCTCTTCACAATTTTGTTTCACACTTTATTGAGTAAATTCAAAATTTGTTTTGGGTTGTTTCATAATGTTAGTTAACAAGGTTTGGGATTTATGGAACATACTAAAGAAAATCATTCACATATACTCTTTATCAAGATAAAATATCTAAATTACATATGTAATGTCACAAAAAGAGAAAGAACTTAAGTTAAACATTCAAAATCAAACTAAACCAATAAGCATTCTCAAAAGAGGATTTCTAATAAAAGAGAATCCCAAAAATGATATGCCTATAATAGGCACAATTTCAAATGGATAATCATAGAAAATATTGCAAATAAAAATTTAAAAAGGTCAATTACATAGTATGAGGTAATTCTCTATCCTCATCCAGATACAAAAAAAGTTAATAGTAACATTCCATTAGTTCAAAATCAACATGATAATGATGAGTGTAAAAATCCATGTTATTATGATTGTCAAGACACTGACACTGAACAATACTCAAATTCACACTACATCTCAATCTAGTCACAACACATCCATCACATTTCATAAGGGCCTACCATTCCTCTTTTTGATACAAGACACTTTGATAGTTAGTCTTTTATAGGACTCATCATTTAGTTCCTCCCTACCAGTACATAGTTTATCTTATCTTTCTCCTTATATATATTTTCATTTTCATGTTTATTATACATATATTATAATAAAAAAATATAAAAAATAATGTAATATGTTCAAAATATTAAAAAAACCAAATATTTTCTCAAAAAATACAAAATTTCAGATTTTATACAATCTTATGATTACACCTTATATTTGGTAGGTACTGTATATGTTAGCTATCTTAGTAAAGTATATTTTATCATACACACATGCTTCACTTATTATATTTAGGTGTTTTTGGTTTAATATAGACTTAAGTCCTCTACATATATCTAAATTTATTGTTATCTACACATTCGAGGCACATATATATCTTCAACATTGATACACTCACCCATTGGGGGTATTGTACTACATAGATTCTAGTTTTCTAGGATACATATTTTTATACTCTATATCATAGATTTAGTATTGATTATATCCTAATATTGATCATCTTTTACTATTCATATTTTTTGTCAACTACTAATATTATAGACTCAACTTATGTACATATTTTCTCTTATACATATTTATACCACATGTTCATGCATAATTTCATTTCTAGCATTCATAGTTTAAATTTGAGCATGTGTCTTTTCTTATACATTTATTTGAGGGAATTAAAATATTCTATTATTTTATGGCTTTGTGCCAATTATTTTTAGTTTGTGTATGATTTAGACATGTGCCCATGTCCTTGTGTGTGACTTCTTCCTTGTATATGTGTATATTTGAACATGTCCTTCCATGTGGATCTAAGCAAACCTTAATTGATATTTATGTATGTGGAAATTTAAACAAGTCATTATATGTATTTATTTCTTAGGCTTAGTGACATGTGCCCATGTTCCCTGATTATGGCCCCTTGGCCTACTTTATGGACCTCATGTTTATTTTATGTATGTTGTAATGTATAAATCATAGCCATGATAGTTTGATCTTGCTTGTTACATTCACATCCATTTTTTGATGACATGATGGATCTCATGCATCTACCCCTTCCTCTTTAGGTTCCTTGATTAACATCATTCCCCATCCCCCTAGGTAGTTTACACAGATTATTACTTAGACTTATTTTTCATACACATGCTTATATTGTTATATCTATCTTATTAACCTTATGAATGTTATAACTAGCATATATCATACATTATAAACTTATTATTAGATTATCTTCTATTCCCTTAACCTTTGGCATGTCTAGGGATATGTGTGGCCAACTTGTGGCTTACATACCTCCTTTATATTCTTATTACATTTCTCTATGTTCTTAGTTAGGTTAACCTATAGAATAACCATGGATAAGTAGAATATACAAATGAGGTTGTGGTTATTATTTTTTCACAATATTAATTATTATGCTCTTATTTCATTATTGTGGAGGTTTCCCCCTCAAAGTGGCTTTGTTATATTATCTAGTATTTTGCTCTATTGTCAATTATTGTTGTGTGATCTCTCATATTTGATTATTTTATCTGATATATAATAATTTTATGTTAAAATATAATTAATTTAATTATAATTGGAATAAAATATTTTATTTGGGAAATTTTCCTATGGCATTATTTTTTTAGATCTAGCAAGGCATGACTTCTATGAGTGGAAGGAGCGAAAAAACATAACTTGCAATCTAGGAAGAATTAATTTTTTCTGGCTGTACAGTATTATTTGAAAATATTTTTTGAGAAAAAAAATATTTAAAAAATTTCTATTGGAATATTTTTAGTTGTTGGATTCATTTCAGTGAGATGATCACACAATGGTATATTCTACCAGTACAATTTTTTGGTTCCAAAAATTTTTACCCTAGTATGTAAAAGTAGTCATTAGATTCATATTAGTGAGGTGATCATAATGATACCATCTCTTGGTACACTTTTTTCAAGGAAAAAACCCTCCTAGGGTTTCTAAATGGTAGGTCCTTCTACTCATGGAAGAAAAGGGGGGAAATAAACTCCTACGACTCCTACTAGAGATATGAAATTAGGAACTTTAGATCCATTTATTTCTTAATTTTAGGCTAGCACAAAGGGCTTGGTGTGGCATGATAACTTTGTTTTAATTGAAACTGATGTTTTAGGGATGCACAAAGAGATTAATGGGGTTTACACTCAATTACATCAGATCACTACACAATTAGATACCCTTTTATCTTAGTTACAATTAAACAACCCTCCACTTCATCATTTTGGTCCTCCTCACAACACTAAAAAATCTAATTTTGATGTGAAACTGATGTTACCAAAAGTGGACATGTGTAAGTTTAATGGTAAGTATCATCTCACTTAGATTACCCAAATTGTGAATTTATTTGATCCGCATCAAACTCTTAGTTCTCAAAAGGTGATAGTGGTATCTTTGTATCTAGAACCTAAATAATTCATTTGGTATCACTAGTTGTATGCTCAAAAAAAGAATGGTACTCCTATTACATGGTCTATTTTCACTGATGATTTCTTGGCTCATTATCATATAATAATGTCTTTAAGAATTACTTTAACTAGTTAGCTAAACTATGGAGAATAGGAACTATGAAAGATTAAATTCATCAATTTTAGAATATATCCTTATAGGTGGAAGACATCACTAAGGAAAATTCAATTGATCATTTTTTGGGTGGCCTCAAATATATTATATAATTAGAGGTTTGGATGTTTAACCCAACATCTATATCAAAAGTTATCCCACGGGAATGCATGGTGGAAGAAAAAGAGATGGTCAAATGGAAAAATTTCACTACTGATCATGATCATACCATTCTAGCACCATCATTTCCTCAACCCACCAGATTAACACCTTGAAAAATTGAGGAAAAGTAAGCAAAATGGTTATGTTATGGTTGTGATAGAAAATAGAGAAAAGACCACCATTGTGATGAAAATATGTTATTTTACATCGAAGGTGTCAATGAGGATGATGATGATGAGGAGGCAATTGGTGAGGATGAAGAAGGTATTGAGGAGGAACCTAAAAACTCTTGGCCTACTATTTCCTATCATGCCCTTTTAGGTATTAATACTCCCCAAACTCTTAAGGTGGTGGGTTTCCTAAATAAATAGAACATTACTTTATTGATTGATTTTTTGAGCATACACAACCTCATCAATAATAAGTTGGTTGGTCATTTTAACTATTTCATTTATCCCCACTCCATAATTTTAGGTCATGATTACATATGGTATTCCTATTAGATTCTTAGGAAAATACCATAGTATTAAGCTAGCCATGGGAAACTACTTGTTGGATTATCTTATGTTTTTTATTACTATGGGGGAGCTAACATTATTCTAGGATTATAGTGGCTCACCACTTTAGGCACTATTGAGATGTATTTTTTATAATTATTCATGTTATTTCATTCTAAGGGAAGGACATTTGAACTAAATGGATTAAGGGATAAATCTCCATAACTTGTTAACTCCCATCAAATGATAAAGATTTTCTATAAGTGTATTGAAGGATTTGTAGGTCACTTGTTTTCCATATAAGTTTAACCAACTCAGCCTTGTACACCTCCTAGTCTACAGCAAGTGATTATTTCCCATTCAATTATTTTTGGTGACATGTTGAAAGGACTTCCACCTAGACATATGCATAATCATGTTATCAATCTTATTCCTAGTAATACACCACACAACATTAGGCCATACAAGTATCCCTATGCCTAAAAAACTAAAATTTAAAAGATGGTATAGGATATGTTGGATGTAAGGATCATTCACCACAACCAAAGCAAATATTATTTGCCAGTTTTCATGGTGAGAAAGAAATATGACACTTGGAGGATGTGGCCTAACTACAAATAACTCAACAAGTGCACATCAAAGATAAGTTTCCTATTCCTATCATTGATGATTTTTTATATGAATTAAATGGTGCTCTTTATTTTACCAAGTTAAATTAGTGTTTTGGGTATCATCAAATCCAAATTTGTGATGAAGACATACCCAAAATAGCTTTCAAGACTCTTGAGGGACATTATGAATTTGTGGTTATGTTTGGTCTAACAAATGTACCATCCACCTTTTAGAGTTTAATGAATACTATTTTTAGGCCATTTTTTAAGAAATTTGTTTTGGTATTTTTTGATTATAACCTCATTTATAGTAAAAATTGGGAAGACCATTTATACCATGTGAAACAAATACTCTAAATTTTATAACAACACCAATTGTATGTCAAACCTTCCAAATGTACCTTTAGAGCTTGTGAGGTTGAGTATTTGGGTCATCTGGTTTTACATGCAAGAGTGAAAGTGGATCCTAAAAAAATCCAAGCAACGGTGGACTCATTGATTCCTAAGACACTCAAACAAATAAGGGGATTTTTGGGGCTAACTAGTTACTATCGTAGGTTTATCAAAACTTATGGGAGCATTGCAACTCCAATCACCTGTTTGTTGAAGAAATACTCCTTTTAGTGGACTAATATAGCTATCAAGGCATTTGAACAATTGAAATTGGATATGTACACCACTCTAGTGTTGGCCACTCCTAATTTTTTCAAGGCTTTTTTAGATGAATGTGATGCATCTAGGTATGGTATGGGTGTTTTACTCATGCAAGAAGGTAAACCAGTTACATTTTAAAGTCATAAAATAAAGGGTAAAAATAAGCACAAGCCCATTCATGAGAAGGAAATGATGGCCATTTTTCATGTAGTCAAACAATGGAGGCCTTATTTTATGGGTTATCACTTTTAGGTAAAGACTGATCATGATAACCTCAAATATTTTTTATAACAATGGTTGTCATCTAAAGAAAAACATAAATGAGTAACTAAGATGTTAGGCTATGATTTTGAAATATTTTACAAGAAAGGCAAGGACAATGTAGTGGAATATGTACTATCTAAGAAAGATGAATTAGTCGAGGCATTGTTATGTGTTATGACCATTCTACAGGTAGATTGGGTAGAGGAAGCACAATCAGAAGGGGAAAATGATAGTGCTACCCATGATTTAATTTAGAATATTTAGAAAGGTTTGGGTTGATTTTAAAAATTCACATGGAGGTGTGATGCATTATGATATAAAGACAAATTACACTTATGTAATAATTCTCTTCTTAAACAAGAAATCCTATAGGAACTTCAAGTAACCCCAATTGGGGGTCATTTAGGATTTTTGAAAATCTATCCTAAAATCAAGTAAGATTTTTTTTGGGAAGGAATCAAGGTGGATGTACATAAATATGTGGTTGTTTAATGTATGATCCATAAATAAAATAAAGGAGAAACCATTAAAACCCTAGGTCTTTTGTAGCCTTTATCCATCCCTAGCCAATGTTGGGAAGAGCTGTCTATGGATTTCATTACAAGGTTAATAAGATTTGATGGTTAAAATTTTATCTTATTTATGGTATATCATCTCAGTAAGTATGATATTTTTTGTTATTTATCATATCTATTTGTTGCTATTATAGTACCTTCTGCTTTTCTCAATATAGTTTAGAAATTGCATGGTACCCATAAGATAATTATTAATGATAGAGATCCCATTTTCAAAAGCAATTTTTAGACTAAGTTATTTGCATGTTTAGGTACCCAATTGGTTTATATTTCATCCTATCATCCTAATTAAAATGGAAAAAATAAGGTATTCAACAAATGTCTAGAAGGATATCTTGTTTGTTTTTTCTGATAAATAGGATAAATGGGTTCATTGGTTGCCACTTGTTGAATGGTGGTTTAATAATTTTATACTTAGTTTTTACAAAATGTCTCCTTTTTCGGCACTATATGGATACCAAGCTCCATATATCACTTCAACCTTGAAGATCCATCCTAAGATTCATTTAGTTGAAGAACATATTCACCATCAATGGAAGGTCCTTGCAAGTTTGTATGAAAATTTTGCCATGGCCCAGAATCAAATGAAGCAATAGGTAAATCAAAACAAGAGTGAGAGGTATTTTGAAATTATTTATTGGGTATTTTTTTTCTTTCATCCATATAAGCATATGTCCTTAAAGTAATAAAAAAATGATAACAAGTTTTCCCTTAAGTATTATGGGCCTTATCATATCTTTCAAAAATTTGGTAGTGTGGCCTACAAGTTAGAGTTTCATTTTTCCACTTGCATAAATCTAGTATTTCATGTATCATGCCTAAAGAAAGTCATTATACATAGAGTTGATACTCAAAATAAGTTACCAAAATTGGATGAGAAAGGAATATTTATTCTTGATCTTGAGGTGATCCTTCAAATGTACACTGAGAAGTTGTGGTCTAAAATGATTAAGGAGTACCTAATCAAATGGAAGAATCTACCTTATGAAGATGCCACTTGGGAGGATGAATCCTTTGTGCAACAACATCCAAAGTTGACTCAACATTGAGAACAATGTTGTTTTAAAGGGGAGGGGCATGCTATTCCCTTAACCTTTGGCATGTCTAGGGATATGTGTGGTTGACTCGTAGCTTACATACCTTTTTTATATTCTTGTTACATTTCTCTATGTTATTAGTTAGGTTAGCCTATGGAATAACCATGGATAATTAAACCATATATAGAGGTAGTGGTTAGTCTTTGATCAACATATTAATTATTCTTCTCTTATTTAATTATTTTGGAGATTTCCCTATCAAAGTGGCTTTGTTATATTATCTAGTATTCTACTTTGATATCAATTATTTCTATGCGATATCTCATATTTATTTATTCTATGTGATATATAATCATTTTGTGTGAACATCTAAGTAATTTCATTACATTATCTGATATTTTGATGTCATGTATACATATTATATTAAATTATTATGCAATATAATATATACTCAAGCTAACACACAAGTTTGCATAGCTTATATTTTGAGGACATTTATTACATAGGTTCAATAACTCCCATCAAAATAATGAGAATTCATAAAGGTTTTTCATAGAGATCAAGCTATCTAGTTTCACTCAGAATAAAATTTTCAACATGTAAACATAGATTACATATCACAAAATCAAGAAAACATAATGATTTCACACACACACACACACAAACACACACAAATTTATGATCCATCATCTCAACCTAATCTAACACACACATGAATGTTACTAGATTCTTGCATTGGTTCACATACCCAATGAGGTGTATTATTTACTTTCCTATATTTCTTATCTATTTAATTAGTTATGTATTTTCTTTTAATATTTATTAAGTAAGGACTAATTCATTCATTTTTTATTTTTAATACATGTAATGGAGCATATTTTCATAGTTAGACCTAGATTCAAGGCCTTTGCCTCATAGGTAAGTATAGGTATGTTTCTTTTTCCTTTATCCTAATCATTTTGATTTGATATATTTATAAAATATGGGGTGGGGAATGTAGTCATTAAAATTAACCATTCATTCCTTATATGTCCAATTAAGGTCACTTTACCCTTAATATAACACTTGACCCATATTAAGGGCCATTTTGATCCAATTTTAGTCACATGACAGTCAAAAATAACACCTAGGCCTATAAAAAACCATATGAGACACATAATGGTGTAATCCCTTAGTGTTTTGGGTCCCTACACCCTCTAAAAATTAATTTTTCATCTCCCTAATAGGATTATGGTTAGCCTTGACCTATTCTTAACACCCTCCCAAGTCATTTTTATAAGAACACTATATAAACACTACTTTCACACTCTTACACCCTAGGTGGACATTATCACAAAGAAACCACAAAAATAACACTTAAAATTTAGGGAAGTCTCCCAAATCTTCCAATATTATATCAAATGAACCTATAGATTCAATAATCCATACCTAATGTAGGT